>JAMAKO010000006.1:372564-667304 GCA_023628555.1 Chaetomiaceae sp. R4402
TGTCTTTTTCCGGCCCTTAGTGTCCGCCCCCCCCCCCCCCCCCCCCCCCCTTTCTCTTTTTACATGCATCTCTCCACCGATTTGCCAACAAGCTTTTAACTGTTCCGTCACAGCCTCGAGAAACCCTGCATGAACCACCTCCCCTGGATGCTGGAGCGCAACACCGAAACCGGCGGCCGCGAGGCCTGCGGCCACGCGTTGATGGCCTCGTGCCCGCCGGAGCCGCTCTCCCAACTCCCGCTGGACCACCCCTTCCGCCCGAGCGCGGGACAGGCCGCCGTCGCGCAGCAGTTCAACCAGGTGCACGGCCGGCACCATCATCCAACCCACCATAACCACACACCCCACAAGCACGGCAGTGGCAGTGGCAGTGGCAGTGGCAGTGGCAGTGGCAACGGCGGAGAAGACACCGACATGCTGAGCGGCGCGCCCGGCACGTGGACGCTGAGCAAGGGCGACCTGGCGACGCTGCTGGACCTGAGCCGGCGGCTGAACCTGGACGGCGAGATCACGCCCGTCATGGCCTGGGGCATGGTGCTGGCGCATCCGCGGCTGGGCGAGCTGAGGCCGGAGGACTTTGAGAGGCTGGCTGAGGAGTTGGGGGGGAAGGTGCGCTGTTATGGGTATGTTCCCCTTCTTTTTATTTTCAGCCTTTTCGTTTGTTGGTGCTTCTTCATTCGGTGTTTTCAAGCGTGAGTGAATTGTGGGCTGACCGCTGGCGCTTGACGCAGGTTTGGGGCCGTCATGGAGGAGTTCGAGGTGCGCGATGCGCTGGAGAACGCGTTCTCTATGCAGCCTGATTTTGGGAGCGGGTATTGAGTGAGACACTCGGCGGCGTCAGTCCCTTTTTGCATCTCTTATTGTAAGCAAGGCGCTTCGGTACGTGCCAGGTTTGCTGGCTGGTGTGTCGGTGGGATGCGCTGGGCTTGAAGGGAGGTGGGCGGGGCCTGTTTTGTGTATCTGCGGCGGGAGGTTATAATTGCAGACCGGCTTGGATGCGTGTAGGATTGAGGAAACATATACACGAAGTCTACTTTTGCATATTCGTATGCCTTCAGTGAATCCATACCTTACCAGCTCGCTTCTTACAGTAACTTCCATGCTCTAATCGGTGTCATTGAGCTCACCGAGTCAATTTGGGCCAAAAATCGCACTGTGCCCGATCAAAGAGCTGCCGCTGCGCTGCGGCTGCCCCACCCACACAACAGCACCCCACCACAAGAGAATTTCGACCAAAATCACAGGTCAAAGGGAGCAGTGAAGCTCAGCGGGGTTCAGCGAACAAGCGCCACGCAACTGCGAAAACCGACCATCGTCGAGTTCTACCAGACTTTTCTTGGCCGCCACATTCACACCAGCCGGAAACCATGGCGGAACCAGCGCGCGGCCTGTCGTCGCTCGTCGACCTGGTCGACTCGCTGCCCGAACACGACTCCATCTGGAGCCCGTCCATCACCTCCGAGACGACGCTGAACGGCGTCCCCTACGCCCCGTTCTCCAAGAGCGACAAACTCGGCCGCATGGCCGACTGGACCGACTCCAAAGACGGCAGGGACGGCCGCGGCAGGCAGCAGTACAACCGGAATTACCGTGGTGCGTACAGCGGCTGTCTTTCTGTGGTGGTTTGTGTGTTCTGGGGTGCATAGCAGCTGACGAATGCTTTGTTTCTTTTTTTTTCCAGACCAGCAAGTCTACGGCGCTGGCTCGGCGTCGCTCTTCGCCGCGCCCGTGGCCGAGGACGAGGCCTCGTTCTCGGTGGTGTCCAACGTGCGGGACACGGGCAAGACCCGGTTCGGGCGGGGCGCCATCTTCACGCGCGGGGGGCGCGGCCAGCGCGGGCGCGGGGGCCAGGACACGCGGGGCGGCGGCCGGCAGCAGTTCCAGCGTCAGGGGCGCGGGGGCCAGCAGTACGGCGGCGGCTACGACGGGCGCGGCGGGGGCCGGCAGGGCGGCGGCGGCGCGCGCGGCCGCCGCTTCGGCTGGAAGGACTACGACAAGCCGGCGCGCAACCGCGACGCCTCCATCAACATCAAGCCCGACTGGAAGCTGGTCGAGGAGATCGACTACAACCGGCTCAGCAAGCTCAACCTGGACACGGACGAAGGCGAGGACATGGACAGCTACGGCTTCCTGTACTACTACGACCGCTCGTTCGACAAGCAGCCGGTCAAGAGCGCGGAGCGCAAGCTGGCGGTGGTGGACCGGGCCGTGTACAACGTCACGACGTCGTCGGACCCCATCATCCAGGAGCTGGCCGACAAGGACGAGGCGACCATCTTCGCGACGGACAGCATCCTGTCGATGCTCATGTGCGCGCCGCGGTCCGTCTACCCGTGGGACATCGTCATTGTGCGGCAGGGCAACAAGGTGTTCCTGGACAAGCGCGACAACGCGGCGCTCGACATGGTGACGGTCAACGAGAACGCGGCGGACGCGCCGCTCGAGGCGTCGGAGGGCTCCAAGGAGAGCATCAACCAGCCGCCGGCGCTGGCGGAGGAGGCGACGTACATCAACCACAACTTCGCCAACCAAGTGGTGCTGGAGAGCGCGAGCAGCAAGGTGGACATGGCGCACGAGAACCCCTTCTACAGCGCGGCGCACGAGACGGAGCCGCCGGCGTCCAAGGCGTACAAGTACCGGCGCTTCGACCTGTCGACGAGCGAGGAGAACCCGACGTACCTGGTGGTGCGCACGGAGCTGGACGCGGTGCAGAAGAACGCCATCAACGGCGAGGACCAGTTCGTGACGGTGCACGCGCTCAACGAGTTCGACAGCAAGGCGCAGGGCTCCGGCGGCGCGCTCGACTGGCGCTCCAAGCTGGTCTCGCAGCGCGGCGCCGTCGTCGCCACCGAGATGAAGAACAACAGCTGCAAGCTGGCCCGCTGGACCGTGCAGAGCATCCTGGCCAAGGCGGACGTCATGAAGCTTGGGTGCGTATTTTTCGTTCTCCATCTTTTCCTCTTCCCCGCCTCCAACCCCCAATCGCTATTTCCCCTCTTCCTCTTACTAACATAAGAGCACAGCTTCGTCTCGCGCGTGTCGCCCAAGGTCAACGACAAGCACGTCATCTTGGGCGTGATCGGGTGGAAGCCGCGCGACTTTGCCAACCAGATGAACCTGCAGTTGTCCAACGGCTGGGGCATCGTGCGAACCATCGCCGACATGTGCCTGCAGCGCGACGAGGGCAAGTACGTGCTGGTCAAGGACCCCAACAAGAGCATCCTGCGCCTCTACGAGGTGCCCGCCGGCGGCCTGGACGACGACGACGACGAGGCGCCCGGGCCCGAGGAGGCTGCTGCCGAGGCGGCGGAGGAGTAGGGGAGCATATCTCATGTGGTGGGGAAAAGGGTGGGTTCTGTGCTTCGGCAGCGGGGATCTTATGTCGGGGTTGTGTCCGTCGGGTAAGGTAGGCGGCTTGGGCAGGCGACTAAAACGCATTAGATTGAACGGGTCAGATGGTGGTTATGATCTATTTCTGCGTGGCCTTCTGATCAGCGACATCAACTGGGCTTGTTTGACTGCCGCGCCTTGCTTCCTCTTACTGTAACTACCGCCATTCCTTTGTCTCGACAGTGTACGGAACAAGTCCTCCTAGGCCCGCAACAAGTTACAGTGTGTAAATTACCCCACACGTGACAGCGCGCGCCGAGTGGCGTTGCCAGCACCCCACCTTTTTCCTACAGCCGCGTCCTCAACCTGAACTGTCGGCCTCATCCCACTTTCCCTGACCCACCACCTTCTTTGCCCTCTAATCTATCCCCTCTGCGTGCTCTCTTTTTCATCGCCTTGCCTTCCCATGTGATTCATATAGACTTCCCCTTTGATTTCAATCTCGCCAAACCAAGCCGCACTGCTGAACATGGCCCCGCCGGCAGCGAGAGCCAGACCCAAACCGACGCCCAAGCAGCAGAAGCAGAGATTGTCCCAAACCCGCCTTAAGACGACCACTCCTCAGCAACAGAACCAGAAGCTCAACAAAGGCACGAATGCGTCTCCTGCTGTCGTTGACAAAGCGTCCAAAGCACATGCGAAGCCGAATCGCACGATTCTGAGTTTCTTTCAGAAGGCCGCGGCGGGTACAACCCGCGACGGGGACGAGGCGCTCTTCATCGCTGAGGCGGCGGTTGCGCAGGTGGACGATGACGAATATGATGTGATTAGTGTTGACGATGAAGTCAATGAGGTGAAAAAGGAGGAAGAGGACGGTGTGTACGGCGTGAGCCCTTCACGCGGTGGGAGAAAAGAGGAGGAGGACAGGTTCAACGAGGCGGGCGGAAGTGTCAAGAGGAGGCGGTTGAGTCCCGCACACACATTAGAGGTTTCAGCTGGGACAGGGACGAGCGATGGCAAGAAGATGAAGAAGGCGGGGAATCCGTTCCTGGACGACGATTCGTCTGAGGACGAGGACACGAAAGACGACGACACGCAGAGAAGGCCATTGGCTACAGCAAGGGTGAGAGCGCCGCCGCCTGTACATGATAAACCCTGCGAGGACGAACCGCACTCGAAATCAGTTAGGAGGAGGCTTACCAGTGGGGAGAGGGGCAGGGAGATACCGCTGTTGCGGCAACAGACGTCGGGCACGGATGCCAGGGGCGATGATGCCGACACGCCGCAGGACATTGATAATGACACCCGCATTGAAGACGACGATTTCACCGGGGAGGAACTCGCAGCGATGCGATACATGGAGGAGCAAGCGCGGTTGGAGGCCGAGGCGGAGGGCGAAGAACACGAAGCCAACGACTTCGGCGACGACTACGAAATCATGACAGAGAGCTGTCCGGTCTGCAACGGTAGCCTCGCTGGAGCGACCCCCGACCAGGCCACTGCACACGTCAATTCCTGTCTAGACGGCAACCCGACCCCGCTGCCGAAGCCGCCAGCCGAGTTGGTCGAGACGGAGGCCGCGTCGGTCGGCAAGCGGTTTGCCCGCGCTGCCGTTGCGCGGCCGGGGCAGGCCAACCCCATCAGTCTCGGTGACGACGCGGGTGAGGGCCCGGCCAACTCGGCGTTCACCAAGCTCATGTCTGGTCATGCCGAGGATGCGGCCTGGGCGACGGCTGCCGCGGCAGAGCACGCGTCCAGAGGCATGCCCGCGTACAAGCGGACTTGTCCGTTCTACAAGATTATGCCGGGCTTCTCGATATGTGTCGACGCCTTCCGGTACGGCGCTGTGGAAGGCTGCCAGGCGTACTTCCTCAGCCACTTCCACAGCGACCACTACATAGGGCTGACGGCAAACTGGACGCATGGCCCGATCTACTGCAGCAAGGTTACCGGCTCGCTGGTCAAGTCGCAGCTGAAGACGGCGGCCCAGTATGTGGTCGAGTTAGAGTTTGAGACGACAGTCCCCCTGCCCGAGACCAAGGGCGTCACGGTCACGATGATACCTGCAAACCACTGCCCAGGCAGCTCGCTTTTTCTCTTCGAGAAGACGACCGGCGGGCGGACGCAGCGGATTCTGCACTGCGGCGACTTCCGGGCGTGCCCTGCGCACGTTGAGCATCCGAAACTGCGGCCCGAGACGATCGACGCCATCTCGGGCCGGACAAAGCAGCAGAAGATCGACATCTGCTACCTCGACACCACGTACCTCAACCCGCGCTACTCCTTCCCCCCGCAGGACGACGTGATACGTGCCTGCGCCGAGCTCTGCGCCCAGCTCAACACCGCCCTCCTCGCCAACGACGACCGCGAGTGGAACGCGCTGCTGCGGCGACGGGACCGCAACGTCCCCGCCGGCACCGAAAGCGTCACCAAGTTCTTCGCCCCGGCCACCACCTCCTCCTCATCCACCACCACCTCACCCGCACCCCAACCACCCACCGCCCCGAACGCCTTCACCGCCCTCACCGGCAAGCCCCACAACCCGAACCGCCTCCTCGTCGTGTGCGGCACCTACAGCATTGGCAAGGAGCGCATCTGCGTGGCCATCGCCAAGGCCCTGCACTCCAAGATCTACGCCACCCCGGCCAAGATCCGCATGTGCGCCCAGCTCGACGACCCCGAGCTGGCCGCCCTTCTGACCTCTGACCCGCGCGAGGCGCAAGTTCACATGCAGATGATCATGGAGATACGCGCCGAGACGCTCGCCGACTACCTCGCGCCCTTCCGCGCGAGGGGGGACTTTGCGCGCGTCGTGGGGTTCCGGCCGTCGGGGTGGAATTTCCGCGCCCCGTCTTTGCCCCCGGCTGTTACTACCTCCTCTTCTGGTGTTGGTGGCAGCGGTGGAGGGGGGAAGGGCACTGTTTCTCTCGCGAACCTGGTCCCTTCCTCCCTGCCGACAACGCAGATGCTGCACGGCCGGGGCTGGCGCACGCGCTTCGCGCGCGGCGATCTGTTCCCGCAGCGCGGTAGCACGCCCGAGGCGCTGTGCTTTGGCGCGCCGTACAGCGAGCACAGCAGTTTCCGCGAGCTGGCGCTGTTTGTCATGGCGCTGCGGATCGAGCGCGTCGTGCCGACGGTTAATGTCGGCAGTGAGGCCGCGAGGAGGAGGATGAAGGGGTGGATTGAGCGGTGGGTGGGGGAGAGGAGGAAGGGGGGGTTGGTTCGGGTTTTGAGGGAGGGAGGTGAGAATGAGGGGGAGGGGGAGGAGCTGTGGGAGGGGAAGGATGGGCGCGGTGGGGGGGTTTATTGGTAGGGTTAGATAGGGAGGCAGTGATGTATTGCGTCTTCCCAGTGGGACGTTGGGGTTCCTGGGGTCGGCCGTGTATACTGCGCTGTTGACTGGCCCCGAGGTAGAATAGGGATAGGGACATGTACACATAGGATACCCCTTTGAACCCTCCATCTCCTCATCCCGGCGCCTTAACTTCTTCAGTGTCACACGGATACAATACCGACTACAGAAAAAGTAATAAGAAGGGGGAGGCATGTGTCGATGTCTGTTGTTTGAGGCGAAGTCCTTGGAGGAGTACGGGGTGTTGCGTAGCTCGACTTCAAGGGTCTTAACCATCCAGGTGGTCTGTCACCACTACCCACACCATACTCTTGTTGTCCATTCGATGCGTTGCGATATGTGCGGCGCTGCCCATGGGGGCGAACATATGCCTTCGGTTGGGCGTGGCGGACGGTGATGGTGGGACGAGCAAGCGGGCGTCAGCAGGCAGACACGCGGTTAGTTGGCGATCGGTCCGGGTGGTCAGCCTCGGCCGTGTTCAAGAGCTCATACATGTTGCCAAATATCACCTGACGGAGGAGACGCTGCAAGGGATACTGCTGCAAATCATGTGATAGTCGATGAGGCACCCCGCGTCAGCAGGGCAGGGCTGCTTTCTAGCTGACGGGACTCGGAGCGAGTGCCACTCCACGAGTCCCAGCACTGAAGGCATCGCTCAAGGTCCGATGGCCTTCAGAGGCATCATGAGAGGCCATGACCTTTATGGACCGGCTGCTTTGAGAGTCCACCGCACAGCAGTCATGGATGCGTGTTGCGGCTGCGGTAGGCCCCCTTGCCTCCGTGCCCTTGCACAATCATGACCTGAGCCTACCCACTACAGGGCCCCTCATTTGCCCTTGCCAGCTTGGTTCGCAGCCTCTGTGTGGAGTTAGCGTTCCGTCTCTGTCGGCCGTCTGATAGAGCAGGTGAAGGAGCAAAAGCTGTATGGAAGCTGTAGAAAAAACGTACCTCTCCTCGTAGCGTCCTCCAGCAGCGGGATGTCCACTGCGCTGGCCGGCAGGTGCACATACCTCACGACGGAACCGCGGATGAAAACATTCTTGACGGCGCTCTGCATCCAACGAGTCAGTAACAAACAACCGATATCACTTGGAGAGGCCAAGGTAACGGACCATGTGCGGGTACTTGAGCTCCTCGAGCACCTGGATGTTGTCGAGCTTGATGTTGAGGTACTGGTCGACGCTCTTGAGGACGCCGCGGATCTGGATGTCGTTCTTGAGCTCGACCGTGACCTCGTGGTCAATGAGCGTCTTGAAGAAGCTGGATGGGGTAGAGTCAGTCGATGCATCTGTGGCTATGGTGAAGTAGTATGGTGGCCATGGCTGGTGCAGATGGCGCCCCAACTCTCTGAGCCCGTGTTTCGCCAAACAAGAGTTGCCTTGAGGTTATTTGCTCGAAATGAAGAGAGTTCTCAGAGCGCATGAGAGAGTTGTGCCGAATCTGCTTCACATACCTGAAGAACAACATGTTGTGTGTTGCGCTGCTGTCAACAAGCGAGCGGCAACTTGAAATGCAGACGCAGCCCAGCGCAGTGATGAATGAGCTTGTTGCTGGGCGAGATGATGCCACAAACGACCCACATTTCTATGGGCCAGGAAAGCGAGCCCGACGTGTTTGGGCCTTACAGATCAGGCCACAACTGTCAATTCCCCTTTCCACTTGAGACTACCCCGCCATCCCAGCTCCGTCCCAAAGCTCGAAACTTCAACCAGCCAGCCCCTCCAAGACCGACGCTGAGAATTGGCCGACGACAGCAAAACACGCGCCGGCCCGCCCCTAGGTCCATCTCACCGGCCCTCATCAAATCGGCTGCTGCCAGTCATCTTCGCGGCCGTATGCAGTGGTTTTGGGGCCGTACGCAGACCTAAATTCCCCGATAAGTCACTTGATAAGATACGGGTCGTCCACTGTTCAAGTGCAGAACATTTTCAGTGTGGAACCGCGATTCATTATATTCCGGTGACGGACCTTAGCACATCCAGAGTCTAGCATCCATGTCATGAAGAGAACGACTGTCGTGAAAAGAAAAAGTAGGAGAAGCAAACAACACCTCATCGTCAACAGCAACAGAGGCTCGTCTCCGCCTAGGTACAGGAACAGCTTGACGCCGACCGCCGGGAATCTCTCTTCCGTGCCCTCTGTTTGTCAAGGTTCTCTGTCCTCAGGGGCGGAGTGACTTCTTTTTCTCTTTGTGTCCCGCGCTATGCCAACTTCCATTTTCCTCGGTTTCCCATCGCCCGCATATCACCCTCCAAGCGTGTCGTTGTTGTTGCTGCTACCGAAGCTCGTGTCCATCATCATAGGAGGGGCAACAGATAAACATCCACCACAAGCAGGAAGACAGGTCATGTTCAACGGGGTATCGGTCGTGTCGTAACCCATTTCAGATCCGTCAAGTGCCAAAAAAAACAATCTTCTTCTCTTTCTGCTGTCCTCCTCTCCACAACTTGCGAAACGATGTCAAGAGCAAAGAAACAAGCAGACTCGCCCGACCACCTCCCTCCCGTCATTGTGCCAGCAGATCCAACAAGAGACAACTCGCTCAAACACGCACGCTGATAGGAAACCCAAGCCTGCCTGCCAAACAAGGTGCCCAAACGCTATGCTGGTGCTCGCTTTCTGTGTCGCTGATATGCTGTGAGGCCAAGTGTATTTAATGGTGGGTATGTGTGTGTGAGTGGGTGTGGAAAAAGGGGGTTGCCCAACACGAAAACACACGCCCAATGAGCCGCTCCACCAAACCCGAAACGAAACCAGGACAGACTCGAAGAGAAAAGGGAGAAGGGGGGGGGGGGGGGAGAGGACAAATGTTGACCCGCTGCCCAACCGCAACACCCCATGCTCTCTCCCAAAACCTCGCACCGAGCGATTGCCCCGAGAAACCATGTGTTCGCCCAATCTTGCTGCTGCTCAGAAGAGAGATGAGAATAGCGCGCTCAAAGCCAAAGTTAAAAACACAACATTAAAGCGGAAACCATCCAGGAAAACCCACCCCTCATGCCCCTACCCGGCCAGGGCTACCCCCTTTTCCCCTCCCCAACCCACCCTTGTTTGCGCAACAGTCCCAATTTAGACACAGGGTAGGTAGGTAGGTATGTAAGGCAGATGGAATAAACACAGAGGAAGAGAGTAGGGTTTTGTGGCTATGGGGCGGTTCGTCATAACGTCATGACCGTGTTGTCTTGCGACCAATATATGAGGGAAAAGCAGCGGGGTATACATAACAAGGTAAGGTAAGTAGAGCTCGACTCCCCAAACCAAGCCCAAAAAACAGAACACGCGCGCGCGCAATCCCAATTTCGTCCCATCTCATCCATCCCATCTCTGTCTCTCGCTCTCCCTCGCTTCTCTGTTTTCGCTTTGTCGTCGTCGTCACCGTCGTGGTGGTGGTGGTCGATACTGTTCGGGTTTGTGTGTATGTGTGTGTGTGTGTGGCTGTATGTGCATTCAACGTGCTCGTCCTCGGCCTCGGCCGCGCCAGTTCATTCGTCATCGTCGTCGTCCTCCTCAGGGCTCGACGCCGCTGCCGCTGGCGCTCTCTTCGCCTTCTTGGACGGCGTGCCCGACGCGCCCTCCGACTTGCGCTTGGTCGCGCCCGACGCCGTCTTAGAGCTGCCGGCGGACGGATCCGAGGGCTCGCTCTTGGTATCACCACCGACCTTCTCGCGCTCCATCTGGGCGACCTCCTCGGCCGTGAGGAAGCGGCCACCGGGCCCGCGCGGGCGGCGCATGGCGTGGTTGTGCCGCGACTCGTGCAGGTAGGGCTTCCGGCCCTTGCTAGTCAGCCGGAGCGCCTCCTCGAGTTTCTGGCGGGCGACGCGACGCTTGAGGATGCGGTGGAACTGCTTTGCGTTGACGTACAGCGGCGACTCCTCCACGGCGCCGGAGGGCATCTCGGGCGACTGGGGTGGCGGCATCTGCTGCGAGGCGGACATCGGCGGCGGCACGGCGGGACGGGGCACGGCGTGACTCAGCATCGACGGCGCCGACTGCACACCGGGACTCGCCACCTGGCTGAGCCGTCGCTGCTGCGGCAGGCTGTTCATCTGCTGCGGCGACCGCGGCCCTGCCCTCGCGTCCTTCTTCGCGTTCACCCCCGCCATCCTTGGCGACTGCTGCAGGCTTGGGTCCGACGCCATGTAGGGGTACGACGACCCGGACGCCGCCGCGGTCGCGGCCATGGCCGCCGCCTGAATCCCGGGCATGCCATAATGCATCCCTTGTTGAGGAACCGCGTACTGTGCCTGGTACATGTTGTGTGGTTGCGTTGGTGACGGTTGATGCTGCTGCGATGGGAGTATCGGCGACGTCTGTGACAGGTGCTGGGTTGATGGTGAGGTAATGCTGTTGCCCGGTGCTGTACTGGGATAACCCGTCTGAATGTGTGGTTGTGAATGTGCGTTTTGCGGTTGTTGCTGATATTGAGCGTATTCCATCATCCTCGGAAAGATCCCGACGCAAACGCCGAATCACGTCGAGAACAAGATAAGGCTGCCGTGAATGCGAAGATTGTTTACAATGGGCGCGTCGAGTACCGGAGCTGTACACTTGTTGGTCTGAGCCTCGATGCCTTGTTGAATCGTCGATAGGATGTTTCAGGCTTAATTCCCGTCTTGGCTCAAGACGCACTCTGACTACCCTCAAGTCACTTTGTACTCGTTGTGGGTTGGGCCGGATGTGCACCCAATCTAATTGGAGTGATGCGTTGGCAGTCGATGGGATGGTAGCGGAGCTGCGCAATTGGCCGCACAGCAGCTCATGCAGGCTGATGTCGTTGCGAGGCGAAAGTTGGGTGGCTCAGTCACAGGCCTCTCGGGGGATGGCGTGGACAAGCGCAGCCACGTGAGGGCTTGGATTGGCAACGCTGCGGAGGCACCCGGCTCTGTCGTGAACGGCAAGCCTGATAATCCCCGAGGGTCAAAGTCGGGTGCGGTAGCAGAAGCGTGAACAAACGGTTGTGCAGGCGCAACGTTTGTCTGCCGGAAGACGCCCGAATGGGTAACCACAGGGCGAGTTCTGACTGGCTTTCTAGGTGCCTGTAGACCCTGGGCATTAGTACGCGGTGTATCAGTTTATGAGCGAAGAGGCTCATGACGGGCTGGGAGGGCCTCGCGGAGTGGGCAGTTTCGATTTTGGCGCCTTGGGCCAGGGCCAGTTTGATGCGCTGGCATGCATGACGGAATATGCACGAGGCGGGCCCACCCCGTCAACCAGCTCATCACCCCAAGCCTAGTCGGGGCAACGGCACTAAAATGGAATGGAGGAGGGGGATGGGAGAGAGACGAAGGCACCCAAGCCCTCGGGCCCAAGACTGGTTGCCGGATGGATTCCGGTAGTCCAAATTGGCGCTCTGGAGATCGAGTTGCGGCCGAGGCTGTTGGTGCACCGTCTCCGATAAGCTGACCAGCGGCGCGCAGACGGTCCTGGGCGCAGCGAATGCACTCGATGCATGCAGCTTCTTGGCGTTGTTTTGACCGCGGCCAAAGGATGCCTCGCAACCCGAGAACAGAGGAGAAAGCGCCGTACGAGTCGCACGAGACGTAGGAAGAAAGTGGGGAAGTCCAATAGGCAACAGGCGTGCGCTCCCATGAGGTCCAACAGTGTGGGGGAGTTCTGTCCCTGGGGAGCTGCTTTCCAGGGTGGGGTGAAGATGGGGAGGAAGGACTGAGCCAGGAACCACTGTGTGGTTGATGCGGATGAAAAGAAGCATTCGTACCTTGCTGGATTGGCAGGACGTGGCTGAGAATTCCGGGAGCGGTGACCGCCTCAAACTCTTCCAGTTACCACAGCTGAAGATGCGTCAGTACAGTGGCCACGAGGTCCTGAGAAGGCGCAGGTTGGGGAGGCGGCGCGAGGTTCAAGCGGTGCGGTCTCGTGGAGTATCGGGAGAATAAAAGACAGGCTCAGGACGCAGATTGGCCTGGGCGACGACATGCAGCGGGAAGACCAGACGCGTCGCCGGCGGGTAGGAAGGTATCCAGCCATGAAGACCCCCAGCAAGGCCAGGAAACATGCAGGAACGCGGACTAACGAGGGGCCAAAAGGGTACTCACCAGACAATTGACGGGCTGAGCGCAGCGGCTGCGACACGAAGTCAGGATCGTGGTAGATCTAAACAACGGGCCTCGTTGATTGCACGGCGGCGAGATAGCGTTAATTGCTGTCCGCAGGCAGGGACTATCACGGGACCGGGCCACGGCCAATGGTGAGACTGGTATTGAGGCTGGGTGCGGTGATAGGTCTCCAGCCTGGTGTTTTCCTCGTCTCAATGTTGCGAGGACCGGGTTGCTGATTTGCCGCGCAAGATGCGAGCGCTGGGAGCCTTTTTGCGCTCGGCTGTTGACTGGCTGGAAAAGCGGCTGGGGTGAGCTGTTTCGGAGCCCACAGTCGCTGCCGAGTGGAGACTTAGGCGATCGTGCTAGCCGCAGATCGAGCCAAGCGGTGCCTGTGGCGAGCTGTGAGTGGACTGGGCCTTGACGGACGACTTGCGCTGTGGACAGTGAAAAGAGGCAGGGCAAGCTGACGGGGGCTGGGATGCGCGCATTGCATCACGAAAAAGAGATGCGGCACGAGCTGGGCATGGCAGGTCCCGAGCCCCCGTACTCTCTCATCCCAAGGGACCCGGACACGCTTGAGGCGCAGGACGAGGGGATGGGGGAAGGGGCTCAGTTCGGATGCCCGGGACCGGAAAGGCCATCCATCCATCCATCCATGGATGCGCTGCACGCTGTGTTGTAGGTATGACGGGAGAGTGTGAGTTCACAGCATGAGAATGCACGTACCTGTTGCTCTGGTGCGCGTATCGAGTCGTCTGCGCGCGCTGGTAATCGGTGCACCAGCGTGGAATCGACGAAACGGGTGAATAAGCGATGCGACAAGCGACCCGAATTGGGCTGCGCGACTGCTCTCCTAATTGGACTGCAGAAAATCGTCAGTCATTGTCTCTCACGACTGGACGCGGCCGTTGATTTGATGGTTTATTTTTTGGGGGGAGGGGGAGGGGAGGGGTGTGAACGGACCCGGCGGTCGCCCTCGTTGGCAGTTTCGCTCGACAGTGGAGAGGGCTGAGGGAGGGTGATTGGTTGTGCGAGGAAAGGACGAGAGACGAAGGGAAGAGCCGAACGATGATTTGAGGGCGCGTTCAGACTTCTTTAACTGGAGGATTTGGTTGGGTGAATCAGCGAGCCGAGTGGGGCGACCCACCACAGGATTTTGCACCAGGCTGCCAAGGTGCGATGCCGTTTGGGGGGTGGTGGCTGGCGGGGTTGATGAGCTCTTGAAGGGAGGAGGGTCCAGCTCCGACGGGGGCAGATGAGGGGGCAACGCTGCGGGAAAATGCCCCGAGCGGGGCAGTTTCCAGTTGTGCGGGTGCCTGTAACGTAGCGGTCAACTCTGACAGCTGCCATGCTCGCTTGCTGCTCCCTGCTGTCAGTGGCAAGCAGCTGACAGCGCGGTATCGCAGGATGTACGGATACACAGCACCGTACCAAAAGATCTGCCTTGACCGGGGTTTGGAGAATTACGTCGTTGACCGCCGCGATGCATGTTAAGGTCAATGCCTCGTCATCATGCAAGCAGTCGGTGCCGGGACACGACAAGGGCCGAACCCATGCTGGTATTGACTTTGGGGGGGTTGGACAAAAAGAAAACGAGCTCCAGAACTAAACCTTGGCCACCGCACCTTCCTCTCGCTTCGAACACCACTAACAGTAAAACAGCACGACTCAACTCAACGCTGCAACACGCAACAAGCGGCCTCTCGTTTCCCAGCAAAGAGGCTTGGAAGCCTTCTCGACGCCAGCAAACACTAAGCGCAAGCTTGACAGCGCTGCGCGTCCCTGCATCTCTGCGCCTCGCGGCTGGCAGCAATGGCGCCGGCCCTCCTTGTCTGAACTGACCAGGCGGACTGGAACGGAGGCAAGCGGTCACGGGCTTCGCCGTGTCTAGGACACGCAGGACGTGTGGGCTTCGCCGACGATCGGCGTGCGTGGGCATGAAGCTCGCTCTCCCGTCCGTGCTGCTCGCAGACAACAGCAGCAAGCAACCAGCTCTGGGCTGTCGTGTGTGCTGTGTGCTGTTCGGACTAGGACTAATTTTAGCCAAGCAACGTCACCCGCGTTCCCAGCCTCGGGATCGCGAAGCAAGGAACATGCTGTGACGCCTTCTGGAAGTTCCGGGGCGACAAGGCAGACTGCGGCGGGAAGACTCGGCAGCGACCTGCTGCTGCGCTCCCCGGAACCGTCCGGACCGATATACATCCTACGTCCCGCCCAGAACACACGAGCGCTGTTTGACACTCGATGTCCTTCAATCTGCGTTGAATCAATCACGTGTTTGGCCGGTCACGGCACTGAGGAGCGTAACAGGCTTTAAAGCGCCACACCGGGTCTGGCAAACGGGCGAGGAGGACGAGCAATGCTTTGGGCGTGGCCCGCAGCCGGACCAGCAACCGGGAAGTGGCAGGGCTGCAGGGAATGGCTCCAATGTTCGAAGATGGCGGGTCGCCAGCACATCGAGCATGAAGCTCGGGCTCCAATCCAAAAGTCGGTGTGGGCCCCACTTCCAGCCCAATCGCCCGTCCCCTGCTCACCACGACCGCGATATCATCATCGTTCGTCGTGAACTTCCAGAAAATGTGGATGTGGCAGGCCTCCACCGGAAAAAGACCGAGCTACCGGACTCTATTGTTCGCATGCCTGTGAGTGTTTCCTTTCGGATGATATAACAGGAGTATTCCGTACTAGTCGAAGGCCCCCTCCATATGCCAATGAGTCCGTCTCGAGTGAACAGTACCGCAACGCCAAAACGGTCGACCGAGCGGGCGGCGACTGTTGCCTGGAGGCCACAGCTTTACCTGATGCTTTTATTAATAAGAAGTGGACAATTCGCGGCACGTCGGCGTAGTCCACACTATATCACAAACACGAAGGGACTGTCAGCGAGGGGTCTCTCTTGCATGAATTCCCGATCCCGATCGGGTGATGACACAATGGCATGGGAGGGCAGCCGACGCAGGATGAGTTGGCTGGTCTGCCGGCTTCCATTTCTGGTCGTTCGCAGACGACGGACGCCCCCATCTCCGCAAGGCTATCGGCTGCTGGCGGGAAAGGGCGGGAAAGGGCTGCACTGGGGCAGGTAGCAGGGAACCGAACTGCTGGAGACGAAAGAGGTTCATCAGACAAAACCGAGGCCCTGCGTGAGTGGCTGGGAACTTGGAAACACCCTGCTTGCTCACTGGCCATCTTTTTCAGCGAATCATCGCGGTGGCTGGGGTGAGCATTGATCCCTAACCCTGTGATGTCACAACGCTCGCCGAGTCTTGAAAGTTCCTGCCTCACCTGCTCATCTCCATGCGGTTGCTTCCTTTGCGCGACCGCGCGACGCGAACCCTGGTCACTTACAGTGTCGCACCTACCACCACGGCATTTCGACCTTCATCTCACACCCGCATCATGTGCCGCCGCGGGTAGTGTAGCATCATCATCAAAGGGCTGGCTAATATTGGTGTCAATGCTGCGCGCCATGCTGCCTCGCTTTCGGCGCAATCTCGCTCTGGCTCACCCGCATCATCAGCAAGTGCAAAAGCACAACCAGCACACTCGTCCCGCGTCCATAGTAGGGGCTTTTCTGCAAGCAAGCCGCGCATAGCGAGCATCATCCCGGCAGCGTCGGAAACCCCCCAGCAGCCCTGCCCTCCTTGGCCCTTTTCAGGTTGTCGCGCAGATGGTGAAGTGCAAGAGCGGGAACAGCCGGTGCAGGGCCCGTCGCATTGCGCCGGACTCGAGGCCTGCCCCCGACAGCAAAAACAGAGCCCATCTCGGACCACCCGCCAATGAACATCAACATCACGTCGTGTCCCCGGCGCAAGTTAACCACACTCGCTGGACGTCCCAATTTTTCCTCCCCCTCCTCCTCCTCGGCGGGGTCTCGGACGCGAGGCTCTTCCCGTCGAGCTAAGCTGTCTTACCTACCCTAGCTTCCTTCGCTTCCAGATTGCCTACCCCGGATTCACGAATGCCCAGCGGATGCAAGGAGCTATGGCTCCGTTGAAACATCCCGCGAGTGTCGACCGGCAGTCCTCACTTTTAGCCTGAGGGCTTGGACCAGCAGCTAAACACGACGACGGCGCGCGTACCCAACGCTCCGTCTGAGTCTCTGCCTCCTCGTCGCCGACCTCCCCACCCCGAGCGGTCTCCCAGCGAGCGCATTCTCAACGCAGAACGACCACACGAGTACCGCGTAGTTTGTAGCACTGGCTTGTCAGAGCCAGCCCTCACGTCCCGTGAGCGCTCCTTTCCCCATCCCCCCTTCTCATACCTCTCTCTCTCTGCCTTGACCGATTCAGGCAACGAGCTCACCCCCTGCCTTGCACACACACACACACACACACACACACCATGTCCGACTTGTGAGTATGTATGAAGGTGGCGAATGAGAGCGTCGACATGGCGTTCTGCCGCGCGATTCGACGGCGCCGACGTCACGTCTTCGCGCCCCGACTCCACCAGAGCTTAGCTTCTCGTCCCCTTCTCATCAATGTCCAATGCAAGGCCTGATCGCCCCCTGGCCGCCAGCCGGCCCACGTTTTTTTTTTCTTTTCTCCTGTTGCATCGTGCCTTGCCTCCGACCGATCGCATGTTTCAGAGTTGGTGGGCGGGCGTGCTGGTAGGTTGGCGGGCGCTTCCATGCGTGCGGGAGGAGTGGTACACTCGCCCAGCTGTGGTCGGTTCGTACATACATGGATAGAACGTGATGTGCAGATGGACCAGGGACGCAAGGAGCAAGCCGCTGTAGATCGCCATCCGGGTTTTGGCACTTTTGTGGATGAATGTTAGACGGCCGGCCAGCCTCGTCAGCCGCGGCGGGTCAGGAACGTGCGCGGTGGTTTGACTGCATTGGGACTCCCGGTACGGAGTAGAGTCAGGTGCCATGTTAACAAGCGCCCGGTCGTGATTCCAGCTCTCTCGAATTGCCTGAGCCGTGTGTGATGTGTGACGGGAATTCAGGTCTGGTGGCCATGTGTAGATTGCGTGCTGACGATGTAGTGAGGAGGCCATCGAGTCCGTTCCCTTCCTGGGGCGGTCGTGTGAAGGCCTTGTGCTTTGGGGAGGAAGGCAGTGTGTGTTGGATGTCGTTCTTGATGCATTATCTCCTCGGTCGATGCCACACGGAAAGACGGGAGGCAGGCTAGGGCCATAGTCATATCAAGTAGCACATAGGATGTGCTCGAGCGAAGCCTAGTTGATGGACCGCGCTGCCGATGTTCTGGCCATGCTGAATACCTCGTAATCAGCCCCTGAGCGATAGAGTAGAAGGACCAACTGGCGTCCCCAAGTGTCTCGGGCTCAGTAACGCCCACATCTCGAGAGGCCTAAGTTGTTGCCTGGCTGATTGCCACTGGTTGGTGCCGGAAGTGTCGTTTGGACAAGGCAATCGGTCGGCTTCAGTCTTGCAGTCTCTGATCGGGACCATGTCACAAAGGGTGACAACTTTATGTCGACAGTTCTACACAGAAGATGTGTCCCTACAACAGGCTGTACTACCGTCAGCGGAGGCATTGACAAGAGAACCCGAAGCATACATGATGGGCGTCGGCTTGCTTACAGGCCTACCGTTGCTCTACGCGGCAGCTCGGCATGAATATCGACTTTGCACTCGGCCGTGGCTTTATAAACCGTTGACGGTCTCGCGAGCTACGATGACACCCAGGCTATGGGAAAAGGTGTAGGCTAACTCTCTGCTCATCGTACGACACATGTACACCCCCACTGAGCCGTAGGCCGTATAGCTGGTAGCGTATGGGGTTACTGTCTCCAACGTCGGGTTGACCGTCTGATTTCGCGATAAGGGGTTACGAGTCAAGACCCCGGAACGACGACGCGAGGCAATGGGGTCGAAGATGGCTGAGCTACTAGTCAAGATTTGATCATTGTTGTTGTCGGGCCCAGAAGTCTCTTGTCTCCCAACTCAGTCCAGTGTCAGGAGTGTGCACTGTCGACTGGCGGTCAGGCAAGCGACTGACCGACCGTGGCCATCGCCGGGCGTGACAACGCCAACTGGGGAAGCCAAGGAGAAATAATTATCAGCTACAGGGTTGAGATTGCGTACGTAGGGATCAGTATCACGTCGCGGTTGAGGTTTGGCCCCTACCTACCCGAACATGCTCGATCAACCCATGTCGTCCGCCATCGCCATGGGAATCAGCATATCGAAGCTCAGGCTGCCACAGACTCGAGCATGTCTAGGTAATAGGCGCAGAATCACAGTGTGTACAGCAACAGAGCTCACCGATCGTGAGATGGGACGCAACATGGTGGTATCGCTGCCGGGTTTCAACATCGCCACGATACCTGGAAATGAACTGTCTCCACCCGCTTTAGAGTGTGAGCCTTTCACTTGATCAAGAACTCGAGAAAGAATAAGCTCACAACGCATGTGAAGTCTTCTAAACACGGGCAGCACGTTCCTTCCCAGTTGTGGGCTCCCAAGGAATTGCTCGACCCCAGCTCCTTCCTGCCTGCATGCACTGGGCAGTTGGACCTTCCTTGCTGGACCCTCTACCCCAGCAACTAAAACCATCACCGCAAAACCTGCGTTCACCAACTTCGTTGCCAACATTGCTCCAACGGGGTCGTGTCCAGTAAAAGAAGGTGTTGAAGGTACGGGTGTGCATAATCACTCGGCGCTTGCACGCATTCCTCCGGACATGATGGCGGGAACGAGCCATGACAACCGAACAGACTCGCGACGAACTCTCCAGACGGTTTCCCCGCTCGGTTTGCCTGCATCTACACCTGACGAGTGGGTAGATTTCCAGTGCGTTGGGCTGAAGATTGGGCTGCAGAAGCCGCTGCGCTCGAGCTGTCACTGGGACATGCAAGAAGCACCAACATCCTCTGCGGCTGCGCCAAATACGATGGAACCGTCCTTGGTGGCGTATGTATGGATGTGTTGTAGCCGAGACCGTCAGAGCATGGCAGCGCAGTTGACAAAACGAAAACGAGGGTCCCTGGAAAGCGGCTCGCAGAGAAGCCAACATCCGCCACCGGGCGGGCGCGCGAAGTATGTGATCGCCGCCTGCTCAAGCCCAAGGGCGAGAAAGATGCATCACCAACGACCTGGCTGCGCGCAGCAAAGCCCCTATCACAATACACAGACCATTCCCACTCCGTCGCCTGGCCTTTTGAGGCGGCAACCACAGACAGAAAGCGCGGGGAGCCAGCACAGTGTTCCTCACTGACGACTCTGCAGCAGACGGAATTCTCAGGATTTGAGCAGGATGCGCCATGCCTCTGCAGGATTTGTGAATGCAACCTGAATTCGCCGGGGGAGACGAACTAGAAGCCGGACAGCAGAAGCACACCACGGCGTCGAGTTGTGCGACTGCCCATGTCCGACGCCCCAACCGGTCAGAATGGCGACGCTCCTGCGGGGTGTGCTCACGGTCGTTCTAGCGGAGGATCACAAAGTGGTTCCAATAGCGTTTACTTGCCGCCAGCAATTGGCCAAACTTGCTGGGATGTGGAGGCTCGCCGACCCTGCTCTGACTACCAGACGTGCTCAACGGCGGCAGACGAGATCAGGCAGGGGAGTCGTCTGTGGGTAGACGCCTGCTCGACTCAAGAAGTCTATTCAAGTCTACGGCCGGCGAGGAACTGTTGCGTATGAGAGCACTCCGACATGTGCAAAGGGAGGCATATCCGAGATATGTGGTGTTCCGGCAGCCGCTGGACGAGCGGTTGTATTCTCCAGAGCGGTGGGATTCTGCCTCGGGAGCGTCAACCGAGGCGCCGGAATGGCCTGGAAGGCGGCTAGAAGCGCAGTGCGGCTTCTGCTGCACGACAATCCTGCAAGATGTGTGGCCCAAACCAATCAGTCAGGGATCCGGGGGGTTCCCACAACAGCGTGTGGCGGTTGGGTAGCAAGAGGTGGCGGCAAGATGCCCACGCGGCTACCCACCGATTCGGCTGTGGGGAGGTCGATGCCGCCTCGATTTTGATAGCGGTTACCGCACGCATCGACAGACCAATCGTGTGTGTCCTGAGAGCCGTCTTCTTGAAGGAGCCGCTGTCCGGTTCGGACGATGGCTCGGCGGGATGGAGCTGCTCACACCGCAGCTCGTGCGTGGAATCGCGTGGAGACACGACGAGTGGACGAATGGATGAACCATCACTTTGCGCGGTTCCAAGCCGATTGTGCCTCGATTGACCGAATCAAAGCGGGCTCGTCGATGAGAACTGTGGGAGGCTCTGGTGAGGTGCCACGGAGTTGACTCCCGCACGGCCGCAGAGCGGGCCGACCGTCGCGATTCAAGATGCGGAAGCACGGTTGCCGGAGGAACAAGCGCGCTCTGGAGATGACACGCTCTCAGGGTCGACGTCGTATGGAGGGTTGCAAGCTGTGAACCAATGGCTGGCACCTGAGGAGCTGGGCAAGACGCGGGTTTGAACCTGCCATCTGAAGACGTCGACCAACGAAAGGGGGAACCGAACATGCAAGCGCGTCAACAGGCGCGCGCAGCGTTGGTTGCGGCTCCATCAGGCGGTCGGCAGCTGCGGCCTGAGGAATAAGCGCGGCTGCAAGTGTCGGATTCGCCGACGGACAGCCACTGGATTGCTGGCCGGTCCAAGGTGCAAGGGCACTGGCAAGCCGCCAGGCTCTCGCAGTCAGGGATGCAGCTAGATGGCGCGCGCTCCGCTGAAGCATCTGAGATGGCGGTTCAGAGACCATTCTGACCAGTGGACATGGCAAAACCATGCAGATGCTTACCCGCCGAAGCTCCGTCATCTCCGGGCTGCAACTAGAAAGGCGGTTAGGACGCGGTTCCATCAACGAAGGAGGCGCATATATCCGTTGGACTTCCGCCACATCGGGGCCATCAAGAGATCGGAAGTCAACGCGAAGAGTTACCCATTCGGAAAACCGTTCCTTCCAAACCTCCGGCTTCCCACGTGGCGTGGCCGCATCCCGCCTCAAGCCTACTCCGAACCTCCTTCTTCACAGGCTGGTCCCGTGGACATACCTCGTTTCCGACGTCTTTTTTCCTCTCAGATCCCGCGACGGACAGTGCCCGCCTCGGCCACCAAGCCCTCCTACCGGGTTCCTTCCTGCACCACCGATCCTTCGAGCCACGGCGCATCCAGGCGTCTTGCGCGTTCTCTGCTCCCAGTTGGTGTTACGACTGCTGGGTGCGACAGACGACGTTGAGACCTGTCGTCGCTGCGTGGTGTCGTTGTGGTAAGCGGCAAGCCGGTGGCCAATCAGAGAACGTGTTGCTAATAATAACGATCTTTAGCGCCCATCCCTGCAGCAGTTCTGGCTGAGATACCAATCAGACACCAGATCCCACCGTGGGCGGTTGACACCGACGCCATTAGGATCCGTCTTTGCGGTCCTGATCTCTCGTCGCTCGCACCAGTGGCCAGCGCCATTCGCAGCACCGGGCCCGACGGCTGTTGCTGTCCCTGCTCAGCGCGAAGACGGGAATTCCCTCCCCGCAAACCAGCAGATTAGCCCCCGTGGGCTGTGGAGCACCCGCACTGCAAAGACACCACGGTCGTGTCTGCCTCGGCGGCCCGCCATATTGGACGCTGCTAAGCGCTTCCCTCGACAGGGAGTACACAGTAAGTGCATGTTCTCTTATGATCTCAATTTCCATCCCCGGGCCCCGCTCGGAGATTTGTTCCTTCGGCCTGCTTGCCTCTGGAAAAGGCGCGTCTCCCGAAGGAAGCGGCCGAGGAATGAGCAGCAAGTGCTCTCAACAGCCACGGGCGAACACACCGGGGACACAGCCAGCTGCAACCCGAGTCACATCTCGGCACACGCTTCCACTGCCGCCGCCCAAAGATTCCTCCCTCCCACCCCTGTCGCGTTGTCGCTGGTCGTTGCCAAGCCCGTCCCACCCTGGCCGTGCTTCTGATTTGCCCGCCGCTTTAAGCTCCTCACAGTGACGAGGTGCGCTGTCCGCCCACCCCCCCATGTCTGGCCTGCAACGATTGCTTCTTTGCTGCTTTGGTTCTTCCTCGTGGCATGCCCGAACGCGAGGAAACCTCTCCCCGAGAAACAGTTGGCTAACATTGTCCAACCTGTTGCTCAGTTCGACCCTTGGTTCGCCACGCCAGACGGGCCTCATCCCGGCCAACTCGAGCAGATCAAAAGCACCGGCTGCTGTTGTTGAGCTCGAGCTCAAGCCACACAACTGAACCCCGGTACGCCAGGCCCGGTGTTTTGGGATTCAAGACGGCAGGGATACCGCGCTAGGGGCTTCATCCTCACCAGCGCACGCGGGGCGCCAGCGTGGGATCCTTCGCTCGGGAGCCTGGTCCCTCGTCGGTTCGTCCATCCGTTGCCTTCATATAGTCATTGGCTACCCACCCGCCTGGGACTTCCGCCCCTCTTCTACCTTATTGCCGAATCTCCCTCGCTACGTCCTGAGGTGCGTCGACCTTTAGCTCGACACTCCATACCTGGGAGCCATCTGTCACCGGTCGTTTGAGTCTCCGCCAGACCACCACCACCAGGATGTCCGCCAAACCCACGCTGAGGGTGTCTACACCCCGCACGGCAAACTTCCCTCACATCCCGCCATCGGCCTCAGAGCTCCGGTCTGCCGTGTCGCTTCCCTCGGCTGTCTCCATCACCACGCCGCTCTCTGCTGTCTCGCGGACCTCGGCGTTCCGGGATCCCATCCCTTCCTCTGGGCTCCCCTCGGCTGGCCTACCTTCGGCGGGGCCGTTCAGCGCGACCATCAAGATTGAACATGACCTCCAAAAGACGCCCATCACCCCGCCCATTGCGTACTTGGACTTCCTGAAGGGCATGTCGCTCGTGTCGCCGTGTCTCGCCTCGCCACCCCAAACTGGCAAGTCAATGCTGAACCGAACGAGCACCGCTAGCAGCACCACCAGCAACGCCAGCAGCACAAGCAGCGGTTCTGCGGAGTCGGATGACTCCGAGAAAGAGAAGGCCGAGCAAATCGAGAGTGCGCCTTCGACAGCGCGGTCAGATGTTAGCTGCGAATGCGAGGAGAAGGATGCGGACAAGGCGAAAAGCTCAACAAAACCCGCGCCGATCGACACAAAGCGGCCACATACACCACACGGCACGAACGTGCCCATGTCCGCTCCGCCGGCGGGACCAACTGTGTTCCCCAGCATGAAGCTGCCCGCCTCGCCGGCCGTCTCCGTCCCCGGCCTGTACTCGCCACGGTCGCCGCTCAGCGCCGCATCCGTCAGGTCGCCCTTCGACTGGGAAGCGGCGCTCCGGTCCAGGAGGTTCGCCGAGACGCCCGGTTCGAAGCGCCCTGCCGCGCCCGAAACCCCCGGGCTCCCGCCCACCGCCGGCACGCCGGGCACGGCGGGGCATGCGAAGCGGGATTCGAGGTCGAGCATACGACATATCCGCGAGGTGGTCACCCGGACGGTGACGTACACGCCGAGGATGGGTCCCGCGCCGAAGGGTAAGAGGAGGAAGATTGACCCCGAGACGGCGGTCAAGTCGTGAAAGGGGTGGTTGAAGCATGGAACTCGAATTGAAAGTGCGAATCGCGTATATAATACCTGCTGCGGTGCTGGATGCCGCATCACCACCACCATCACCACCAACGCCTCTGGTTCTACCAGCTGAGCGAGTCGGCCACGACATATTTCCTTTGTTCAGAACGACCACAGCACACACAGTGACGTCTGGGCTGAGCACAATCAGGTCCCTGACATCCTCTCACACACACTCGAGAGTGGTCTGACCAATCATCTTGCTCTCAACACACACACTCTTGATGACCAACACGAGGGAGGCACTGGCGTTGCGGGACGGCGTCCAACAAACTGGAAGGAAGGCAGGCAGGCAAGGGTAGGGAAGCGAAGGAAAGGCATTGATTAGGCTCTCGATACCATGGGATTTGGTTTGGATGTTTTTGTTCGCAGTCAGGGAGGATGGATGGAGACCTATGCGCGCGGTCCCGCATAAAGCGCAGGGAGGAGTTGCGACATGCTCTCTAATTCGCATGAGGGTTACGTGCGCTGCCCGGCCTGTGTTTGGATCTGGGTTTGCCCGTGGGTGTATTGTACATATGGGTGTGGCTGGCAGCGGGAGGAGGGGACGATGAGGCATGGATGGGGGGTGAATACCATTTTCCTCATCTAATCCAATCCACTGTGAATGCGCAACAACACACAACAATCAGTTCTTCACCGTGATTCATACCATGACTGCACATGTTAACGATGAGTGGCGACAGCTTCGTTGTTTGTTGCTGTGTTTGTTGTGCTCGGCGCGCGGGGCGACGCGGCCGCTCGGCTCGGCCAGTTTGATGAGCGCGTGTCGGCCGGTTGTGGTGGCCGCGTGTTTTTCAACATACATATGTCCATGGCACATGCAGTCGACACCGTTTGTTGACTCTATTTGTGGACAGAAGCGGCTGGTCGCATGAATCGGGACCCTGTTGCCTACACGCCCAGAGCTCTCCTCTGGCTGTGTACAAATCTGAATCCATTTGTTGGTACGTACACGGCACATACTCATCCAGAAGAGGGGATCTGTATTTCTGTTGTCCGATGGACAGGTTCCTGAGATGATATATGACCTGATTGTGCTGGCGTTGTTGCTGCGTCGCAACACCTACTCCTGGGCCCGTGTTCTATATTCGGATGATCAGATGATCGTGCTTCGCTGCTGGCGAGATCTACGCTGGCAGAGGCACAGTGCGTGGTTGAGCGACGGCACACGGGGAGAGCTGCGGTGGACTTTTTTCAGTCCAATCTTCTAGATGCGCTTTCCAACACAAGGAAGCGCCGGGGACAAATTTCCTCCCTTTAGTCGCGAATAAGCTGCAAGTTCCACTCGCCCTCGATCGACAGCAGTATCGTCAACTATATCCACATGCATCCGCGTGTCCAGAAAATTCCGTGCTCTGAGCTCCCCTCTGCGCAGAATCAAAAGGCAGCAGCAGCAGCAGCACCCCCCCGATTTCGTAAAAGCGGCGAGGCGTCAACCCCTCCCCACACCCCTCCCATGCTCGCCCAGGCGCCCAGATCCGTGCTAGCACCATCCCGCCTGCATGGTCAAGCTCAAGCCCGGCCCCCACCCGCGTGTCCCTGAGTGGCCGCTGCTAAGCGCCCACTCAACCCCTCGCGTGTCGTTTCGCAGTCACTTGCAGTTTGCAGCAGGACCGGGGGCCGACGCGGGGCGGCGATTGGCTGGATGCTAAGCGCCCGGCTGGACTGGGACATAATTTGCCCAGATGGTTACGGAGGACGGGCGGGCGGTGGTGGTGAGAGACGGGGCAGGCAGGCAGGAAGCAGGAAGCAGCCTGAGGGGAGAAAGAGGTTGCTGGGTCGGGAAGGGCTCAGGTCGAGGGAAGGGCCCTTCGTTGAAGGTTTCGGGCGACTCGCCCGCCATGTAGCTGGGGCCAGTCGCTTGTCCTGTCGGTGCCTTCTGCACGGGGCACGACTGGCCACGGGCGGCTTGCACCCGTCACGTTGGGTGCTGCACATGCAACCGCATCGACGACGAACGACACTGCAGCATCGTGCGTTATTTGCTGAGCTGAGCTCGGGCTGGGCGCCTCGAGCCCGCCGACAGGCAGGCAAGCAAGCAAGCGAGCGCCAGATGAGGCGGCATGGATCGGAATCCACAGGTGAGCGAGCGGCTGGCTGTCGACTGTCGGTGTGCGACCACTTGCAGGGCAGCGATGGCAATGTTTCATTCGTCCCACCGCCTGCCGTCGCAGCCTGTCACACCCCAGGTGAGACTGACCGTGAACCCACGCATCCGATTGGTAGCGGCCCGGGCGCAGGGTGCAGAAGGCCATCGTAAACTTCATGAGCTTGAGATGCCGTTCAAGCAGGGAGATAGGCGAGACGGAAGATATTTTGCCCCCTTCATGGTGACGTGACCGCCTGGAGACATCCCAGGGTCTTGAAACGCAGGCAGGAGGTTCCGTCATTGCATCACCTCCTTGAGCGGGAAGCCCGCGGACGGCACGGAGATGTGCACGTTTCGAAGGCTCGCGGAATGTTTCGAAACACACCTTCATCTGGGGTTCCGCTATATTTGGAGTCGTTTAATCTCCTCCCGCAGTTCCACGTGCGGAACCGCTGGTCATCGGTTGCTGATTGTGCTTGCGACTCGCAGCGCGGCCCGTCGAGCATCACGGACTCCCTCATGTGCGGTCCTTGAAGTCGTCACGCAGCGGGCGGTTGGGGTTCGACTTCGGAGATGAGGCTTGCTATTTTCAGACCATGAGCCAGCGGGCGAGGATGGTTTGTCGATCGGTGATGCCGAAAGCACAGCGGTTCGCCCTTATCTGAGAATTCGCACCTCGCGCGCCACCGCGTTGCACAGGGCGACCCGGACACCGGCTCCGGTAAGGACGTTGATCCAGAGGCGCTGGGTGTCGCTCAGCCGGTCGTTGGCGCTCTTGACTTCGGCAAACATCACCTCCCCTATTCGGTGACAATCGCCGCTGAGCTTGACTGGCGCTTCGTCCTCGCCCACCCGCCACAGGATGAGGTCCGGCACGCCGCCGCCGCGTGCCTTGTACTCCTGCGCCATGACCTTGCACACGGCGGCAAGTGCCCCGCCGTCGAAACAGGCAACCAGCTCTACCAGGTCTTCGATGTCGAAGTCCCAGTTCAAGCCCACCACACAAGTGCGGCGTTTATGATTGCGCTCGTGAACGTCCCGTAGTATCCATTGCGCCTCGCCGTTTCCGATCTCCACCAGCCGGTGGTTGATCTGACTTGCGCGGGCAGGATAGAAAGCATCCGTGTGGAGGTCTAGTGGGCAAGTTTGGTAGGCGGTTTGGAAGACGTTGGGTACATAGACGAAAAGCACGTCAAAGAACAGGTAGGCAAAGAGCGTCCGCAGGATGCCGCCCTCGCTGTGGTAACCCTTCCAGCCCCGGCTGCGGTAGTGAGACAAGCACATCTCCTCGACGCTGACGTGAAGGGGTTGGCCATCATCGCCCGGCTCACCCAATTCGTCAAGCCATACCGTCTTGGTGCTTGGTCCGCGGCCTGCCTGCCCCTTGTCGTCCAAGCCGTCTCGCACAAGTTGGACACCGCGTACCGTGTGCTCCTCGGGTTCGCGCAGCTTGACGTGACCGAAGTCGTGCTGTAGACGACGGGGAACACGCAGCCGCTTCTCCAGCTTGAGGAGGCGCTTCTGAAGGTCGTAGTGGTAAATCAAATGGCAATCACGGTCTTCGAGAGCGGATTCGCAGGTAGCCACGGCAATCCGTTGCCAGTGCTTCTTCCGCACCTCGGGGTCAGCCGAGACTGGCTCTGGCCCTACCTCCCACATGTATCGTTCTTCCAATAACGCTCTGCGCTGGTACCAGAACCCGCGCCGAGCGGGGTGGAAAAGGCACTGGTCGAGAAGCTCAGATAGCAGCTCGTGCTCTTCTTGGTACCTGTGTAAACGACCCAGAACGTGGGCCGCCTTGTGTGCGATGCGCGTGTAAGCGTGCCCTGCGTTGAACCGGCGTAGGTAGGCACCCTCGCCGAATTCGTAAAGCTGTTTCTCCCGCCGCCCCTCTTCCATGATCAGCTCCCTCCAGCGAGGTGCTATGCTCTCGAAGACATCCAGGACGTTGAGGAAACCTTCCTGACCGGGCGGTCCGTTGAACTCGAGGACCTTGTCGACCTCATACTCCTTTCTCATGGACAACTCAAACTCGACGAGATGGCGTCGCGAAGGGAAAATGTTGGCCGACCGACACACGATGTAATCCGGGTAGTTTCTTCTCGCTATTTTGGCCAGAATGATGGTCGTCAAAGATTTCTCGGTCCATTCGGTCGAACGGTAGAAGACGAGGTGAACCCGCTCGAACAGCTTGAAGATGGGCTCAGAGAGCCTGATCAGAGGACCCGTTATCGCGAGTATCTTGCTGAGGAAGTGCGAGTTCCGATTCGAGTCCTGGTCACTTTGGCTTTCACCCGACTCTGTCGAGTCGTTCGTACTGGACCGGCGGAGCCTGACGGCCATCAGGCCCGGTTGTCGAGCACTGGTACGGCAAAACGACTTGATCAAATCAGCCTTGTTCTTCCCTTGTACCTTGGCCTCTCTAGCCAGGGTCCGCAGCTCGTCCAGACTCAGTAAAGCAGCGGCCTCCTCCACAGTCTTGATGCATGGCTCGGAGGAATCGGCGAAGTGAAAGCTGTCACCTTGCGCCCAATCCTCTGGATCTTCACTGAGCTCGTCATCCTGTAGGAGACCGGCTCCAGTGGGCAAAGGCCGGGGCTCGAGCAGGTCGGCGACAGCACGAGACATGTCGGATACATCATTGTGGTACCCCAGACGTTCAACGCGGTGCCATAAGGCGGCTTTGCGCAGAAACAGACGAATGTACCTGAGCCCTGTCAGACGAGTAGAATGGCGGCAAGGCAGGGGACTGACAAATACTGTGCCTCGTAGCCCAGGCCGCGCCACTGCTCAAAGACACACTTCTCCTTCTCGCTGAAGAGATGAGCCTCGTCTTCTAGGACAGTATCCAACGCGAGACTGAACGCATCAACATAGATTGAGTTCTGCCCACGAGCCCACTTAGGCTTGTCGGTCTGTAAGGCCGCGGTGTCCCCTCCGTCCCCGGTGGCCTGCGAAGCACGCATGACCTCATACTCTTCAATGGCCTCCTTGTCAGTCACAACTGCGGGTAACGAGCTTTCAAGAACGGTCTCGTGGCCTGAGCGGAAGGGTGCGACGTCATTGTCGCCATCGTCGGCAGCGGATTCGGGGGCAGCCGTTACCGGAGAGCGGGCTCTGGACACCAATCCATCCTCCCTCCAGCCGCCGTTATCATCATCCTCGGCATCGCTGTCCTTGAACTCTCTCAGTCGCGGTCGCTTGCTGGGCGGCTCACCGGGCTCCCGCGCTGGTAAGGACTGGACTTGCGCAGCTGTTCCCTGAGCATGGTCTCTGGCGGGTTTGGATTTCTGGATGAACCGATCCATCTCCAAAGAGCAAAGAGGGCTTGGGAGAGTTGAATGAGACCATGGCGCTTTCCTGAAGCGCACGGAGTTTGTGGATAAATTTGCACGCCGGGCAGCCAAAGAGCCTTGATAAAGGAAGAGGAGGCGCGACGGGAGCCCCTGCCGCCGACTGCCTTTGACGCGGCATCCCGTGACAACGCGTTGACTTCAGCACAACTCTAGTGGGTCCATTGATGCTAACCTCGACTCTGGGCGCCGCTGTGGACTGTACCGAGTGTGCACACCTGCATTTGCGCTGCTTCAGGATTTCAGTTGCGTGTCCCTGTTCCCAGTGACATTGCCACCACAGCCCAAAGATGGCGGAGTCAACTGTTCCACTACCTGCACCAAGCATGGAGGACCCCAATGCCGCTTCTAGCACGAGCAATGGCGTATCTGCACCCGAGGCACAGGACACGCCCATGACCGATGCGCCCACCCACCAAGCAGCTGTATGTTTCACATCCTCACTTTGATCTGAACTTCACCAGTGGCTCTTTCGGAACCTGCGCTGCACTTTGCTGCCCATCTCCTTCGACACCAGACATAGCATTCCCCTCCCGGGCACCCCTCCCTAAAGCAAGCCGCCCGCCAGACACCACTAACCCGCTCTCCGCACCTCCAGCCTTCAGACCCAACACCCAACCAACCCACACCCACCCAAGCAAACCACCAAGCCCCGACAAGCACCTCAACGCCCCCAACCGCACCATCACCCTCACCGTCCCACCCACAATTAGCCGTCCCACCACAGCCGCCGCAGCCCGCACCGAGCACCTCAGCACCAGCGCGCGTGCCCACCCCGACGCCGTTACCGGCGACGACCACGACACCGACCGCCACGGCGGGCAGCAGCAGCACAGGCTTCGTGATGCCAGCCGAGGCGGCGGCGCACGGCGCGCCGGTGCGGCAGTACATCAACAGCAAGGTGACGGGCCCGCTGCTGGAGGGGATGAAGCTCGTTGCGCGGGAGCAGTACGTATCCTTCCTTAAGCTTCATTGTTGGTTTTTTCCTCTCGAGAGACACGGATCTTTGTGCGGCCTGAAGCACCGTTCGGGATTAGCTTGGGTGACCCATCCCTATGTTGGATGGATGGGTGGGTGGATGGATAGATAGGTGAAGCGGGAGTGGGAGGCGGCCAGGTTAGAGCGAAGGAGGTGGGGATGGATGGATGATGGGTTGAAAGCGTGACCTTGTTCACGAGGGACAGGCTGTTACGGACTGGGCTGATCTTTGGACGGATGCTGACTTCAATATTCAATTCTGGCAGGCCGAAAGATCCGCTGCGGGTGCTGGGAGAGTTCTTGTTACAGCGGTCGAAGGAGCTGGAGGGGAAGGACTCATGATGTGGTCGGGGAGCAATGACGACGAGGAGAAAAGGCGGGTGAAGAAGACTTTATCTGCAACTGAGAAGGCAGGTAGAAATGGTACGCGACAGGCATTTCATCATGGTGGTTATGTGGAAGGGCGGGTTCGGTGGGAGGCGGCAGCTGGTTTACTGGTTCTATGACACCACGTCTGGCAGGAAAGCACGACCGTAAGAGAAGAGTAAGGCTCATGCAATTTTACATTCGTCTTTGATCGATCGTCGTCGTCGCCGTTCCAACGCTTTCCGCGCCGGAAACAGCAATGCCTTGTGTCCGTGGCAGTGTTCTAGAATGCAAATTCCTTTCCATTCCCTAACTCCAATGGCTCAAGCCTGGCCTGCGGACGACTACGCAGCGGCGCGCCAAAAGCTGCACAGAAACAGCACCATCCCCGGTCACGTCCCGCCGACGACCCCCTGCTGGACTCGGCGTGCGCATCACGAACTCCTCGCTTAGGCAACGATGGTGCTGGCGGTCGAGGATTCGTACTTCCAGGTGGGCGGGAGGACACCGACGGTCTTGTAGTAGCGGGCCAGACGGTGGATACGCGACTCGATGAGAATCAGGCGGAACTTGGAGTCCTTGTCCTTGCGGTTGCGCTCGAGATGCTTGCGGACGGCAACAGCCTGGTCGGGCCGGGTCAGCATGTGCTTCGTGAACAAGGGCTACGAGCTGCCGAGCAAAATGCGACCGGCAGCAGGGAAGTGGGACTCACCTTCTTGATGAGCATGTACAGGTCCTCCGGGATATCGGGGGCGAGGCCTGTCACGCATCACTCTGTCAGCCTGGTGACCAAACAGAGGCATACTCCGTCTCTTTCTTTGTTCCCATGTCCGCGAAGCGCCAGTGCCGACTTTTGCATGTGCTCGGCCACCGCTCAAGCGTCGGCTGCATCGCACATCGTGGTCTTCTTGGATCCGTCTCTTTTCTTCCTATGTCCATAAGTGGCTCAATCCATACCGTTGCTCTTCAGGATCCGGAGGATCTTGTTACCTGCAGTCGCACACAGCCAGTCAGCATTGGATCACCTTCTCTCAGCACCCACCCACGCAGCAAAACATACCAGTGACGACCTTAACCTGCGCAACGCCGTGGGAGTCGCGGAGTACGACGCCAATCTGCGACGGGGTCGCGCCCTTCTTGGCGAGCTTGCAGATCTGGTCGACGACCTGCTCCGGGGTGGTCTTGAGCCACGCGGGCGGGTTCCGCGAGTAGGGGATGGCCGAGGACGAGATGCCCTTGCCCTTGCTGTGAAGACGACCCATGGTGGCGGCGTTGGTGTGTTGGTGGGAGGAGACGGGCGATTGGGTGTTGTCGTCGTCGTCGTCGAATCGTCGAAATGGTCGCTGGAGGGGAACGAAAATTCCCAAGTCGACGACGGGGTCCTCGAGATTATTTCGTGTGGGCGGAGAAATTGGCTAGGGTCAGCCTGTGATTGGTTGACCGAGAGCTGCAGTCACGTGTGGCGTTGGCTTGTCGCCAAGACTTTCAGCAAAGTGGACCCAGCCCGAGTCTGCATTTATCAACCTGGAAATTTTTCGAACGAACCTCTGCTCCTCCCGAACAAAGCACGAAATCGGCCGACCGAGCTGGCTGCCGGTACATAACACCGGGCGCTGGTGTTGTCGGTTTGACAGTAGAATCGAACATCCGCTACTCCGTTTCAGCAGGTAAGTTGCCGAAAAGCTTCACCCTTCTTCAACCGCCTTATTTCATGATGAGCAACAACCTCTTTTATACTTATTTTCTGGTACCTCTTATGTTAGGGCCCTTCGGGGCTCAATGAATGAACTGGACTTCTGATCTCTGGCAACCTCAAATTGCTGTTACGAACGCGTTCTCCAAACTGGGCTTAGCTGACCTGCTCAGCAGATTGAAACATGCCACGGATTGCAGTTTTAAGCTGTGCATTTTGCTTCCTGTTGGAACATGTCGTCGTTACATAGCGTTGCAGATGAATAGAACAAATCGCATATCTTCAACTCTTCACGTCCGCTCCGTGGCTACCACTGCTGCCCTAGATGACCCATGACCATGTTTTCACGAAGCGCAACGGGCTTTCCCCTTAATTTGATCGTACATGCAACGTGATACCAAGAATCGCCTTTTTGCCAAACACTAACAGCCTTCCGATCTGCGGTCGAGGAAGAAGTCGTCTGCTGATGCCCAGCCGAATCAACTGCCCAGCCCAGCCCGCCCAGCCCACACCCACAGACACCACTCCCTCTCCCCCTCATGCCTCCCCATTCCTTTCTAACCCCTCCTCCACGTTTACCAAGCATTCACGTCGAAGTTTTCCTGTCCCATGTGAGAAACCAAACCAAAACATAACGAAAAAGAAACACGGGCGCGTGCTTACCTCGGGGAAATACGTCGTGACAACAGTGCGGTCGGCGAACTTCCGGCCGGCCAGGGCGCGCAGCGCCTTGGTGGCGGCCTCGGAGGTGTCGTACTTGACGAAGATTTTGCCGACGCCGGCGGACTGCCGGCTGCCGCCGACGGGGCGCGGGATCTTGAGCGCCAGGATGGTGCCGTACTTCTCGCACTCCTCTTGGACGTCGTCGCGGATCTCTGTAGAGAAGTCAGCCACGATGTTTCAAGGTCGTTCGTTTTGGGGGTGAGTCGAGAAGAGGGGGAGACGAAGATGGAAGGTGTGGACGTACCTTCGTAGTCGTCATTGTCCATCAACTCGTCGGGCGTCACCATATTCAGCAGCTGCAGCACCCTGCTCAGGTCCGAGTCGGTGGACGTCGTGCCCGCGAGCATAGACATGGCGTTGACGCCCATCTCGCCGGCCACCTGGGTGATGCCGATGCTGGCCTTCTGCACCTTGAGCGCGCGCTCGCCGAGCATCATGTTGTTGAGCCCTTGGATGGCGACGCTGGTCACGGAGGGGTCGACATATTCCAGGAACGCAATACCCTGAACACAACGTTAGCGGCGCCAAAATTCGATGAATTTTGTTGGGACTTGAGTTGAAACGTACCCGTGACTCTTGCGTGCCGTTGTCCTTGACCAGCACGAACGACTTGAGCTTGCCGAAGCTGACAAGCAGTTCCATGACCTGGTCATCCGTCAAATAAAGCGGGAGGTTGGTCACGCTGATTTTGTTGGGGCTATCGATGACCACGCTCGACGGGACGTCCGAGTCGGGGTCGTAGTTGGGATCCTCAACCACCGCCGGCACGATGTAGTCCTTCGGCCGGCGGATGTGCAGGCCCGCGGGCGCGGCGCCGTTGCCGTTGCCGTTGGCCATGTGCGCGTCGTCTGCCGCCTCCATCGAGATGCCATCCAGCGCCAGCGCCACCGTCGCGTCCGGGCTGTTCCTGAACTCGAGCATGGCGAAGGCGTGGTCGGGCGCGACGTGGCATTGCACGCACGGGTCTGCGCCCTCGATCATGTTGAGGCCGTTGAGCTGCAGGTTGAAAAAGTTGACCAGGCTCTCCTCCGTGGCGGAAGGCGGTAGGTTCGAGACGATCAGACGCCTGCTCTGACGGGAGTTGGTGGGCTTGAGGGCCGTGCTGTTAGCCGACGACCCCCCGGGCTGGTTCATGAACGCCTGCAGTTTGGTCGGATCCATGGCTTGCTGCCGCGGCGCGCCAGGGAGCGGGAACATGCCGGAGAGCTTGGCCTGCTCAGCGGTGACGTTGTCGTACCCGGGCGGCTTGATATCCCACTGTGTCAACCGCCGCCTCCGCTCCAGCACGGGGATTACATCGGTGAGATCGGGGGTCGGTTCGCGCTTCTTGGGCGGAGGCGACACGCTGCGTCGGCGCTCCGCGCGTTCTCTGTCAAACTCCCGATCACGCCTAGGCCCGCGACGGTCATCCATCGGGTCTCGCTCCGGGCGGCCGCCCCTATCGCGCCGGTCGTCATCATCCCGCCGACTCCTGCCGCCGCGGTCGCGGTCCCATTCTCTCTCGCCCCGGTCGCCTGCTCCCCGGCGGTCGCGCCCCGCGTATCGGTCTTCGCGCTCACGGTCGCGGTGGCTTCGGCTGGACGAGTAGGCGTCGACGTCACCATCTTCGCGACGGGATCGGCCGCTGCTGCGGTAGTCGGGGGGCGATCGCGACCTCCTCCGACCGCTGCCCCGGTCGCGTGTATCTCCTCGATCGCGCCTGTCGTCGCGGTCTCGCCGGGAAGACTGCAGCAGGACAGACGGGTTAGCTTCGCCGTCTGGCCACACGGGGGTGCGTGGGACGTAGAACTTACGGGGTAGTCGCGAGACGAGCCCTGGCGGCCGCTGTCTGCGTCGCGTCAGTTAGCATCAACCTGTGAGCTTTGAGCCGGCGTGCGCGCGTACCTCTGGAGGAGTAATTGTCTCCGTTCATCGCGGCGGCAGCTCCAGATGGTCAAGATCTGATGCGATGGTCGAATCGCGGGATAGCTGGCGAGCTGGCTGCGAGGCGTGATATGATAGCGCTGCACAGAACCCGCGAGGCTGGAACTTTTTTGGGCAGGCGAGGATGCGGCTGCTCGCCACGCCAATCCGTTCGTGGTTTAGCTTCACTGCTGCTCTTGGCTGCGATAAGTGGGTCCCCCGCGATGCTCAGTTGAAGCTTACGGTACTGGCCCGTGGAGCGTGCAGGGTGAAACAATACCCAACTGTGATAAGCTGCGATCCTCCTATACCGCATAGTACTTGTACACAGCTGAATCGAACACTTCCAACTCTCTGGCTTCAAATCCATGCTCTTGTTAGGTCCCACGGGAATTGAATTGTCAAGGTATACTCCGTTCATGAGAGTTCTTCAAACTCCACCACAGCAACTCAAATCGTCAATCCTGCTCGCATTCCCTTCTTGCCCAGGAACTCCCTTGGGGCCCGTCTTTCGATGGCGCCGCAGAAGACAGTGTCCGACTGGCGCAAGCTGCCCCTGAGTCTCACAGAACTGTGCATCGACACGACTCTGCGCTGTGGCCGTATGTGTTCTCCCTCACGGCCGCTTACACACGCAACAATTGGACCGTATATTGTGTAATTACTGACCTTAACATCAGAATCCTTCCGGTGGCGGAAAATCAGCGATGAGTGGTGAGAAGGCTTGAGCAAGCCACGCATTGCCTTGGTCCTGGTGTTGACTTCACACTAACGTTTGCGCCAGGCATTGCGTGTTGCGAGGCCGCATCGTCTCGCTCAAGCAAGATGCTGAGCATCTGCATTACCGAGCAACATGGCCCAAGCCATCTGCGAGTTCCGTATCCATCACACCGCCGGCGTCTGTGCCCTCACCATCTCCAGCACTGGGACCCGGAAACAGCAGCGGTACCGACCACGATGACACTGCCTCGCTTCTGCACAGCTACTTCGCGCTCTCGCACTCGTTGTCGTCTCTCTACGAGCAGTGGACTGCGTCGGACCCGAACTTTGCGCGCCGCGCCCCAGCCTTCACCGGCATCCGCATCCTGAACCAGGATGCATGGGAGACCTTAATTGCCTTCATATGCAGCAGCAACAACAACATCTCGCGCATCAGCCAAATGGTGCAAAAACTATGTACCCATTACGGCCCGTACGTTGGGTCCATTGAGGGCGAGCCATTCCACGACTTCCCTGGGCCCGAGGCCCTGTCCGGGAGCGAGGTCGAGGGCCATCTTCGACAACTCGGCTTTGGCTATCGTGCGAAATACATCGCTGAGACCGCCGAGATCGTGTCTGCATTCCACCGGCCGGGTTGGCTTCTCCGGCTGAGGAACTCAGCTTGTGCAGCGTTAGGAGATTCAGCCATTCCCGATGACGAACGTGACTCAGAACCGGCAACGTACCGAGCCGCTCACGACGCCCTCATCCAGCTGCCCGGCGTCGGCCCCAAGGTTGCCGACTGCGTGTGTCTCATGGGGCTCGGTTGGGGCGAGGCGGTTCCTGTTGATACCCACGTGTGGCAAATTGCCCAGCGAGACTACAACTTCGGCAAGGGGAGCAAGACCAAGACGTTCACCAAGACCATGTATGACGCGGTCGGTGACCACTTCCGCAAGATCTGGGGGCCTCAGGCAGGGTGGGCGCAGAGCGTGCTCTTCACGGCGAACCTCAAGTCTTTCGCCGAGCAAGCCTCTACCAAAAAGACGGAGGCTGTCGTCGAGGTGACGAAGGTGGAGAAAACGGCGGTTGTCAAACGACCACGGGCATCTGGACAAGGCACTGATGTGGTCGAGGTCGTCAAGAGTGAGAAAACGACAGCGCTCAGGACATCCAGCCGGACTAGAAGCATGAGGATAACCACGGTCAAGCAGTCCCCCGACAGTGTGCAGGTGGTGGAAGAGGTCCAGGCACGGAGAACGAGCAAAAGGAGGAAAACAACAAGCTAGCGCACATGATGCGTTGCGCGTCCGTATACGTAGGGCGTTGTCATAGCGATACTTGACGTGGAAGCTGAGCATGTGTGCTATCTCATGTATATATTGTCCAACTGTTCAATGTTGTGCTGTATATATTAGAACAATACGTTTGGGTGCCCTAGCTCAAGACAGTTGTGTGATTGGAAGCGACTCAATATGTCATGTTGTGTAACTCTCGTCTCCGATGCCTAAACTGATACCATTGGCCGATACTTGCCTGACGGTTCGTAGTTCTGTACTGTGAACCATTGCAATTGCTCGGCCCAAAATATCGACTTCGCGTGGTGTCGGACCCGACGCCGTACCTTCAACCCATCCACTGCAACTCCGCTGCCCATGTATTGAGCCCCAAGCACTGAGGAATGCATCCGAAAGACTCACGGCTGTGTTGTAATCTCATCTAAGGGACCCAAAACCATTGGTGAATGCTTCCTACACTACAGGCTATTCAAGGGTTGCGCCATACACCGTCCTTAGAACGTTTTACCTCAGCTCTCAGGCAACCGCCGGAGAGCGCCTCGTGTGGACCAAATCACGAAGGGGTCCTGTCTCGCCAGCCAGATCTCTACGAACCAATGCGTCTGTATATCCACCCCCAAGCCGCCCTCACAGCCAAAGTCAAGCATCTCTCCTCCCCTCCCCCCCTCCATCCTCCACCCCACCAAACGCCTTCAAACGCTACCATCCCACCTCGTCAACAAGCCAACCTTCCACTCCTTAAACGTTCTTTCCCCCAGCGGCAGCAGCGCGTTGCTCTCCTCCAGATGCCGCAGCACCTCCGCCACAGCCGGCGCGGGAAGGCCAATCTCCTGCGCCTCGCAGGCCACCACGTCCAGCATGCGGTCGGCCTCGGCGGCGCGCAGCGGCTTGTAGAGCAGCTTGATCGCCGGCGTGGGGCCCCGCGCGGCGTCGTTGCTGCTACCGTTGCTGCTGGGGGCGGTTGTTGTTGAAGAGGAGTAGGCGATGCTGCTGTTGAGCACCCATATGTGAATCGCGCTTCTGTTGTCGTCATCACGGGGTGTTGTCTGGAGGTGGATGGTTTCCGGGAGGGGGGTGATGAGCGATTTGGAGGAGCCGGACCGGGCGATGGTCGCGGTGATGGTGGCGGCGAGGCACTCGGGGATGGTGGGGAGGGTGTTGGAGGTTGAGTGGCAGGTGACTTGCCACTTGAGCAGGGTCACGGCGGAGGTGCGGAAGTGGAAGAAGCCCAGGTGGGCGCGGCAGGACGAGCAGAAGACGTTGAGGTTGCGGGGTGGGGGGTCGTCGGGGTGGGAGAGGCTTTGTCTGTCCGTCGAACCTTGCTCGACGGTGGACAGGGAAAACTAAGGCAGACAACCGTCAGCGACTGACTGACAGGATGCTGCGGAGAGGGGTGTACATGTGTGTGTATATAGATAGGTAGGTATGTCCCTCCAGTAATCCCCGAGCATTCAGAACTTGATGAATGGCCTGGCGAAGCGCGGAGGGCAGGCTGTCCACCGGCAGGAAGTGACCCATCCCGTAAAGGAGGTTCAAAGCCTGCCAATGGCCTGCATGGGGAACAGAGTGAGCCTGGTGTGGTTTGATCTGGGGCATGTGTATCGGTATCCACGCCATCAAGGCGGTGCGCGCCGGCTTGGCTACCTTCTTGATGCCCCCAGACTAAGAGAAAGGTAGAAGAAGCCGTCCAAATGGACCGTAGACCCGGTACTACTAACAACTTACCGTCACATTTTGGCAATCCGTTTCGGCAAACATGAGGGTGGGGAGGTCCACAAACCCAACACCATCCTGAGCCGAAATGGCGGACGACGCACCGTAGCCCCTCGCAGCTAGGCTCTTCTCGTCGGCCTTTCCACTTTCCTCAAGCGCATGGTCGTGGCCATGGCTGTGATTTTGACTGTGGTGGTGTTCCGGCTTATGGCAATGCCAGAACTCCATCATCTCGGCCCAGTTCTCGCTGGGCAGGTCCTTCCAGGCGTTCACCGCGCCAGACGGAACGACGTCGATGGCGCACTGCCGGCAAACCACCGCAGAACCAGGTTCCATGTCAGTCGCCGACCAGGGCACGCAATCGTTCTCGGAGGTTGGCAGAGCAGGCCGTCTCTCCAACGGGAGGCGCCATGACAGTGCCGTGGTGCCTTTCTGCTTGTCTTGTATGGGGAGCAGTGTGCCACCCAGAGATGATTTAGCTGGGAGGCCGAGCCGGTAAGCAATTCCACGGTGCTGCAGTTCGACGTCTCGGCAGTCTGACGACAGTGAAACCTGGGTTGACGCGTCGCTCGGTGACGAAAGCGACGCAGCCAGAGAAATCTGGCCGAGGTTGGCGAGCAGCTCGGCGTAGAGCGTACAGTCGCCTGACGATGCCATGTTTTGGAATTGACAGAGTGGAAAGACCACCAAGCTAAGACCCAGCGGGCGCGTTGATTTCCTCCGGGATGCAACTACTGCGTACTGGTCCTCTTCCCGCTGTGCAGCTTGGGCGATGAGTTGAGAGGTCTGGATTGCTGACGTAAAGGTACAATCAATCTGGAGGACTGCCAAGCATTTTAGCGCGGCAGCCTGGCCAGGACTGCTTGTTGCTGCCGCCGGCTGCCAAAATTTCAGCACGCCAAGAAGCTCCGTCGCGCACGCCCCCCCTTCGACCTCAACGCATCTCTGCGCCTTCGACATCCACACCAGCATTCGCAGCCAACCTCCCATCACCCGACCTCCATCGCCGCCATCGCTCCCGCAAACCCCGTGTACGTGACGATACGACGACGCGAAACGGCCATTCTCAAGCGCGAATCTCTCAACACATCCGTTGATGCCCGCGTAGACTTCGACCGAATGGGATGAGCAAAGCGCCGGGCGCGCAGCAGCAGCAGCACCATGTCGGACGCGGAATTCGACCAGATCCGCCAGCTCCAGGCCGAGCGCAATGCCGCCGCCGCGGCGAAGAACGGCTCGCGGACTTTTGACCCCGCGAACCAGCGCGCCGATGCCTCCACCAAGGCCAAGCTGAGCGAGGCCTGGGACACGGAGCTCTACGACCGCGAGAATGGCGACAAGTTCTCCGGCTACCACACCAGTCTGCCCGCCGCTGACGGCGACGATGACGAGGAGATGGCTGATGCCGGCAGCTCGCGCCGTCTCGTCGGCCAGTACACCGCCACCCGTGCCCAGATCGACGAGTTTGCGCGCGGCAATGGCGTCGAGGAGGACGACATGCTCGCGGGCCGTGGCGAGCGCAGCAACCGCATCACCGACCGCGAGACGGACTATCAGAAGCGCCGCTTCGACCGTGTTTTGACTCCCACACGCGCAGACCCCTTCGCCAACCGCCAGGCCGCCGCCGATGAGAAAGAGGGTGACACCTACCGCGACATCATGGAGCGCCGGGAGCTGGAGCGGGAGGAGGAGCGCATTCTCCGCGCCATTGAGCAGAAGATGAAGGACGGTCCCGTCGAAGAGCACAAGCCCGTGCTGAAGGATGTGTCCGACAAGGAGAACGAGGATGCTGCTGCCGCGGCGAGCCGCAAGCGCAAGAAGAGGTGGGATGTTGCGACGACCGAGGCTACCGAGGAGGCTGCGCCCACACCAGCCGAGCCCAAGAAGAGATCTCGGTGGGATCAAGCACCGTCGGTTCCGGCTATTGGTGCTCCAGGAGCTGAGCCGAAGAAGCGATCTCGATGGGACCAGGCTCCGTCGGCAACGCCCGTCGGCAACGTTGGTCTCGCCACGCCGATGCACCCGTCCCAAGCGGCTGTGCTTCCCCCGGCGTTCGGCACAGATACGTCAGGCCGGTACATGCCTCTGAGCGACGAGGAGCTCGACGCGATGCTTCCAGGTCCGGACGAGGGCTATAAGGTGCTCGAGCCGCCGCCTGGTTACGCGCCTGTACGCGCTCCGGCGCACAAAATGATGTCTGCGCCCACGCCTGCCACTGGCTTCATGATGCAGGACCCTAGCAGCGGGCGCATTGCCGGCCAGCAGGTGCCCAAGGAGATTCCCGGGGTTGGCGACCTGCAGTTCTTCAAGCCCGAAGACATGGCCTACTTTGGCAAGCTGACGGACGGTTCCAACGAAGATGACCTCAGCGTCGAGGAGTTGAAGGAGAGGAAGATCATGCGTCTTCTGCTGAAGGTCAAGAATGGCACTCCTCCCATGAGGAAGACTGCGCTCAGACAGCTCACAGATAACGCACGCAACTTTGGTGCCGGTGCCCTCTTCAACCAGATCCTCCCGCTGCTCATGGAGAAGACGCTCGAGGACCAGGAGCGCCATCTGCTAGTCAAGGTCATCGACCGCATTCTGTACAAGCTGGACGACATGGTGCGGCCATACGTGCACAAGATTTTGGTCGTTATTGAGCCGCTCCTCATCGACCAGGACTATTATGCCCGCGTTGAGGGCCGCGAGATTATCTCCAACCTCGCCAAGGCTGCCGGCCTCGCCACCATGATCAGCGTCATGCGGCCGGATATTGATCACGTCGACGAATACGTGAGAAACACGACCGCCAGAGCGTTTGCCGTTGTCGCTTCGGCCCTCGGCATTCCCGCCCTCCTCCCCTTCCTCCGGGCCGTCTGCCGCAGCAAGAAGTCGTGGCAGGCCCGCCACACTGGTGTCAAGATCGTGCAGCAGATCCCCATTTTGATGGGTTGCGCAGTTCTGCCGCATCTGAAGCAGTTGGTCGACTGCATTGGCCCGAACCTAAACGATGAGCAGACCAAGGTGCGGACGGTGACCAGCTTGGCCATTGCCGCCTTGGCCGAGGCATCGAACCCCTACGGTATCGAAAGCTTCGATGATATCCTGAACCCACTATGGACCGGCGCGCGGAAGCAACGCGGCAAGGGCCTCGCAGGCTTCCTCAAGGCGGTTGGCTACATCATTCCCCTGATGGACGAGGACTACGCAAACTACTACACCAGCCAGATTATGGAGATCCTCTTGCGCGAGTTTGCCTCGCCCGACGAGGAGATGAAGAAGGTGGTTCTGAAGGTCATCTCACAGTGCGCCGCCACCGACGGAGTCACGGCCGGGTACCTCAAGGAGCACGTTTTGGACGAGTTCTTCAAGAGCTTTTGGGTGCGCCGAATGGCCCTCGACAAGCGCAACTACAGGCAAGTGGTGGAAACTACCGTCGACATTGGCCAGAAGGTCGGCGTCAGTGAGATCCTCGAGCGCATTGTGGCCAACCTCAAGGACGAAAGCGAGGCGTACCGCAAGATGACAGTCGAGACGGTCGAGAAGATGGTGGCCTCGCTCGGCGCGGCCGACATTGGCGAGCGGCTGGAGGAGCGCCTCATCGACGGCATCCTGCACGCGTTCCAGGAGCAGAGCGTCGAAGACATCGTCATGCTCAACGGCTTCGGGTCTGTCGTCAACGCGCTCGGCACCCGCTGCAAACCATACCTCCCGCAGATCGTCAGCACCATCCTCTGGCGACTCAACAACAAATCCGCCACGGTGCGGCAGCAGGCCGCCGACCTCGTCTCGCGCATCGCCATGGTCATGAAGCAGTGCGGCGAGGACGCGCTGATGGGCAAGCTGGGCATCGTGCTGTACGAGTACCTCGGCGAGGAATACCCGGAGGTGCTCGGCTCGATCCTGGGCGCGCTGCGCTCCATCGTCACCGTCGTCGGCATCAGCCAGATGCAGCCGCCCATCAAGGACCTGCTGCCGCGCCTCACGCCCATCCTCCGCAACCGCCACGAGAAGGTCCAGGAGAACACGATCGACCTGGTCGGGCGCATCGCCGACCGCGGGCCCGAGAGCGTCAACGCGCGCGAGTGGATGCGCATCTGCTTCGAGCTGCTCGACATGCTCAAGGCGCACAAGAAGGGCATCCGCCGCGCCGCCAACAACACCTTCGGCTTCATCGCCAAAGCCATCGGCCCCCAGGACGTGCTGGCTACCCTGCTCAACAACCTGCGCGTGCAGGAGCGCCAGTCCCGCGTCAACACCGCCGTCGCCATCGGCATTGTCGCGGAGACCTGCGCGCCCTTCACCGTCCTGCCTGCGCTGATGAACGAGTACCGCGTGCCGGAGCTCAACGTGCAGAACGGCGTGCTCAAGTCGCTGTCCTTCCTGTTTGAGTATATCGGCGAGATGGCCAAGGACTACGTCTACGCCGTCACCCCCTTGCTCGAGGACGCGCTCATCGACCGCGACCAGGTCCATCGCCAGACCGCCGCGTCGGTCGTCAAGCATATTGCGCTGGGGGTGGTTGGGCTCGGGTGCGAGGACGCCATGGTGCATCTGCTGAATCTGCTCTATCCGAACCTGTTTGAGACCAGCCCGCATGTCATTGATCGCATTGTGGAAGCCATCGAGGCGGTTCGTATGGCGGTTGGCCCGGGGCTGGTGCTGAATTATGTCTGGGCGGGGCTGTTTCATCCGGCCAGGAAGGTCCGCACGCCGTATTGGAGGCTGTATAATGATGCGTATGTGTGGGGGGCGGACGCCATGGTGCCGTATTATCCGAACCTGGTCGAGGAGGGGATTGATCGGGGCGAGCTGGCTATTGTGCTGTAGCCAAGGGGGCGGTGGTGGTGAGGGTTAGGGACGGTTGGTGGGTGTGGCGGGGAGGTCTGCGATGGTAGTGGGAAAGGGAGGGGCTGTGTCTGTAGTAAATAACGTTGGAGATAGTGGTGAGCTCGAAAAGCGTTATGAGTTCCACGCTTGGAAGTTGGGTCGGGCTGGGTATATTTGCGCAGGCGGGCAGGCAGGCAAAATCACATTGTATTCTTCACCGAGGATGCTTATATGTGTCTGTCTCTGTGTCTGCGAGCCACCGGGGCTGGTTTTCGAGGCAAGAACCCATGGTGGTGTATACTTGGTGGCATCCCTGAACTGAGATGCGGTTTTTTTGTGTATTGAGTGGCTGCATGATTGCTCATGGTCGAGTGTTCAGAGGAAGCAGGAGTAAAGTTAAGGGCACGTTTATCCTGGAATCCCTTAGTTCAGCGGCTTGGGCAGTTGTAATCGTGGCAAAGCATTTTGAAGCTCTCCGAATGGGGAGCACTCCGCTGGCTTCTTAACGAATGTAGCAGGTTGATGGGCACTTCGACGACGTGAGAGGCCGCCATGATCATGTCAAACATATGGGCGCTCATACAACAGTCCCCATTCATTAGCCATATACATGACACGTTTCATGCTATCGACCTTGTTGAGGCTGTTGCGCATTACGGGGCAAAGCTAACTTAGGATAGAAGTTCGCCAGAAACAGAAGTGTGCCTCTACGACAGACCCGAACAGGACAACACCGAAGTCTCGGAACGTATAACAACCTGTTCCTTTCATTTACAAGTAACAACTGATTGACGAGCAGCCTGTGATTAGGGCTGTTTTGTATCCCCTCCGTAGAGTGATGGGAATCTCCATAGAGCCGGCCAGGATGTTGGGTCTCCGGCCCTTTGGGACGCTCAGCTCTGTGCGTTCGTCGAGGGACACCAGTCTACACCCTACACGCCAACCAGAAAAATGGGATTGCCCTGGAGCAGACAGTAAGCCACTGCAGAGCTCAAACATCTCCGTCCGGCAGGGAAGGACTCTCTGTGCGGCCTAAGTTGACTTGTTGACACTTCCAGCCCCGGCAAGACGACCCCCCCCAGTTTGTTGCCTGGAGGAGCCACCGTCGTCTCGCTCCCCAGCTTGCCATGCTAGCTTTCTGCCTCCGGTGCTTACCTCAGGCTTTTCACCAATGCTCCGCGATGTCTCAACCTCACTAAGAACAACACGCAAATAAGCAAAGACAGCAAACCCCCGTATCGAGCTCTGCATGCGCCACGCGAGTCAGCAACTCAGATCTCGCACACGACACACGTTGCCGCGTTCGAGTGACCCATCCCTCCGTAGGGTGTACGGTGAAGGCAGTTCTGATCCTCATGTCCCACATTGCAAGCATCCCGGGGGGGCCAACCACCGTCCTCCACCACCCACCCTCCTGGTCTTCCAGCCATCATCTTCATGACACCTCTCTCCCATCCCCACCGTCGCTGTCATACTCGACCTGCACAAACACCAAAACAACCTTGAACGTCGTCCAATGATGACTGGCCCGCCCGCCGGAATGTAACTCCCTCCCATGGGACTTAGCCACGCCGGACACACCTCGCCGACTGCCTGAGACACGGGGTCTCCTCCTCGTTCCACGCCGAATAGCTAGGCTTGGGAAGCAGAGGTGGGAGGAATGTCGGACGGGGATGCCAGAAGCCACCATTATCAGCACGGCGAGGAACAACAAGGGCAATATCGGTAACATGAGCACGCATCGCGTCAAGCTGCCGGGCGTGTGAACTTTGTTCACCCATTGCTCTCCGTCTATCACGAGAACGGATTGCCCGCGTTCGCAGCATGGTCAGCCTCCATGAGAAGGAAGGCTCGGAGAACCGAGGGCAGGACAAAGTGATGCTGTGTAGCTACGTAGAGACGTGACCGGTCACCCAAGTGACACTTATGTGTGCAAGACGCAATGGGTGCGCAAGACGCTGGACGTTAGATCCCTTACCCTCCCCAACAACACGCTCTCTACAAGTCGACGGGACAGAGATCGGGATGCTGAACGGGGAGGCCGTGAAGTCTCCTCACTCTCGCCCTCGTGCCGCCTGCTTGTTCTCCAGGACCGAGTTGACAACAACACTCGACTTGCCATCAATCTCGCCCGGCTCACCTCAACCATGCCACCTCTCCTTTCCAGTGGCCGTTTCCGCATCCACAGTAGTCCAGGGCGGTGGCAGAAGGGGGAAGGCGCAAATCCTGCTCTCATCTCAGCTTCTCACCTACTCGTTCTTACCTAGCCGGGCACGTCCCTTCCCCCCCCCCCGGCTTGGGTGTTTTGACATATGCCCGTGCCGTGTCAGCGACCAGATTCCGCGATCCTCCCACAGCAGCAACAGCAGGCAGTCGAGGATGGCTTAGTGATTGCGCAGAGAGTGGTCAGGTAAGACACCTATCTGCTCCCTTTCTTCCACTGTTCCTCCGCCGTCTGGTTGGGGGATGACACACCGGGCCACGAGCATAGTTGGGAGGGAAAGATGGGGATAACGGCGCACGCTACGGCGGAGAGCCGTTGATGATAGGTAACCCACTCGATGTGACTCGCATAGCATGGCATGGCAGACCGAGTATACAGTAACAGCAGTGAACCCGCTGAATGATCTCCCGCCGTCCTGGTTTGCTTTCCCCTGATAGCCACCCCAAAACAGCCGAACATGGCACTTGCGCAATGTGCAGACTGGGCCGGCGCTGGGTGTGCCCCCAAGCACCAGGCAGCCGGCGATGCGATGCAGGCCATGCACGATCAACGCCTCGGCCGCGGCCCAACGGTGGGGAGTGAAGTGATGATCAGCTAGCGCTGCTGTTCGTGCTCGCAGCAGCCGAGCTGGGAGTAGCAGCAGCAGACATCGGCCGGGACCACGAAGGCGGGGGGGGGGGGGTTTAGAAACCTCATCAGATGGGGTCAAGTCGACGTGACTGCTGCTGCTGCTGCAGTTTCCGCTTGCGCGTCGTCCCAGCCGGCCGTCACACAGAAATCCATCACCAGTTGACTGTCGTCTCCCTCTCTCTTGCATTCAGCAAGGAAGGTTGTTGACTGACTAGCCCACGGGATTCACTGGTCCGGTCCGGAACCGGGCTAACCTGGCCTGAGGGGGGCTAGCATGAAAGAAGCCCACTCCCAGCAGAGGATGTGCCGGACCGGCCTTGCATGTCTGGGACAGTTTTACCAAGCGGTCCAGTGATGGCCCCTGCTTTGCTGCGGTAGCTTTACCTGCAAGATGGCGTATGTAGGTCCATGGGGCGATCAAGGAGGAGAAGAACAAGAAGAAGGACGGAGCCGGCGGCGGCGGCGCGGCCGTGGCGGTTCCTGGTGGGGGGGCAAAAGACGGAGAGGGCCATCGCGCGATGCCACGCCGCCGCCGTGGGTGGTCGTATGTAGTTCCTCAGGGAGTGTGCGGCGCGCAAAGCAGCCATTCATCAACCGCCATCACATCCCGCCGACGGGGCAGCAAACGCCAAACCGTTCGCGACACACCCACCCACGGCACACACGCACGTCGACGGTGCTTCGTTGTTCGCCCAGTCAAGTCGTTGCGTACTCCACAACCAGCCAGCCAGCCAGCCAGCCCTCCAAGCGTAACACCCTCTCGCCGGTCGTCAACATGCACACCTCCCCCGCCCTCACATCGGGCTTGGCCCCGCCAGTTCGGCGAACGATGCGGCCCCATGTTCCGACCTGTGCTTGCGCGTGCATGGTTTTCCCAGGGTAGCATAGTTGCTCCCCGGTGTGTGCTTGTGTGACGGGTAGCAGCAGCAGCAGAAGGCTCTCGGTTCGGGCTGGGCTGGGCTGGGCTGGGCTGGGCTGGGGGGGGGGGGGGGGAGAGTACGCGGAACTGTGGGAGGAGGAGGGTTACAGCAGGGTCGGGACTTAAGTTTGCGGGCCGCCGAGGAAGGCCAGGAAAGGAAGGGTCGTGAAGGGACATCAGAACACAGAACGGGGCCGGGAGCCTGGACCAGTCCACCTATGTCTCACAATCGTACGGGACACCTCCCTCTCTCTCTTCATCGCCTGCCTTCACTTCTTCTGCACCCACCCAGCCCCGGTTTGATGAGAAGCTGTGAAGGCGAAAGAGAGAGAGCACGGGCGAGTCAGCGACGTGCTGGCCTCCCGTGTCCGGTCCGCTCACCGCTAGTCTCCCGCCGGTGGTTGCTGCTTTTCAGCGGCCTGAGGAGCAAGCGGCTTGTGAAGGGAATCATGGTTGGCCGGCAAAGGGGGGCGAGGGGGGTGGGTGGTGAGAGGGACGCTTAACGACCTTCCTTTCTCGTCGTGGTGAACATGAAAGTCAAGGTTACGGACAGCCCTGCCTGAGCGGTTGGAAGAGCGTGGCTGCGCTGCTTGGGTGCCTGCTTGCCCCCCCCCGTGTGTGAGTGTGTGTCTGCGTGCTTGCTGGCAGGGGGGTCGCTCATCCGCCGGCAAGCGTGGTGGCTCGAGAAAATGTTGAGACAGCGTGACCGGTGGATTACTGTGTGTGATGGCACAAAGCGGCCCACGGCCCACGGGATGTCTCGGGGCATCTCGTAGGGCGGATGCTGCTCGGCATTGCCTCGTCGTCGACACATGTGCGCGTGTGGCTCGGATCCCTTGGGCGGAGCGGGACCCTCCCAGGCCCATGGCGCGCGCCGTCCCTGGGGGGGGGGTCCCTCTCTGGCGTACGGATCTCTCTCTCCCCTGCGCGGCGCGCACACGCTGGCTCGCGGGCGGGCGGGGCGCCGATCACTGGCCGAAAGGGTTCGAGGTCAGCAAAATTTGTCAGGTCGGGCTGCTGTGCAGTGTGCGATCGATAACACGACATCAGGCTTCCCCTACACTACACTGCTCACCATGTCGCGCGCACTCCACGGCATTAACTTGATACCCGCCGCACGTGTCGATTAGTGTATCGTTAGTGAGCTGATCATCCGCACAACCCCGGGACAGAGAGTGGCACCCTGGGCAGCGGCGAGCATGTCAACATGACGGGACCTTCCGTCTACCAGGCGCGGTGCGGCTCTGGAATTCGGTGATTTGGCCCCCGCCAAGCGGCCGGGCTGGTTTGCGCACTGCCTTGAGCCGGGCGTCCTGTGTAAGTGAACAGACTCTTGACTCTTGCTTCCGCGGCGGAAAGGGATGCGGCACAACCGCCACATTGCCGGATAGGGGAATGCCCCTGCGTTGGTGATAATAAACCCAAGTGGAGTCTCATGTATTACCCGTTGGCAAGCTTTTTGCCAGAGCCATGGTGCTGGACACGGCGGGATCCACCCCCACAGAGGATGAAACATAGGCGAGGAGACGATGCTCATGAACTGCCGGTCCCAACGGGTCAACACGAGCCCAAATCAAACGACAAGCGTGGAAACTGGAGACTGGACGAGATGAGGGCTTCGAGCTACTCGTCTCCTTCATCTCACGCCGCTGCTAAGTGACAACGCGCTTCCCGGAGGCTTTTCTGGCGTTGTGCTTCCTGTGGCAGCTCTCCATGTGTCAGTCAGCAAGGTGAGACGGCCAACCTCCGGCGGTGCACAAACACAACAACGCACAAGCTGGCGTGTGTGTGTACGACATGTGTGTATTCCGTACCTCTCAGTACGCAAGTACGTGTAAGGCGCGGGCTTGGGCTTGGGCTTGGCATGCGACGCCGCATCAAGCGTCGCGCCGCGCCGGTGAGGCGACAGACGGCAGCTTGCTCAGTAACCAGCTGTTAGTAGGTTGTATGCGTACCTGAGCCGCAGAGAAAAAGGACGCATGTGTCTCTCCACTCGGCCCGGCTTGTCTTGAGAACGATCATGTCTCAGAAACAAGCGCCGTTTTGTGGCCAGCGCACTGGACAACATCTCGTCGTTTTCTTGGCGAGCCGCAGCCCGCCAAGCCCCAACCCCCTGTCAGCGGAAATGGCTTGGCTCGCCCGTTGCTTTTCTTCCGGCGGCATGTGGGAGAAGGGCGGATTACAAACCAGACCACAACCAACCTAGTCGTGAAGAGGGAAGAGAAATTGTGCGTCGCAGCTTGCTGCGAAAGGCAGGTCGAGGGGAGAGAGGAAGCGCACTTCGCACGGGACAAGGGGCGACGGGGGGTGGTGGGGTCGTCTCCAAACCCATCTCGCCCGCCCGCCTGCACGACAGATCTTGACAGATGTGCGGCGCGTCGATCATGATGCGAGGGCACTCTCCCGGGGTTGCGTCCAGTGCCGGGTCTTGGCGGCGCAAAAGGGGAAAGGCGGGCTGGCTGCCCAGGGCCGGATCGAGCGAGCAAGGGCCAAGCCGTTCAGGGGTCGCCGTTGGCCCGCCATCCGTTTACGGCATGCCGGTGCTGCAAGACAGCAAGACACCCTGATGGCCAGCTCGAAAAGGGGCGCGCCCAGTGCGCTCTGTCCTGCATTGTGCCAGCGCGCGCGCGACGCCTTCGCCCTCTCCTGGGCGTTCGTGCTCGCAAGGCCACACACACTGCGGTTCTCTTTCCGTGTGGTGGTGTGGTGGTGGGTTTACGGCGAGTGCTGCTTTGTGCATTTTCCCCTGCGAGATTCCTAAGGGGGTCGGCGTGCCAACATGACCGACCGCCAGGGGCGTCGGCTGGTGTGCGCCCGTTGTCTTCACGTCGAAGGGCCGAATTCGACGCGGCTGGATGCAGCAGGGCGCTTGGGATGGCGTTTTCACGTTGACCAGGCCCTGGTCCCCGGCGCAACAGAGCCAAGCCATGATGATCTCCCTTAGGGAGACTGCTCGCGAAGCCGGCGCCAACCCGTGATCCTCCCTCCTGCCCCGGACCAGAGGTTAGCGCACGGCTGCCGGGGGTGCATTTCCCGGAGCCGCAGCTTGGCTTCAGCCAGGCCCCACCTGGCATCATCGTGCCATTGAGATTGCTGTCCAGGTTGACGGGTTTTTGCGGTTGGACGAAGTTGCCCAACAAACAAAACGCTGGATCGCAATGCAACCGGTTGCTTTTGCGCGGTGCAACCCCACCGGCGCAAGTCTTATGAGGTCCTCGTATCGGCAGGGAGTTGATATGTCAGGCTGCTTTTCAGCTCGCCGTGGGATGCTCGGCTGCGGCGACGACCGGACGCTGGCGTGGTAACTACACATGGCCAGCCCTGGTTTTCGGCCACCTCGCGACCGTGGTATCATTGCGTAGAGACCGGAGCCCTGAGAAAACTCTGCGGACCATGAGATTGGCGCGCCGGCATGCCATCAGCTATGGAGAAAATTGTCTTCACTCACTCTGCACGCAGTACCGATATCGAGTACCGAGACCCAGTGGGACGGAGTGGAGATTCAAACCGAGTCCGGTTTCACTGACTCCAGGTGGTACTGTGTACTATGTGAGCCTCAAGACAACGGCGAGACCGGGGCCGTACTGCGCAAAGCTCGCGCTTATCGCGCTCGTGATTGCCAAAACGACATGACCCAGGATCATTCGCGCGAGGTTATCAGATCCGCTGGTCAGCGTCAGCATCAACGCGCCCACTGCTGGTCTGCCGACCACGGCGCCCTGCTAGGCACAGATGCCGGATGGCCCTGGGAAGCAGTGATGCCCTGGCCTGACTGCGTTGCTGCGTGTACTTGGTAGTGTACGACCCATGAGCATGAGATTGAGCATGACTGCGCGATGCCGGGTCTGCATGGCTCATCCCAAACGGCGCCGAGCTCGTGATGCTGGTGATTGCATTCCGCGGAGGTCCGCCTCACGGCTCTTCCTCGCTCAAATTTAACGGGCCCAGCCGCAAGGTTAGTGCGCGGGGCTTGACCGTTGCCAACTGGCGTCCCCCCAAAAACATCTGGCGTCCCTTCTGGGGCCCCTTGGAGGATTCTGTAACGCACCCATGCACGTCGATCCCGGCCCGCGCAGCTTTCCGGCAGTGAGCTCGTCGAGTTCCAACTCCACGCATGCTCCTGCCAATCTCCCGGCCCCGGCAAGTTGAGATCACCTTTGCCTTTTGCTTATTGGAAGATCTCGATTGATGGTTGAAGCCCTGCTGGAGCCGCAAAGGACCCCGAGATTCGGAAGGCTCGAGCCCGACGACCGGCACGTGAGAAGTCCGCACGGCACCTGGGGTTCGGCGCCTTTCCAATCGACGAACCGAGACGGCCGGTCTGGGGCGTTGCACGCTGCGCACCCGGTGCCTGACAATCATCAATGGACTCCTCACCTCCGTCGCTGCGTTGTCACAGTACATGAGCATGGTGGGGTGTCTTGGAGGCTCCCTGTCGGTGGTGCTCGAGTCATTGTATGGGGCCTGGCCGCCGTCATCAACTGGACGCTTTCTGGCTTCGTATCGAGGCAAGCTCCGAGACACCTCCGTCCACCTGCGGAATCTGGTCTGGCGTAGATGCTCGAACTGGCTGAAATTGCATGCTGCCTCTGCCGTTGACGTCTGCGAAGGAGGGCTTCCTGCCTCGTCCGCACGCTTGAAGGGCCAATGTCGGGCTGCGTTGAATGACATCGGCGACCTGCCGGGGTACCCCCTGTCGTTGTTTTAGCTTCGCTCGCCCAATTGCGGTTTAGCCTGCGAGATCGCCTTTGCAGGGAAGAGGGGGGTGGGTCAGAAACACCCAGTTCGACCCTTGGCATGCGCTGGATGTACAAGCTTGATGATGAAGATGTCGTCGACGTGGACGACCTACGCGTAACGGGTCATTGGTTGTTCATCGCTGTGATGCGGTCACCACTGCTGTGATAAGTTGACTAACTGTATCGTCAGCCAGAGTATGCCGTCACGAGCATTGGTGCTTGCCGTGCAGACTACCAATGATGGATCATCCCGAGCTCTCGCCCAGAGGTCGTACTGTCCCAGGAGTTAGTTATTAGCACTTCCTACTTAAGAGTAACGGTGGAAGTAGTTGTCTACCATCATGAAAGACATACCTGATACGTTTACACGCTACTCCGTCCACAGTACGACAGTAGTGTAGCGTAGCGTAGAGAGCCAGTCGGCTGGATGTTGGGTAGCAGCCGGCAGAATGCCTAGCGTCTGATTACTGTGCCATCGCTCGAGGTGCAGCACGAACTCACCACGACTTCGACAAACGATGTCCTGACGGGCCAAAGCCAGCTCGGGCCAGTTCAAGACACCGACCCGCTAGGTGTGCTGCCATTGGTCGGCGGATGCCGTTGGCTTGCAGGGGACGCTGCGCGGGACCAGGCTGCCGTTCCCTTGCTTGGGGTGGTATTCGGGCAATGCGTTTTCTTCTTGCTGCATATTCCCGCTGCGCGGTGACTGAAGGGACCCGCTTTTTCGTCGCTGAGGTCGCCGGCGGACGCAGCCCATCGACAAAGATGCACGAAAGCAACTTCCGAGGCCGGCCAGAGCGGAAGCGCTGGGTGAAGCCGTGAGCATGACAAACAAATGCCGTTGTAGTTGAGATCGTCCAAGCTGCCGACGGCGTAATCAGTTACCCTCGGTCATGCAAAATCTCGCCCTGGTATTCGGGGGAAGGGAACCTCCAGGCAGAGGGGATTGCAGCGCGCAAACCGGGGCCGAGTAAGTCCTGTGAGAGGACTCGATGGAGTCGATATGGCCTCGCCATCTCGCGGAGATAACTCGTTGAAGTCATGTCCTGTTCCGCGCCCAGGAAGGGGTACACAGTAACGTCAATTGCGTAGCCAGATCCCTGCCCTCTTTCCTTACGCTACAACCCATCCCCACAGCCGGTTCCAAAGCACCGCACAGTCGGTACCAGCTGTATCTACCGGTAAGGCAGTGCCGTGTTAGAGAGCCGACGCGGATGGCGTTGGAGGGGCCTTTACGGCAGCGACCGTGCAGCGACCTGAGCTGTGAGAACACAAGTGGATGTTGGATACGTACTGCAGAGAGTGGAAAAATGAAGGTTCATTCCTATTGCACGCCAAAGTCGCGTCGGCACAGAGATGGCCTTGGCGGTTTTTTCCAGACGGACACGTCGACAACTGGCGCCAAATGGTGACGTCCGAATGCCACAACGATGCGTCATTGCTGACATGTGGGATCCAGCGGCTGAGGTTGCTGAAACTGTGTTCTGTGGACCGGCCGGCTGCATCTTAAAATCAAGGCTTTGCAATGGCTGAATAGAGTTGGACAAGTGATGTCCCAAGACGTCACAAGCTGACCTCTCAGAGGAACCCTCGCAATCGACCCCTCCCCGGTAGGGCGATGAGAGAGAGAGAAGCCACCCGGCCCAGGCCCACCTTCCCCCATTTCCCCTGCCTCCTTTTCCGCGACTCAGCGAGTGCGGAATTGTTCCCTCTAGAGCAAAGAGCTCAAACGCTAACACAAACCGCGACTTCCTCATTAGGTTGGGCCAGTACGACTGCCTAATCGTGCTCAGCTGACCCGATTAGCAACGTCTACGCTCCCAAACAACAGAAAACTTGCAATCTCAAACACAACGGCGAAAACGAGTAAGCAGATGGCCTTCCCATGTACTGTGTACACAGTGTGTACTGGTAGGATGCGGGCCAATCCACAGCATGCTACGGTATTTCATCACTGCACCGGCATGGCCAAGTTTTTCTGGCAATGCTGGCCAGGGGCCTGAATTGGCGCTAACCAGCAACAGCGTGTTACATTACCCTTTGCAGCTTAGACACTGTGCTGACACAAAGGCAGCCTTGCTCCTGCCACTTCTGGCCGACTTCAAGCTGTCAGCATGCAATTCCCACAGAATCCGATCCCCGCCATTTCCCCTTTCAACACCACGGCAGCGGTTTTTCAGGCTGCTTACACAGTACTCGGTACATTCGATCCAGCTGCCTGTGCATAACACGCAACACAAAGCAAGAATGGCTCCTATTAGCTGATGTCAGTACTCGGCTGCCTACACTAACGTGGCACAATGGACCCTCTTTCCATTCTCTGCGCCTGCCGAGGACGCTGCCGCAGTGCAGGACCAATGCCCGGGAATTGCACTGCCGCAGGTGCTTGAATCCGAACGAGAGATTGCGACTGGGGCATGAAGGGCATCTCGCACGCAGCCATCGACACGGCGGCTGGTAACAAGTAGTCCCTGCAGGACCCGTGGACAGTTGTCAATTGGCAACGGCACACATTCGAGATTACGGCTGTCATGTACTCGGTACGTACGTCTGGTACCTGACGACTTGCGCCAGGACAGCGGACCAAGGCGAGCATCGCCTGCTGGAACAACATCAACTTGCAAGTGGTGGTTTCAATTTTTCGCCACTATTCATTTGATATCCATATGGTACGTGTCATTATGGTAAGTGCACAAGCTTGCAATGACACACTATTATACAGTACGCTACGTTCCTCCGCCCTCAACTGTGCCGTTCCGTACCCGTACTGTTCTGTGCGGAGGACACTGAAAGCAGGGTCACAACAGGGTACCCTGACCCCGGCTCGACCGCACACACCCTCCTCTCTTTACTCCCGAGTCGTGGCGGAGACGCCCCCATCTTTTTGCCTCTGCGAGCATGTCAAGGGTCGACGGTGGGCTTGCGTTGTGCAGCACCCGCACAAGCACCCGCACCCGCACAAGCACCGGCTCTTGCTATACCTTACTGTATACAATTACACGTACACGTACTGGCTGCCCGCTGCACTTCATTGTTCCCTCGGACAACTTATGTACATGTAGGTGCAGGGGCTGGGGAGAAGCAGCCACTGCACCCTCCCTGCCGGGCCAGTCAAAGCTCGCCTTTTTCGGCGCTCCCCCGTCCCGGCTCGTCTCCCTCGCCCGGCTCGCCGAACGGCAGACGTGATGGGAAGAAGGGTCCTATCAGGCCGAGCAGTGCATCAAGCAGCAACAGCCGCCGCACCTCCCTGCCGGTTGTGCTCACTGACGCATGCCGCACACACGTACATACATGTACATACACATACAATACCAAGTACACACCCCCAAATTTGACCGTCAATTCCCCGGATCGTCCTGGGCACGCCCCGTTTCGGCCTGAGCCCTGTCCGCCCCTAGTTGGGTTAGTTCGGGCTGCGGTTTGATCTCTCCCAGGTACCGGACCCCACGGCCCTGGTGTTTGGGTGTCCCCGGCATCTCAGGCATCACCGGATCTCGAGTGAGTCCCACATTCATACACACATCCCGGGAGGGGATGTGGGGGGTGTGTGTTACCTGCTGATCTTCAGAGGAGGCGTGCCACCTTGCTGCGTTCACACCATCCCGCCCGGCCTGTAAGCCCTGCTCCGCGCCGTTCAGACGGCATCCCCGCCGAGTCCACCTCGTCCCAATTGGCAAGTTCGCCCTGGCAGGGCCCCTTGGAAAAGGGGATATTTCAAGCGTCGATCGCTCTACCGGGCAGTCGTCAGAGGTTGCTTGAAACCCACCCGCATCCCCACCAGCACCAGCCGCCCCAAGAAGGGTAATAAGGTTCAGACGACGCCTACTCAACTGGTGAACCGATTGGCCCTCAGTACAAGTACACACTGGTCCATGCTCTTCCCCCCTCTGTCGCACCCTCAAAGACACATAAGGCCGCTGATCCGTCCCTTTCGACTTGCGGCTGCCACACTTTGATCAACATCGTTGCGTTGGTTGATCTCACTTCCAAGTTGGGCCGGAAGAGAGACAGCCTGTCGACCACACTCTCGCGAAACTCTCACCATGACGATGACCCTCAATGACCACAGCCGGCGTCGCTTCGGACCCCTGAGCTTTCACCACATGCCTACCTACTCGAGCCAACCTCACTTCACCGACCCGTGGGCGTCGTCGTCGCCGACGGGTCCCGGCCCCCAGAGCGGGAGTCAACCACACGCCCTCTACACGGGCAACCAGGACGGCGCGGGCCTACCTCACCTCAACCTCAGCGCGCTTCCGCGGCAGCCGCCAGCATCACAACACCCGCACCACCCGCAACATCACACACAACACACGTCCGCCGGCGCCAGCAACACTTCCATGGCTTCCTACGGGTCTCTACCGGTCACTGCCGCGCCCGCGGCCAGCGCGCCGATGGCGAGCGTCTACAGGCAACACGACTTGCTCTCCATGCCACAGGACCCCTTCAGCAGCCTCAGCCGCCTCCAACCCCCGTCGACGTCGGCGGCCTACGACACCACGGCCTACACGAGCACCTCGTCGCCGGTAACGGCGTCGTACGCCACCACGTCCGCGTCTCCGTACGACCAACTGGGTTATGCGCCGGCCCCGATGAGGGGGACGTTCGCTCTCGGGCACGAGGACAGCGCGCGGAGGTACTCTCAACAGTTAGTAGCCTCCAGCCATCTTCTGGACCTGTGCTCCCCGGTCGACGGCGGGGCGGGTGCGCCTTGCTTGCCAATATATTCTGACCATGATCACAGAGGGCTGCAGACGGACGATCGGAGGAGTTTCCAGGACGCGCTGGAGGCCAGCCACGGGATGCTTTCCATGAGCCAGGAGACGCCGCGCAATATCTACGATGTGCGCAACCGGGCCGCGCGCGGCTCGGCCGACTCGTATGGCTTCCCCTCGACGCACTCGTCGACCTCGAGTGTATCCTCCAACGGCTTTAGCGGCTACTACGGCGGCTCTGTCGACGGCTCCATCAGCGACTATTCGGCGACGGGCTCCGACATCGAGTCGCTGTCCGGCCGGACGCTGCCCCGGCCCCAGGGGCTCATGTCCACCCAGCCGCCGGCGCCCCAGTCCATGATGGGGTCGTTCAGCTCCCGGGTGTCGTCGAGCGCGCAGAAGAAGCACAAGTGCAAGGTGTGCGACAAGCGGTTCACGCGGCCCAGCTCGCTGCAGACGCACATGTACAGCCACACGGGCGAGAAACGTAAGCCAGCCGCTCTCACTCTCGATTTGTGACACTCCTCTAGATCAGCAATACTGACTGCGGTCTCCACACAGCGTTTGGTTGTGAAGTAGAGGGCTGCGGCCGCCGGTTCTCGGTGGTCTCCAACCTCCGCCGGCACAAGAAGGTGCACAAACGAGGCGGCGAGACACCATCAGACACCGGTTCCGATGACCAAGACCACCAGTCACCTTGAAAGAACACACTCGACTTTTTCGAATAGCCTTGCAGCACGGGCTGGTTTTCACCCTTTTGCGCGACACACATCCATGATAGACATGCTTGTTTTACACTACGACCTTCTAATATTCGAATCCACTCGCTGCATGTGCTCCGTCATCACACGGGCGCAAATCTTATCCCGACCACTCCGATATACCGCTTTATCTAATAATCTTTCTTCAGTCTGGGTCTTCCGGCGGGTGTGGGCAGAGAGGGCGCATCCTCCAACTGGGCGATTGGGGATGCGATGCCGTGGACGATACCCCCCCATGGACTGGCGTTTTGGGGGTCATTGACTTTTTATCTGGGGGCTGCCATGTGCTTTCTTCCATTCTGTACTCTCTCTGCATGTCACGTTTTTTCTTGTTTCCTGCTATCTACCGCTGTGAGAAATTATAGGCGTTCTGGGGTGGGAAACTGGGCGGAAAGGGCAGGGGAGTGTTTTCGTTTCCATGACAGGTCGCAACGTGCACGAGGTTGGGTGCCCTGAATGACGTGAGAGATGCAAAGGGAAGGGAGGACGGGGAGGCATCTGGGCAATGGCGGAATGGAATTGGGCGGGTGGGGATGTACACACGTTAGATATGAGGTAAAAGGCGATGTCTACCTGCCTCCTAGCAAAACACCTACTTAATCATGTATATTAGTGGCTGGACTCTGGCTGGTTGCCCTTCCTGATGCAACGGCAGCAGAGAAAATAATTGGAAGAAGTTGTCCTCTGGGCATTTTTGCTGTCCCCAGCCGGTTCTGACATGGGGTGAGAGTGGCGACTGCAGTTGACATCCATCCTCCTTCCGCAATCGCTCTTCCCCAGATTTTTTTGGAGGAAGCCACGACTGAGTAAGAGCCTGCTCACACTTTGTTTCTGCTGCCTACCTTAGGGCCACCTGTTACCAATTGTAGTACCCCAACCGGCATACGCCTGTAGCAAATAGCAAATCATTTTCGACCTTCCTGCCTAAGTCACTCCTCGGGGGAAGCATCAGCGGCCCTTCCAACCATCCATCGAGCCCACACCTCATCTAGACGCCGCTTCAGGACAATTACCTTCCCCAACTCCCACATTGGGCCTACAGGACACTGCGGGGCGTTCCAGATCGAGCACGACAGCAGCGGGCCCGCGATACGTCCGCTGCGAGGCGAACCTCAACCCCAAGAAGCACGAGACTCAGAGGGGGGATGTACTCAGATGACCGGTTCCCCGCCGACTCGATCTTTAGTTGGCTACCCCGTCCTCAAGAGTCGTGCCGCGATCGGCAGCAGCTGCCTACCGCGGCAACTTTGTGCGGAAACCCCTACCGACCTTCCCTTCCCTAACTTAGTCTCTCGCCGGCCAACGTCGCGCTAACCGCCCGCGCCGGCAGTGGTACCGCAGAGTCGGGGAGTTTGGGTCGAGTAGTCGCGGCAGTTTATCTACGCGTACTGTGCAGCGGTCTACGGGTTGCTACGGCGAATTGCCCAGTCTATTGGGCGAGTTGACAGCCACAGGCATCACACCATGTACACTCTGGCGTAGCTTCACTTTCCGCCTCGGTTATCCACGCCTTGCGCGATAACACACAACTGCTATTACGCCGCATTCGCCTCATCCGGGCTTCAGCTACGGCGGTCAACACCCGGGTTAGCAAGGCGGACATGGCAAGGGTACATGGGAAAGGATGACAGGCGGATGCATCGTGTACACACGGCTGAGGCATCCCCTTTCCTTTCGGCTCAGCAAGTGGTGAGCCGTGCAGTCCGCCCCGCCAAAGCCAAAAGGGGCTTCATCCGGACGGCACGTCCTGTGAGAGAGGAACCTCATGTGAGCGGGGGGTTACCTCGGAAGGTAAAGCGGGGAAGGCGAGGCGGCCGGAAGAGGAAGAAGATCTTCACTGCCCTTGCTGCGAGGCCCTGGCGCGCGCGCCCACCCGCCTCGTTCGTCGATTGACACCACCCTCGGCACCCTACCGCGCACAAGGGGGCCTGACAACCACCGAAACCGCACAAGAGACGCCCTGCCCTGAGAGAGGCGAGATGGCGATATGGAGGAGCTGGGCGGCGGGGTTTCGCGCGTGTGACGCCTGAGCCCTGTGAGAAAAAGGCAACGGCCGCTTATTCACAAGATAAGGCAAGTCCAGTACCGGGATGCTCAATGTCCGTCGTTTCAAAGTACGCACATCAGCAGCTTTAGCTGGCTAGCGCCCGGGGACGCCGATCTCCAACCCCGGCAGGGCAAGCACCGACAGGAACAAGCACTCGCAAGTGCGAAACCTAAAACACCTCCCTGTAACCCGCCGATCGGCCGCTTAAGACTCGGGCTCCGGGGGCGGGCTGCCTCTGGCGCCGGAGGCACGCCGTCGGAGGGCGGGGGATTCGCACGTGAACGGTACGGAGCCGTTCCCGTTGGCCACGCGGATACCCGATCGTTTCAAACTCAGCACCGCTCATCTATAACCGGCGCCGCAGAACTCTGTTACAGCCCGCCCGGGTGGCGATTTAGTCTTCCTGTGGGAATATGGAGAAACATTGATATTGGCACTCCGTGAGTATTCATTCCCCTTCCCCCGCGTGTCAGTCACGGGGAACCCTCCGGAGGGGTCAGAGAGGGGGCGATGTGATGAAGCGCAACCACAGCAGAGTCTCTCATTCGACGGCGGCGGCGCGGTGACGCACTCGCCACGGAGCCTGATACGGCCGCCCACATTCGCACCCCTACAATAACAACCACAACTTCCAACCCCGCCGTTTGTTCGAATGGGGCCGTCTCACCAAGAGTCGGCTACTTAGACGAAAGTGAACGCAGACGACTCAAGGCGGAGCGGTGAGGGGGCTCGGGGGTGTGCGCCTCGTCCTTGACACGGCTGGCGATGCCATCGAGTGGGGTGGTGTCCCGCCGACTGTAAGGGATGCTGTCGTGCCAGGTTTTGGTGTTGACTTCACACGTCACAGTGCGCTTCTGCTCGCCGCTGAGGTTGGTGGTCGGTACGAGGCGTCCCCGCCCGATGACGTCGGCGGGCAAGGAGCGGCCCCCATTGACAACTCGCCGACGGCACGAACGACAACAAAGTGGAAATTCATACCGCGGTATACGACGTCGTTTGTCATGACCGAGGCACTGTTCTGCTGCTGAGCCCCCGTCTCGCCAGCACTCCTTCTCAACGCTGCGGTAATAATAATGCCTCGGTTATTTTTGCTGTTTCATTTCTTTCAGACATTGACCTGGGCAGAGAATCTTGACCTGCAAGTCAGATTGGCGACAGCTCCACACAGTTGCTTGCGAGCCAATCAGAACGGCACATTTGCTCGTCTGGCAAAGGCGCGGATCTTCAGGGTCCTTTCGGCCACCCATGGGAGGGGTTCGCATGGAGATGTGTGGGGACACGAACATGGCATTTTCTCGCACAGCAACTCGCTCGATGCGACGGGACGGGTTTGCAAAAAAGCGCCCGCAGGGCGGCACGGAAGAGGGCTTCCCGTCAGCTCTCTGCGAATGAACCCATACACGTACGCAGTACACGTACAGACCGGGGCTGCGGGCACGTCATCTACCACAGTGATAATTCTTCCGTCACACCGCGCGGGAAAAAGGCGCCTCCACGGCGGACTAAGAGCCAGCATGCCATTTTACCACCCCGACATGCGAGAATGCCATGTTTTTCTGATCAAAGTTGGGCTTTGCCGGCCGACCCCCACCCCACCTCGGGGCGCGCTCGACCAACCAACGACGAGGGCTTTTGCGGCATTGTCACGATTGGGAGACGTTTTCATTTCCAGCGACGTCACAACCCTCCCACGAGCCGATGCCGTGCATCGGGGTGTGCCCTTCCCATTCTTCTCTCTGAGCTCTGGGGACATTGGGATTGAGGCTGGCGCTTTGTTTCCATTGCCGAATTGTTGGGGGTCAAGGCGGCGCCGTCGTCTGCCATGATCCTTCACCCCACCTTCATGTGAGCTATGGATGTCGTTGTGATATGACGTCATGAGGCGCTGCTGGTGTTTGCCGTGCCTGACCCCTGACCGGACCACTGGATGGCGTCCGACGACGCCTGAGCCAATGCATTTTCAGCGTCGCAACTAGCAACGATGTTACCACAACATGGGTTGTATACGCAGTGGTAAGCTTGCGACGATATTTCGTATCACGCGGTGCTTGTATAACACAGCAGTTATTTACCTACCAACTGGAATACGCGTGTACAGACTACGGACACTGTGCTTGCTGGGGTCGTAATACTACGAGTCAAGCTTACGGCATGACACCCCAGAAGTAGTGTATCCGTGCTTGCGTTGTGGGTGTAAGCTTCGGCTTACAATTTGACACTGGTTCTGGCGCTGAAGTCATGCACTGATGGCGAGGCGGTAGATGCCTCGTTGTTCTGAATTGGCAGGGCGTACGGAGTGCTGCGTCCGCTATGCGGCTTGTACTTACCAGATCTGTACAGTGCTTCACCACCGCCCCCGCCTGATGCACGCCTCACCTGTTGAGGCTTCTCAGGCCTCCATTGTGAGGCTGGCAAGCTGACGCGGCGGTGAGGCGGCTAGGACAGAAGAACCCCCCCCCCCCAGGGTACACAATACTGATATGTCGAGTTCAGGAAAGAACACGCCTCATTTTTACATGCGCCTCTTCTTTTACCGTGTAATTCTTTCATCCATGTTTTCAACCTTCTTTCAATGTTGTCTCTTGTTTTTTTTTGTACAGTACTTACTCCCAGCCCCTTACGCAGTACCCTACCGCTCCACAAACCATTCTCATGTTTGTCACTTCGAAATTCCCTCGGGATAGAAGACTCGACTCGGCAGTTCATCCACGACTTGGACACCGGAAAGCACTCATCAGTTACTTTGTGAAGTTGCTTTGGGACTAGCATGCGAGCACGTCCCATTCGCAAACCGTTGCGTTCCCACCCCCGGGCGACGGAGTGAGGCGCAGCCACCCCCTACCATGCACGTGCAGATTCTGAAACAGACCATGATCTCATCGACTGGGGTGGCATTTTCTGGGGGGTGGTGTTTAATCTCTTCCGGTTGCGACTCTGGCGGTTGAGAAATGAGGAGAGCGGGAATTGGGGCTCTCGTGTCGTTGAGCGATACGACTGTGGGATGTTGGTGGTGTGCTGTGTGGAGGCATGGGTGGATGGGTTGCGACTCAAGCGTCTCTTGTCTTCATTTCTTGTTTTCTTAGTGTACTACACGTGTATGTGAGTTCTCCTCTTCACCTGTTTGTTTCGACTGACTGGCTGGGTTTGAGAAGTCCTGCACCGGTGTGTCCGGAACGAACGAAGAGCCTTGAAACGCCCGAAAAAACCGCAATTCGCAGAATGCCATGCCCTGGCTGGCGTTTGGCTGCGGAATTGCCATGCTTCTTCATGCGCCCTCGTCCTTGTCGGGGACCCTGGATATGGGGGGCCTTCCACGAGCCCGAGTCCGAGTTCGGGTGTGCGTTGCCTTTGTTACTGCCTCTTCCACAGAACCCCTATTCCTTATCTCTGGGCTGTCCTCCTTGAAGCTTGTGCTGCTAACCAAGCCGTACACGTACGTTCCACTTCGCTCCTGTCTATCATGGGTTAACTGCGTCCCGGCCATGATATGACAGAGTGAACTTGCTCTCCTGGGGTCCTCCTTGTGTGTGCGCCCCCCTGAAGCTGTTCCTTCCCGATTCTCTTTTGTACATGCAATGCTTGAACACCCATTTCCCCCCCTGCGCGTCCCATTCGACGGCGGCCTCCCCACCGTTACGGTGTACCTATTGCGTAGTACGAGACGGCGCTCCTCTACCATACACCGCTTCTTGCTGGAGCGGCTCAGGGGGGGTGGCGTGCATACTAGTACATACAACCACTCCAGTGCTTGTACGAGCCCTGAGCCGGCGTATCGTCAAGCCGAGCATGTGGCACGTTCGCATGCGCCGTCCATGTGCGCACTTCCCAGTCTCGTTCGCGAGTCGACTGCCCTTTCCGGAGGATTATGGAGACGGGACAAAGGTTTGAAATTGTCATGAACCTGCTGGGATAGGCGAGTAGGAGTCGGCGCAGCATTCAAGGCATGATATTCATACACCTACCTCACCTTCCCGTATACCGTCACGACCGTGTACTGTACTAGCACAAGTCATTTACACGATAGTTGAGTTCTCTCCAGCGGCTATAGCCCCCCCCTTTGCCTCATCTCCAACACGTGCTCCGCGCCCATGCAAACACACCACACCCCGGAGGCTGAAGCATGTAACACCAGGGATATGGCCTGTGGTCTGTCCAATGGACGAGTGGTCGCCGTCACGGTCACGTCCGCTGGCGTAGCACCGCCGCCGCGCGCGCCGAGGCCGAGCAGAAAACAGCCTACAGCACGGCCCGGCCTGACGTTTAACCAGCGGCCGGAACCACGGGGGTATGCCGGGTGAATGGTGCAGCGTGGTATCCTCTCGGCTTCGGCGACCTTGTAGGTACACACTGCTTACAGCACTGTACTTCCTTGTTGGTCGTCGACGCGTATCCAGCAGAGAGTAGTCACTGGGCGAGCGGCAGGGCAGGGCGTGGGATGTAACCGTCGTCAACGGTTGTTTTTGCCCCGGCCCATGGTTGGGGGACGCATACAGCCCTGTAGCAGTGCGGCGGGCGCCGGGGAGACATTGCTGACGCCTGTGCGTACTCAACAAGTGTACTGTGTAGCGGAAGTGTGCCACGGGCTGGCCATGGTTCGGATATTGAGCCGGTGCTCAGGGGGCGTCGTCCGCGATTACCGAGACAGGGTCTGTGTGTATGTATGTGTCTGCGCCCCTGGTTGTTTGTCGTTGAAGCCTCAATGAGATCCCGAGTGCACAGATGTATCACGCAATTTCCACGATGGAGGCTCTCGCGGCAAAATTTCGTCGACCGGGTCAAGGGGCAGAACACACCCCTGGGAGGGTCCCTGCACCAAGTTGGGGAGACTCGCATGTCGCGTAGCTCTGGAAGCACTCGGTGGGAGAGAAATAACCGGCGTGAGGCCGAGCTTCGACGCGAAGGATCTCCAATATACGGTCTGACGTTGCAGTGCCTGACCAAGGAGGTGACTATCCCAACACGTACCTGTGTACCACGAAGGGGACTCGGTGCCGGGTTCATCCAGACGGGGCGCAGAAAGTTGACATGATGCGGAAAGACCAGATGAGCGTGTCTGAGGACACCGAGCGTGCAGTCAAACTTATACCAAACCTCAACGTGCCGTATAGTACCGCAAGAAGCGCACGGGTCTCGTTGCGTGAGTGGTTGTCATGTTGCCATGCACCGGCCGAGACAGTTGATCATTCCCGTTGTACATGACAATGAAGAGTGGGTGTCATTGCCTCGGGGCGTTGTTCTCTAAAAGAGCCAGGACTAGAAGCCCCACGGCGTCTCCGTGAGAACTCCGTCGGCCCTAACCGAACTTCACACCATACCGCGGCATACGCGACGTGTGTGAGCAAGAGCAAGCGGTTGCTCTGTCAACTTCAGACGGGCCTCGACTTCACCTCACTCCGTCCGTGTGCGTCGGGTTGAGCTGGGGTGTCTTTGCTACGTACCTCGGAGAATTCGAGCAACAGACCCAGTACGTTCTTCAAGGCATGTTCACGGATGGCAAACCGAGCAAAGCCATAGGTGGGTTGTCATCAGTCAGATGTAGCTGAGTGACGACACTCGGCACTACGTCTTTGCTTTGTCTGCTTGCTATTAGTGGCGAAGGTATCTAGAGAGCCCATGGAACATCTTCACTCATGTCTAGATGAACCTTCGATCGCACATGGCAGAAGGGTGAGGAGCTGAAAATATAAGGACTGTCCCGGAGCTCGTACAGCGAAGCACTCTTATACCAGATCACCACAGCTTTGAGTCCATACTAAATACCCCGTCCAACACCGAGAACACAACTGAGTTTCATTGTGTCTTCCTCTGCCGCCTGTCAACACCGCTCGTACTCCTAGATGTCCCGTACACAACAGTGAGAGTAGATGGGCGACGGCCACAAGCATTGGCTCTCGTGGGGCGAAGTGGAGGGGGAGAGGGGGGAAAAAGAGAAGGAGAAAGAGGAGAGGAAGAGGAGGAGAAGGAGGAGGACGAGAAGGACGAGAAAGAGGAGAGGGGAGGAGAGGAGGCCGTATGAAGACAATAATAGTCAGCCAAGCAAGTACAAACACATACACAACACGACACGACAAAGAGGCAGGCGCAAGACACGGGGTGAACTATCTTATAAAACATTAGAAAGCTAGGCTGCGGACAGCACCATCTTCAACTACCACGACAGCGATTTAACGAAGACCGCTTCATCCACCCCGACCAATGTGCCATCGTCGGCGGGAATCGGGAGAACGGCTAGGCCACACACCATGCAACCACAGCTCTTCCCACCATCTCTTTCGTTCCCTCCCTCCTCTTGCAGTGACATCGCCACCCAAACCAACCCCCTCCTCCTCCCCTCCACACCCCGCAAAGCCGTGGGTATGTACACCGGATAGGGTTATGTACTAATGTATACCAAACGCCAAACAGTAGAGAAAAGCTGTTCATCAAAGCAGAGGGCGAAAATATGACCGGGAAAAAAGTAAGAAACTGTGGTATAACAGGCGCCGCACCCCCCGTGTTGTAAACACAAACAAACCCCTTTGAACACCACCACCCGTACTCCATTCCCCACCGGAAAACCCAACATCAAAATTGAAACAGATGTAACGCCGCCCAACCGTGCCATCACCTCCTCTTCCAAGATTGTGATGCTGCCAGGCAATGCTATGCTCCTTGGCCTGCCCAGAGCCCTCTCTTCCCTCAACCCAAAGACCGCCGTCCCAGGCCGCCACCCAATCCCAGAACCAAACCCAGCTCTCAAACCTGCGGCGCCCCCCGCCTCCCCAACCCCCCCAGCAGCTCATGCGGCGGGATTCTCTGGATGCCACTCCCGCGATCAAACATGCTCGTGGGCGCGGGCACATACCCCTCGCGGCGCTTGCGCAGGCGGTCGAGCAGCAGGCCCGCGAGCACAATCAGCAGGGTCAGGCCGAGGGCGACCGCCAGCCCGATCAGCACGACAAACACCAGCGGCATGTGGCCGGCGCCCGACTTGGCGAAGTAATCGGACCGTTCGGAGAAGACGCGGGCGATGTTTCCTTGCGAATTAGGCGAGGGAGAAGTGGTGAGGGCGAACGGGGTGAAGGCGGAGCCGTCGAAGAGGACGGCTGCGGCGGGGCCGAAGCCGGGGAGGACGACTGAGCCTGTTAGGAGGAGGGCTTCGTCCTGGTTGACGAGGGAGGAGGTGTTGTGGGCGGCGGTGAGGGAGAACATCTGCAGGCCGCGGATGTGGGTGCCGGGCTGGAAGACGTCCTTACCGGCCGGCTGCCAGTTGGATCCATCGAATTTCACGAGGTAGGCGGAGCCGTCCTTGGAGGAGGTGCCGGCGGCCCAGATCTGGCCGCCGTCGCTGGTGGCGGCGGTGAGGACGGTCGCGGGCCCGGGCAGCTGGTCGGCGCCCGGGTGACTGTCCCAAGTTTGGGCGCCGGCGTCGTAGCGGGCGAGGAAGGACGGGGAGGTGCTGTTGATGGTGAGATCGCCGCCGGCGAGGAGGATGTTGTCGGTGGCCCAGAGCAGGGCGCTGACGTTGCCGGCGAAGTTGCGGCCGGCCTGGTTCCATTGCGAGGCTGTCGTGCTGAAGAAGCAGACGCCCGGGCAGCTGAGCGAGCCGGCCGAGGTGAAGGAGCCGCCCACGTAGACGTCCTTGGTGCTCTGGCGCACGGCGATGGAGGTGACCGTGCCGTTGCCGCCTGAGAGCACGGGGGGCTGCGTGTTGAAGGTCCTGCTGGTGAGGTTGTAGGTGACCAGGCCGTTCACGTTACCGCCATTCACGGCCCCTGCGACTTTGCCACCAGCGAAGAGAACGTCTCCCTCCACCGCCAGAGCCATGAAAGTCGAATTGGCTGAAATCTGGTCGCCGAGACCGGTGACGCGGTCCTTGTCCGCGCCGTCAAGCAGAATAAGGTTGTGCACAGCAGAGCCGTCGGTGGCCGTCGCAGTGAAGTGGCCGCCTAGGATGGTCAGATTCCTGCCATTGTTAGTGTCGAAGACACCCGTCACGACACCATTAATATCGCTCTCAGCCGGGGTCGTGTCGCGCTTCGTCACACCGCTCGAGCCAGCCGAATCAGACGACGACTGAATATCCACGGGAAACCGGGACAGACTTCCGCTGCCCAGCACAGCAGCACCGCTAGTCCCCAGACTAGAGGATGAAAGCGAGCCAGCATAGAGCGAGGGCCCACCGGTGAAGTTCAGAGCCGAAGCGGAGAGGATCCCGTCCACAGACTCGATCGGCAGGTTCAAGTTCTGCAGCCAGTTCCCCTGTGACGGCACCCAAATACCGAAACCGTTCACCTCAACCGCCGCATTGCCGCCAAAAGCCAGCAGGCGATCGAAGTCTCCGTTGACGCTGACCACAACCTCGGGCGTCGACCCCGTGACGTTCATGGTCATGCCCACCACGCGGAGGACCCTGCCGCTAACGCCGGCGCCGAGAGGCCCCCAGCTGTTCTTGGACGAGTCGTAGACGGCCACGTGGTTCAGCCCGGCCGTGGACTTGTCCAGCGTGTTGTTGAAGTCGCCGCCGACGTACAGGTTCGTGCCGTTGGCGAACAACGAGTTGACCTGGCCGTTGAGCCCGCCATCGAGAGACTGCGCGTTCGAGTCGTTGCCCTTGAGAGCCACAATGTTCCGCATGCTGCCGGAGGTGAAGTTGCCGGCGATGAAGGTTGCGTCTCCTGATGCGGCCAGAGCATTGACCGCAGAGCCGGTCGAGAAGCTGGCGCCCAGGCGGTCGAACGCGGATTTGGTGAAGTCGCTGGTGTTAACAGCGGCCCCGGGGGCGAATTCGTAGAGCCCGTTCAAGCCACCTGTGCTGTTAATCATCGTGAAGCCGATGCGCTGTGCGACGAAGGTCATTTCAGTCAGGGACTGGCCCGGCAAGGGAGTCATTGTCACCCGGGGCCGGAAGCTGCCCGAGCTCGCGTCGATCAGCCCAAAGTAGATCTGGTCGTACTTGTCGAAGTTGTTGGTCTGGTACAAGTCGACGTCGATCGGCGCGCTCTTGGTGGGGTCCGCCGTCATCTGGCCGGTCAGCCTAATCTGCCCACGCGTGGGGCAGGTATTGTCCTGCAGACAGCCCGGGGTGTACAGGTTGACCGAGTAGTGACCCGTCTCCCTGATGTCAGGCGTGAACACGACTGATGCTGAGGTGTTGGTGATCGGCGCAGCGAGCTGGGCGGCCAAGTAATTGGCGACGCTGGAGTAGGATGGCGAGATAACCCAGTCGCCGGTAGCGGTCGCTGTGGACGGGGACTGGAGGCCAGCGCAGGTGGGCTCGTTGAATTCACTGATGGCATACGAGAAGATGTCGTCTTCAAACAGCTCAATGCCGTCCAAGCCTCCGCCGCTACCGTACCAAGCCGAGATGTCGAGGCGGAACTCGTTCATGCCAATAACGTTAACGAAGTGGAAGTCCTGGAACTTGATGGACTTGTCGTTGCTCAGCGGGCACTCGCTCGTGCAGCTGGCATTCTGCTTCGTCACCGGGTCGATGTAGGTGAAATTCATGATGCCGTTGATGGGCATGGCCGTGTAGCGCCACGTCTTCGTTCCTCTGCCGTCCTGGTGGGTGTTGTACAGACGCAGCTTAGTAGGCCTGAATCCGTGCTTGAACGCGGCCTGCCAGGAGCCTGCAACGTTGTCCGCCAACAGCCACGTATTCCCCGCCCCGTCGGCGTCACCCGTCTTGCAGATGATATTCTTGGGATCGCTAAAGCCAGCGGCCGTGCTAGAATGTTCAGCAGAAACCGACGCGGTCGCAAGGTTAATGATCTGGCCGTCCGGGGTGCTCGGAGCGCTCTCATTCCCTAGCCCAGTGAAGCTGCCGCCAAAGATAATGTTCCCGTTGGAAGCTTTCGCGATGGACGTCACGGGTCCGTTGAACCCGGCAAATGGCAAGTTAAGCCAGTCCTGTCCCCCCTTCCAGGCTAGCGCATTTGTAGAGTTCGCGCCGACGAAGCTACCCCCCACATACACCGTGTTGCGATCCTGGTCACAGAGAAGGGCGTTGACCTGACCAAACAAGCCAGGTAGGGGGGTTATCGCTGCGGTAGTCGGGTCGAACAGTGCGATGGCTGCTGATTGCATGGCTGTCGCGCCGGCGCCGGGAGCTCGTATGCTCGTGAAATTACCACCTAGTACCACTACCGTCCCGTTTGTTGTGTCGATGGTGCACATGGTGCGGATGGTCGCGTCGGTATTGGCAATCGACGCGAAGAGCCCATTGGGCATCTGGGCAAGGAGCTGTTGGCTGCCATTGTTCTGGAACTGCTGCTCGTTTTGCTCTTCGAACTGGTACAATGATATTCCCGAAAAATCGCCCGCCAGGACAACACGGCCGAGCTGCGAGAGATCGAGGTTAGGCGAAGGCACGGGAGTGAATGAGATGGCGCTTGCTGGTGACGCGGCAAATGAAGAGAGTGATGCGGCGAGAATTATTAGGGAGAAGGGATCGCTGCGAGCGGCGCGGCGCCGCCCGAGGGGTAATCGCATTGCGCGTCGGTCGGGATCTGGAGGAGGAGGCGAGCTGGGCGACCGACGAGCAATCGAATTGCTCAGTGAGATGCGGTCGGGCCCCAAGCTGTCAGCAGTAGGAGGCCATAGCAGGCCGCGAAACTGTCGGGAACTTTTGAAGGACAATCTGGCGTGGCCGGGAAATGAGCTCGTCGCACGGAAACGGTCGGCCGAGAGGCGCGTGGGTGGGAAATCCCGTCTCCGTCGCGAGAGAAAGGCGCGCGTTTGACCGGGAGGAATGTATTGAACGAATGTCGTGTGAAAGTGAAGTTCGAGCCGCGAATCGAGCGATTGCGGTATATCGCGGTGTTGAGGTCGGCGCGGGCGAGAAGGAGAACAGAGAAAAATCAAACGAATGTCGCGAGCTGAGCGGGATGGTTTGTTTGGTGGTTTGGCCAACCTCGAATCAAGAATCGTGAGAGCTGGGTGCACTTTCCCGTCAGCCTGTTTCTCAGCCAATGTGGGTGCCCAGCCAGCAATCCTGCTAATGGGCCACGGAGATTTGGGCGGAGCCGACACGACCCTGCGAACCTGCAACGCGAACGCTCACTGGCTGACACGGTGGGGCGATGCCGTAACGGGCTAGGAAGAGTTCCAGAAAGATGGGACGGAATGGTGAAGGCAGCGAAACGGTCGGCTTCGCACCTTTTTGCAACCACGCACTGGCAGCCACTGGCCACTGGGCAAACAGTGAGACACGGGGACGACGTCAGTGTTCCCCTGCCACCCGCATGTCAGCCACAACATGCGATGCTGCAGGCTGTCCAGGAATCTCGAATTGATGTGGCTCGATGCGTCCCACAAGCATCCCCATAGACAATCTGCGTTGAGCGGTGCGATATTGCGCATGGCAGATAATAAAATGACGTCCCCGGTTCAGGACATGCAGCTCTGGAAGGGGAAGAACAGGAAAGTGGGACAAACCTCGTGTCGCCAGCAAAGCTTCCCTGGGCTACCCCTTCCGATTGCAGTCGTTGAAGCCGGCTCGGCGTCTGATACTTCGGATCGATGGCCTGCAAGATGGGCCTCAGGTGGGGAACAATCGGAAAGATTAGTGTCTCCAACCGCTCGTGGATCGTTGGCATGCAGCTGCCCGTGTTGCACAAAATCCAATGCTTCGAAACGAATGTCGTGCGATGCAGGTGGTGTACCGAAAAGTGAACGTGATGACGGCGGGGTTACCAACGGGCACCGGCAGGTTGCGCAGGCGGTTGCTGCTGTCTGGCGCGATACCTGGTTTGGAGGTTTCCTGTCAGAGATCCTGTCGTCATGGTCTGGAAAGGGAGGATCAGGGGTCGGACCGTTTCGCAGTCGGGCAATTGGCGCAGAACGAGCGGCTCTTGCAAACGCACTGAAAAAGAGTGTGTGATTCGAAAAGAGAGACGGCACTGATGGGCACCAGGTTCCCGGGCTGTTGTGGCCCTGTTTGCTGCGATTGAAAAAGAGTGAAAGTGAAGTTGGTGAATGTGGTAAAACAAAAAAAGAATGTCGGTCCTCGCTGTCCCCTACCGGCCTTCTCACGACGGCTTCAGAGAGAAAAAGAGAGGGAGGGAAGCTTTCAACGGGTGAAAACCAAACGGGCGAGAGGGGAGCCCGCTGCGCCGCTATTCTGGCCCACCGCCTGTTGCATTCAGGGGTCGCCTCGACACGATTGGGTTGTCGTTGGGCGACATGCATCCGGCAGGGGCAGTTCCAGCCCCTTGCATGAGCTCAATGAGGTCCCGGCCCTTAGCCTCTCCACGACATCGTGCATTGGCGGCCGTCGCACGGGGATCGAAGGGAAATGATTCAATACAATGACACCAAATCGGTAAGTTGGTTGACCCTATGGACGAGATTGACGAGAATGGGACGAGGACGAATGCGTCGGCAAACAGCATAGTCGCAGGACCCATTGTCTAGGGCACTGAACATGAAGCTTGCAAATAGCGGTCACACGAAATGTGCCAGACCACCAGACCTCGGTTGTAGCTATCGACACTTCCACAATGGCAAGCTGCATGGTTGTTCTAGAAGGCACGCGCAGAACACCATGGCCGTTGCTGTTACATCACTCCCGCTATGCCCTTCTTTGGTCGGCTGCGGGTTGATCATACGGAGTACACCAGTTCCGCGAAGTACGGCCCTGATACCCGGGATGGCGGGTCTGGCATCACTCTTAATGCCAAACATCAAACCCAGTACAGAAGATCTGGGCGCGGAAACAGTCGGCTTCCGTTCTATAGGCAAGGTCTGCCAATATATACAGATACACGCATGCAGGCGGACCTGCGTCAACGAATTGAGCCATGCACAATCAGTGCCAGAATGTTTCTGGCTGGGGTTTGGAAGCTTTCCCCACGAGTCACTGTCCGGGTGAATTGGCAACTGTGCCGCCGGCATAGTACGCCAGTGCCTATGATCGATCCCTGGGATCGCACAGTCCATCTCCACGGCTCCATTTTCCATCGTCTTCATGGGGTATCATGTCCATTCAGTCATGCCATGCCAAGCTGCAGCTTTCACAATTTCCCCTTCTGCTCATCCAAACTCTTCATCCGCTTCTTGAACGCCATCGGGCTCTCCAACACCGCACCCGCAGCACCCTCCTGTTTCTTCCCAGAGCCACCACCAAAAAAACCGCCCACCACCGGCACCTTCACCCCCCTCCCCTTCTCAGCGACCCACATGCCCCTCCCCTTCCTCCTCGCCACAGCCTCAGCCTCTCGATACCTTGCCTCCATGCGCGCGCCGCCGAACTCGGCGCCCGTCTTGCCCTCGTACGTGGTCGCGAGCCCGCGGCGCAGCATCTCGAGCCCGACGTCGCGGCGCGGCACGAAGAAGGGCGGCCGCCGCACGTAGCACGTCGCCACGACGCGCTCGTACTGGTCGCGCTTCCAGATGTGCGCCCGCACCCGCCGCCCCAGCACGTAGCCCTCGAGGAAGGCCAGCGCCTCGGCCGCGAAGGGCTGCGCCGGCTTGCCGAAGTGCGCGCCTTCCGGCGCGTCGACGCCGGCGAGGCGGATGGAGAGCTGTAGGGACAGGCGCGAAGGGGGTGATTAGTGTTAATTTTTTTTGGTGTTGCTACTCTAGGAGACGAGAGAGAGAGAGAGAGAGAGAGAGTAACTCACAGTCCTGCCCTTCAACTCCTTCCTATCCTTCGGCACGCGGCGCAGCCAGCCCCATCCCGTCAGGCGGCCGCCCGGGGTGTGGAACAGGTGGAAGCCGTCGCCGTCGCCGACGCTGGTGACCTGGCCGAGCAGGCTGCGGCGGCGGAAGAAGCTGGGCGCGATGTGGCCGGTCCCCGGGATGCGGCGCAGGTACGACTGGTAGAAGGTCCACAGCCCCAGCGTGAGGCCCGCTGCGGCCGCGGGCGCAAGCCAGTTGTGCGGCTCGCTGAGGTGCGCCCGGATGCTGCGTGCGATCGACAACGGCGACGACTCGTCTCCGTTTCCGTTTCCGGGCGGTGAGGGCGGTCGACCTGTCATGGCCGTCCCGTTGGGTTTGCTGTTGAAGAAGGAAGTTGTCTTGGAGCGCCCTTCGTTATCTCCATGACCGTTTGACGGGGAATCGGAGGGAAAACCCCATGGCATGGTGATGTGCCGGGGGCTTGCTTGAAAAGAGGTAGGATGACCTCGGTGGGCAGCGGTTGCAACCGGCAGATGCTGAGATGTACCGATTTACGGGTCTTTGTGGTCGCTGCGGAACATCCCGTCCTTAGCGTTAATGGGTCCCAAGGTCTCTTCCCCAGCCGCCCCGTACTTGTGGGGCTTTCCTTCCCGGTTCGTCTCATAACCATAAACTCACACATTCAACAACAAACGGCTGTCCTGGTCTTCGACTTTTTGCTTCCAGTGCATTTCGACGGCTGGCACATGAGAATTATTATTCCGTTTCTTCAACTTCTCGCTTCGAGTAGCCAGATCTTGTTAAGCAATTGCCATCTTCTGATACCTTTGTTGCGCCTTTGTTGCTGTATTCTCTCGCGCAACACGATTACCCAGCACGAGCATGCCCAGAGACCTCACGGAATAGGGAGGTAACAAGCCTCTTGAGTAGGCGCCGTGGTTGTTTCACTATTACTGTCCAGCACATCGACCAGTTAGCCTCCGCTCTAGTCTCCGGCTCTTCCAGAAACACCTCAACGACTGGGCCACCACCGAGGCGATGCATTTGCCACCAATGAACATTTCGTTCTTTGTCACAGCATATCAGCAAGCGAATTCTACACAAGGTTCAAACAGAAAAAGAAATATACATATTTTGCAAAGGGAACAAAACAAATAGCGGAAGACGTCGGGCTACGCCGACTCGCCCGCCCCGGCCAGGACCTGAGCCCTGCGAGCGGCCACAATCAGGGGCAGACCAAGCGGCCTGTGCTTGGGGTCATAACTCACCTCGTCCATGATCTCTTCCAGGCAAATCGCCTCGCCGAGCCACTCCGGGTCCGTATCGACAGTGTTCTCAGTACCAGCAGCCGCAGCCTCAGTCGAAGCCTCAGTCGAGCCCTCCTCAGCAGAACCGGTACCATCCTCTCCCTCCTCCTTCTTCTCACCCCCATCCTCCTCCGACGCGCCCCTGATCAGCATGAGATGCTCCCGCAGCACCTTCAGCTGGCCCTTTACCACGCCCAGCTTGTAGTCGTGGTCGGCGCGGGTGGCGGCGCACCGCGCGCACGCCAGCGGCACCCGCACCGTCTGCAGCGGGTGCGACCACATGGCGCCGCAGCCTGTGTTGCTGTCCCCGCGCTCAAACGCCTCCTCGACCTTGCACGGCTGCACCGGCGTGGTGAGCCAGGCGTGGTGGTTGCAGAGGCCGAAGATGAGGCGGCGGTGGAAGCACATGGCTGCGGCTGGTGGCTGGGGGCTGGGTTAGTTTGGGGAGGTGAGGTGTGTTAAGGTGAGCTGGTGAGTTGATGGCTGGGATGCTGCTTGTTTCGGAAAGATCGGACTATGATGGTGTTGAGGTTTATATATACGGTATGCGATGGCATGCCTGTTCGTGATGCATTGTGTAGGCTGTCCTGACGTCTTTGGGTGATGAGGGCCATTGTTCTGCTTATCGTAAGACGCTATGCGAACACATCTAAACATGTGTCTTTGTCTAAGAAAATGCTGTATGAGGTTCGCTAATGTCTTGTTCAAGGGGTTTGTCTGCGTCTTGTCTGCTTGTTACAGAGGCTTTGTTGACGGCTGCGAACAACCTAAGTGGCTGCAATCACCTCTCTGTCAGTATGCTCCGTCAAGCACTGGCATTTCATGTAGGATCAAAGTTGTTGATGGAGAGAAAACCGCACTGGAGCCAGAAAATTGACAGCAAGCCCAGGAGGTGCATGCTCCGTTCCACTTGGTCTTGTATCGGTATGTGCTCAAAAGAGACAAATCCAAGACGGTCTTGAAGAATGCTTCATTACTCTCTGCGCGAGAATGAGGTCTCAGGCCTCTATCCTGTCCATCACTCCGCTCTGGAGGACTTCCACGAAGTCTCTCGCCCATGCCATGTGATGCCCTGCTCCAGCATCGCCCACGTGCGGCACCTCAATGCCCACCCGTCTCAACGTCCCCAGCAACTTGCTCTCACTGTCGGTCGCCATGACAACCCCAAAGTCCGCCGCCAACAGACACGCGAGATCCGTGGTCGAGTCCCCAAAGTAGACCACTTTCTCCTCCTTCAACCCCTCCCTCAGCGACCGCATCGCTCGCAACTTATCCCCCGCCGTTGATAGCGGTTCCCGGCCCAGCTCCGACGGCCCTTGGATCTCTCCGTCAGGACAGCTTACCCCGTTTGCCACTACCCTCCTCACACCCCCTTCCCCCCGCACGCAACCCCCCTCCACCACACCTCGAATGAACTCTCCCGACCAGTTGATGCTGACAACCGCCACATCCCACTTCTCCCTCCCCCCCTCGTCGCCCGCCATGCTATCCAAAAACTCCGCAAACCCCCTCCTCAGTTGGACTCTGCAATCCTCCTCTCCCCCCTCCTCATACTGGTCTCCGACCTCCCCCTCATCTCCATCTTCACTCTCACCCTCCCCACCACCACGAGCACCACCCTGAGAAGCAGCAGCAGAAGAAGAAGTGAACGAAGAAGCAGCCCGTCCAATCGCCCTCAACCGCGCAGCACTCAACCCGCGAAAGAACCCCCCGCGGCTGACCCGCCCGACAGCGCCCGCCTCCACGGGGCCCAGCGTCTCCAAAAAGGCCAACTCGGCTGCCGGGGTCTGGCGGGCGTCGGCGCGCGGGGTGTAGGACGCCACGTGCGCGGCGTGGGCGGCGGTGTAGTCGCGCACAATCTCCTTCCAGAGAGCTGTTAGCGTCTCTCGATTGGTATCACTAGTAGTGTTGGAGTTGTTGCCGGTGGTGGTGTTGGCATGGTGGTTGGTGGTGGAGTTGGGCTTGGGGGTGGTTGCGGCGGCGATGGACAGAGTGACGAGGGAGTTGAGGGTGTCGTGCTGTGTGATGGTGCCATCGAAGTCGAGGAGGAGGAGGTTCCGGCCCATTTTCACTTTTTGCTCCTTCACTAGGACGATGTGGTGGAGTTATGTTTCTGGACCTGAGGCGTGGAGTGGCTTGAATAGGGTTGTTGAGCGGTGATGAGAGGTTGAGCAAGGAACTGAAGAACCAAGTCATATGAGTTGCGAGCTGTTGATTCCAAGTCATTGGACCTTACCAGCACTTTATAACCGGTTGGGACGGACCCCACAATTCCTGGCACAGACTTGGACTGACTTGGCTCATCGGTTGCCGACTCGGCGGCCAGGTCTCACGTAACCACCTCACCAAATCCTCAAGTCACAGTGCAGCCGACTATTACCCCGGACACCTTGAACCACACGTAGGCTACTGATACAGTCCTATTTTTGATGCAAGGGTATCTATCTCCGTCTCTGTCCAGAGACCGCCCCCCGTTAAAAGCACAAACCCAGCCGCTGTTTCCTGTAACGCCGTCATGCAAATGCCACCACCCAGACTTCAGATCCAGCAGACCAGACAGACCCTCATAGCACGTCCTCCATCTTGATATCCTCGTCATCCTCCTCATCCGAGAGCGCATCGGCCTTGGGAACCGCCGCGTCGTCGGCCGGCTTGGGCAGCGAGGCCACCATGCCCTGGTACTCGGGCTTGAGGGACCAGTGGTTGGCGAAGGTGCCAGACCGCTGCAGCACGGCGATTTTGTCGAGGGTCTCGCGCAGGTAGGCCTCGGGCTGCGGGATGCGGCCGCGGAAGGCGCGGATGGACCAGTACCGGTGTTCCGAGAAGCACTGGGCGATGGCGTCGAGGAGCCTGTTCTCAGGCCAGCGAGTCGCCTTATTCTCCATCTTCTTGGCCTTGGTAGGCTTCTCCTTCATTTTCTGCGCCGTGGGTTTCAGCAAAGGCAAGCCGGAAAGGGGGAAACGGAGGGTACATACGATGAACTCGTTCCACTCCTGGCCTGTCATGAGTTTTTGCGACCCGATGAATCCGGGAATCAATGTGGTCTTCTTCTGGTTTTTCTCGGCGGCGTCCGCGCGGAGGGATAGGAACCGCGTGGCCTCGGCATTTTGCACCGGAGTGCAGACAACTTCATGCTTAATCTTGCCGGCAATCCTGGTTTTCTCTGCGCAGTCCGGTTAGCACAACTGCTCCTGGCCTGCGCGGGCGGCGCGAGCGGGAGACCGACTTGGAATGGGCCGGCGCGCATACGGCGCGCCCCTCTTGCCACGATCGGCGGACTGCTCCGTCTGCCTCTGCTGCTTGCGCAGGAGATGCGCGGGGATGCCCTGCGCCAGCGCGTTGGCCCTCTCCTTGTTCTTCGCGGCAAAGCTCGGCAGATCCTGCTCGGTGAAGATGAAGGTGTCGTTGACGTCGCGGTTAACAACATCCATGTTGTACTCCTTGGGCACTGTCTCGTGTGCTTTGATGTCGGACCTAAGGCGCATTTGTAGTCGCTAAGGTGAGAGGCATGCGTCAGCGGCAAAACCAGAGAATCTGGACAAACAAACAACACCACTGACCAGATTGCCCTCCTTGTCTGACCATTGCCGGATGGTGCCTATCTCGATCTCGGCATCGTCGTCCAGTTTCGACCAAGCCTCCCAGACGTATTTCGGCAGCCGTGCCATATACATGCGACTGTATGCGTCCGCGTCGGGCAGCTTGTCGTAGAATTCTAGATCCGGTGACTCGTCCAGCGCCTCGTCCATGAAGGGCGAGCCCGTGTCGGGCTCTGCCTTGATTTGCGGTTGCTCGGCCATCGTCGAAGCGCGCGGCGCAGAGTGCCGCCAAGCGTAATGAGTGTATTTTCACGCGACGTTGATGGTTGGCGGTCGCTGCACAGGTCGAACCAGAAGGCGGGCGAAGGCTGGCTCGGGCGACGAAACAAAGCATAGAGGTCCCCGCTTCGCCTGTCGTCGCCTCACGTCGGCTGGTGAGGTCGGCCAGAGCGCTGAAGTGGGGCGCCAAAGCACAGAACATGTGCTTTGTCTTGGCGTCTTGTTTCCCTTTCCAGATGTTGCAGATGCCGAACACTTGCTCGAGTGCTCGATTTCTCTGCAGTGACTCTGGCGCCGACTTTGATGAGGTTGCAGCGCGAGCCCCTCCAAATCAAACTCGCCTTCCGCATTTTCATCCATCAATTTTGGCCACAGCAAGTGTGCAATCGTTGCATCCAGACTCCTCGCTGTCTCGAATGACGCACCTGCACTCTAGGCTGCTAGTCACATGATTGGCCAGCTTAGCGCGCTGTTGTGACCAAGCAGCTGCAAACCTGCAGGCGGCAAGCCGCCTGTTTCCTTGAATTCTTGGCTGCGTCCTCCAGGCACACCACGCGGTCTGCTCAATTCTTCCCATAACAACCTTTCTAGCCCCGCGCTTCATTTTTCGCAAAGTAGATTTCTTCCAGCAACCTCAAACCCATCATACACGCGGCTACTCCGTTTCGTCAGTAGATTGGCTCCGCCTGTCATTGCACGTCTGGTCAAACGATCAAAATGTCGTCAGCGGAGGACCGCGAAATGATGGAGAGAATTGGCCGTTTGGCCGGTCAGATTAATCGCCACAAGAACCAGCAGGCAGGCGGCTTCGTTCCGACGCCGCCCGCTGGGTCGAACCATCGTACGCCCATCGAAACGATCGCATCTTCCCACCATCCGAGCTGACAACCTCCAAGATTCAGGCTATTATTCGGGCTGGCGTTCGCGTGGATTTCCGCACCGCGGCGGGCACGTCGGCGCACGCATGCCCGTTTACCGCAACAAAACACTCATTCTGAACGGCGCCACCCAACAGAACCAGGCCGCCGACGGCGACTCGGGGGCTACATCGGACGCGTCGTCCTCGTCCTGGGTGACGAAACACGACCGCCATCTGCAACTGATCAACTCAAACGTCTACAAGCGGGATGCCCCGGCGCGGACAGCCGCCGTGGAGCAGACGCGGCGCCAGAAGCTTGCCCTTAGGGACAGGCAAGAGCGCTCCAAACTGATTAGTCACCTCAACCGTATGGTAAACAGCGGGGGATTTGGGGCAGCTAACCAGCAGGCCGCCGTCGACAAATACGAAATCGCCGTCCAGGGCGTCCGCTTCCTCGTCGCCAAGAACGGTAGCAAGCTCGTCCGGCTTCCCGGTGCGTCCCGACCTTGCCCGCCGCCGCCCAACGGTACTCACAGCGCGGCAGGTGAAAACAATCCGGCAAAGGCGACGCCTAAGATGGCCGTAGTCGGAGGTGTCCGGTTTTATCGGAGCAAGAACGGCAACCTATATCGTCACGGCATCGTGAAAGCTCAGCGGTACGTCTCCCGGGACTGTGTCATGGGCCAACTGACTCCAGCGACCTGAGGCAGACAATCGAACGGCGTGAAGAAGGTCAACGTGCCTTGCAAACAGTTTTCCATGACCGGTAACTCCATTTCCCTCGACCGACGCTCCGAGCGACGCTTCACCCTCCGGGCCTCGGTAAGTCACCCGGAGACTCCGCTAACCGCGTAACACAGGATCCTGCGCGAAAGGCCCGCGCTGCCGCTACCAGCACGACCCGCACAAGGTGGCGATCTGCAAGGATTTCCTGCTGCAGGGCGGCGGCTGCCCGCACGGCGAGCACTGCGATCTCTCGCACGACCCCACCCCGGAGCGCACCCCGACCTGTCTGCATTTTGCCCGGGATAGCTGCACCAAGCCTGACTGCAAGTATGCTCACGTGAAAGTGTCCCCAGCTGCGCCAGTCTGCCGCGACTTCGGCTTCTACGGCTACTGTGGCAAGGGCTCCGCATGCTCGGACCGCCACGTCTTCGAGTGCCCGGACTTCAGCAACACGGGCGTCTGTAAGGCCAAGGGCTGTAAGCTGCCGCATCGCGAGAGGGCAAGCGTCCTGCGAAGAGGCGGCGGCGGCGCCGCCGCCGCGGCGGAGGACGAGGAGATGGCGGACCTGTCGAGCGACGAGGACGACGACGGCGAGTCGATCGACGACGACGACGTCGACTCGGACGAGGTGGATGAGTTTATTGGCACAGACGAGCAGGGCGGTCTGGACTTCGCCGAGCAGAGGGACTTCATCGCGCTATGATGCTGCTTGCCCTTTTCTTGCGCGTTGGCGCGCCCGCCTTGATTTTGCAGTTTTTTTCTTCTCCGCCCACACATTCGACATCCGTCTCCTCCCATTGATACCCTTCCACTTCTGCGTTGTTGCCTCGTCCTCACACTGGGATAGAAGAAGAGAACGGAGTTTGGCGCCACAGTGGTGGCATGGAAGCAGAGCATTGGACGCCGGTCGATAGGCGTGTTTTTGCCTTGCGTTTTTGAGCCCGTCCTGTTGGATTGCCGAGAGCAGAAAGAGAGTACATACCAGATAGGTAGTTTATTTTCGCGAATGGAAGATCAATAACATTTACAGAATGCAGCAGAGTCTTCCTTACATCGTCATTAGCATCATATCTTCGCTAGTTGCTGTCCCCACTGGCCCCTCTGCGCAGTCGTCTGGCCCCGAGCGCCTCTTCGGTACCGGACGGGTGTGCTTTGCCGTCTCACACACGCTTACAAGTACTGGGCGAGCTGGGGTAAACGGCTGCGAGCGGGATCGGCAGATGCGGGGATCTGGGGAAGGGGTGGGGGGCCCGGGGCCTGGAGCTTTTACATGTCCTCTCTCCTCGTACATGTACATGTGCAGGTACTTGTCTCCATCGCTGATCCTTTGTGATGGCCCAAACTGGCCCCAAGTGGAATCGAGCAAGGTGTACTACTATGGATACTGTGTGAATGTGAAGCTGCTCGGCAACTGTTTTCCTGGCTTGTGACGGTTGTCCGGTGTGCTCCACAGTTCAAATTCGCGGGGCTGTGGGGTGGAGGTGGATGTTAGAAACTGACATCTCTCCTCTTGAAGGTTCCAGGTTGATATGACTGTGTAGGTGGATGGGGTTGTTCCACGAGCTATCTCGCGGGAAAGGGGGAACTGCTTTGGAGTTGCCACAGTCCGGTGCAACAAAAATCCTAACCTTAGCGGGATACATCAAGGCGAAGTTGCACTTAGAAGGACGGCACTGCATCAACTGAGTACCTCGTTCAGCTGTCAGTCAGGGGCAAGGCTTGGATGGGTCAGCCAAGTGGCGTAACGACTCCTTCACCTATCGGGACGCAATATTCTCTCTCTCTCTCGATACCTCCTGCGTACAGTAGTACTGCTTTAAGTACCGAGCTAGACCTGGCGCATCCCTACCTTTCCCCGTGCTAAGTGCCCCGGTTGCTTCACCGGTCAAACCCTCCACTCCGCGCGTGCATTCCACCACAACAAGCCAAGAGGAGGGGTGGGATGGGAGCATGTCTTATTAGTCCGTTCCGTGTCAGCATCCACTTGGATATAACTCCCCGCTGATGGATACGCCGCGTCCCGGCATCTGGGCCTGGCTCGGCGGTCTCGGCGGGTATTCTGCCGGGTATTCGATCCGTAGTGTGGGTGCGGTGCACTTGGGAACACGGGGTTCAGTCTGGGGTAGGATCGGAACATATATGTAGGCAGCCAGCTGTATGATGGGGTCGTGTCAGATGGGTGCTTGGAAGTTCAGGTCTGGCTCAACGTATCAGCACACAGCTGCTTGTTAGACACGGTGATCTCACGCTCTCTTATTCCCATCAAACTCGTTCGATACCCAGGAGATCCTTAAGAGGGCCAGTCGTCAGGAATCGCGACAGCAGACGTAGACACGATGGGCGACATGCCGACCGTGGACGGCGCCGGCAACGGACAACACAGCGGTGGGCTGCAGATCAAGGATGTTCCCGTCGAAAACCTGCGGCCACTCAAGGTGATTGTCGTCGGGGCTGGCTTCTCGGGCATCCTGGCAGCCATCAGGATACCCGAGAGACTGAGGAATGTTGAGCTGGTCGTGTACGAGAAGAACGAGCGCGTTGGCGGAGTCTGGTATGCGTCGCTCGTGTGATACTATTGAGATAAGACTTGCTAACGATGCTAGGTCGTCAAACAAATATCCCGGTACGAACAAGCTTCATGGGACAGGATCAAACGCGAGAGGCTAACACCCAGCTCGAAGGAGTTGCGTGCGATATTCCATGTAAGTGACCACCAAAGGGAGATGGACCGCCAAACACTAACAGCGCGGCAGCACATTCATACCAATACTCCTTTGCGCCAAATCCACACTGGAGCAACCTCTATGCGCCTGGCAGCGAGATCCAGCAGTATCTCGAGGACGTGGCGCAGAGATATGGCGCGACGAGGTTCATCAAGACGCAACACCGCGTCGACCACGGCGAGTGGGATGATGCCGCGAAGAAATGGTGCGGCTCTCCGGTCTACGTCTCATCAAGAATTCACCCCTGACAACCCACTAGGAAAGTCAAGGTCACGAACCTTGCCACGGGAGAGATGTTCGAAGATGCAGCCAATATCTTGATCACGGCGCGAGGGCAGCTCAACGACTTGTCTTGGCCAAACATCCCCGGCCTTGACACTTTTCAGGGGAAGATCATGCACTCAGGGGATTGGGATACGAGGTGAGCACCACCATCCTCCGCGCCAGATGGTACCAGTCCACTAACACGCATGCCAGCTACGACTTCCGCAACAAGCGAATCGGCGTCATTGGGAACGGCTCCAGCGCCATCCAGATCATCCCAAGCCTACAGAAGGTCGAGGGCGCCTCACTCACCTGCTTCATGCGCTCGCCGACCTGGATCTCGTCTGCCTTCGGTGACGAAGGGATGGTCGAGCTGGGCCTGGACCCTGCCGTCACAGCTTGTATGCCTTGCCCCCTATTCTCCCGCCCTACCTTATCCCTCCTCTCCCCACTAACCAACCACCCGCACCACAGTCTCAGAAGAGCAGCGCCACAAGCTAGCCACCAATCCCGACGAGCTCTTCAAGCTGCGCAAGGTCTTCGAGTCCGGCGGCAACCTAGTCCACGACAGCACGATCCGCGGCACAGTGATGCAGAAGGCCTTCCAAGCCGACTTCCACGAGGCGATGCACGCCAAGCTGGCCACGCGGCCGGACCTGCTCGCTCTGCTGATCCCGACCTTCGCGCCGGGCTGCCGGCGCCTTACCCCGGGCAAGGGCTTCCTCGAGTCGCTGCTCGAGCCCAACGTGACGGTCGTCAGCACGCCCATCGCGCAGATCACACCCGCCGGCGTCGACACCACCACCGCAACCACATCAACCAGTCAGCACGCATTCGACGTCCTCATCTGCGCAACAGGCTACCGCGTCTCCTCCCCACCCCCCTTCCCGCTCCTGGGCCGGCACCGCCTGCCGCTGACCTCGCGCTGGCACACGCGCGCCGAGTCCTACCTCTCACTCGCGGTCGACGGTTTCCCGAACCTCCTCATGATGTTCGGCCCCAACAGCGCGATCGGGTCCGGGTCGCTGACCAAGATCCTCGAGGCCGAGGCCGACTACCTTTTGGCGTGCATCCGCAAGCTGCAGAAGGAAGACTATGCCTCTCTCGAACCGCGCGGGGACCGGGTGCGCGATTTCATGGCGTACGTGGACGGGTACTTTGAGGGTACGGTGTATATGGATGAGTGCCGTAGTTGGTACCGACGGGATGGGAAGATTGTGGGGCTGTGGCCGGGGTCGACGCTGCATGCGCTGGAGGCGCTGCGGAGTCCGCGGTGGGAGGACTGGGTGTATGAAAGGGTGGAGGGGGAGGGGGGGAATGCGTTGAGGTGGTTGGGCAATGGGTCGAGTGAGGCGCAGGTGAGTGGGGATCCGTCGTGGTATATCAATCCGGAGGAGGTGGAGGTGCCGGTGGAGGGGAGGCCGGAGGAGAATAAGCGGTTCCAGGCGCGGCCGTGGTCGCATTGAAAGGGGTTCAGATGTTTGGGGGGGGGGGATGTGTTGAACGTGCGAGCGGTGTCAGCGTTTGTGGTCTAGTTGGCTGTTTTGCACGGAGATGGTCTTAGTATCTCACTAGTGAAGCCGACGTGCGAAAGTCGTGAGCTTCAGTAACGGCACGTGGCTGTGTAAGTGGATGCTGAGGGCAAGGTGAGGGTTTCACGAGTGACAAGGAGCTTTGCCAAAACACTTCGCATTCGTTCGCATGCTATCGTCATCTGTCGTTTCAGGCCCCAATACGCACTACCCTCAGCTCCCCACCTTGAACGTTCTCCCGCTCGCCGTCTTGCGTTCCTTCTCTTCGCTGTCTGGCCGGGCCCGGCGGAGCACTGCGACGTTGTCAGTGGAAAAACATCACCGAGCGGGGTAGACTGCGCACCTTGGAGAAAGTCTGCTGTCCGCCGCCTCATGCGGGAGTGGATGTATGCCTGGCCATGTTAGAAGTAATTAAGAGAGATTTCTCAGCGGAGTACATACCTTGGACGCTTTGATGTGGTAGTGGAAGTAATCACGGAAGGTCTGGATGTGCGAGATGACGTCGGGCATCCGCTGCGGTGTCAGGTGTCGAGGGAAGAGAACTGCCGCCGTCAGTACCCAGGTCACGCCAGCTTCAAGTTGTGACATTCGGGCTGCGTACCAAACGTAACATATCCGATCTCGCCAGTGCCCGTGTTCTTCACGCCGGGCACGCCCTGCAGCTCCAGGGGCGGGTCGTTGCGGAAGAGCACCTGGGGCGCGTTTTGGATGGCGCGGCGGCGGGCATCGACGAATTCCTGGATGAAAACCTTGCCGTACACGCGGTCCGTCTCTTCGCGGAAGATGGTGCTGAAGATGACGGTGACGCGGTCGTGGCTGGCCTTGACGTAGATAGCCTCCTCCTCGCGGTAGTGGATCGCCTTGACCTCGCCGCCCTCGCGCACGCCCTGAGGCGCCTCCTCGGACGTGAACTTGGCCGCCTCAGCCTTGAGGTGGTAGTGCTCCTGGTAGGCCTGCTCGAAGGGCGCGGCCATGGCGTTGCGCTTCAGCAGCGAGATCTTTTTGACCAGCTCGTCACGGGCCTCTGCGATCCTGTCTCAGCACACGAGCGAGGGCGTCATTGCTCAAGGGGGGAATACCGACCCTTCTCTGCCGGCAAGTTCTCCAGGTCGACGACAATGGAGAAGTCAAAGCCGGGCTCTGGCGACACGACGTAGGGCCCGTACTCGCGGTTGAGCACCTCCTCGGCGCCGTAGCGCAGTAGGTCCTGGAAGCAGCGGATCTGGATGGAGACCATGATCTTGGTCTTGGCCTCGGGGGTCGAGATGTGGAAGGTGACGCCGTCGAAGTCGGATACGGTCTGGTCGATGGACACGGGCGGTGCTCTACAACGCGAGGGTCAGCGACAGGAGAAAGAGTGCACGCAGCAGCAGCCAACCGACCCGGAGAAGCGCTCCGTGAGCACCGACTGTATCAGCACATTCTGGTAGTCGAGGAGAAGCATCGTGGGTGGCGGGCCGCGGTGTCAATGGCTTGCGCGCCAAGCGTGTCGTGCGGTCGTTCGAGTGGTGATGTGGAACGCAGCTGCGGTGTTGCTGCAGTCGAGGTAAGGTAACAGTGGTGGGGCCGCGACTGAGGGAGCAAGGAGGCTGACGTTGCTGCGGGCATGGGGGAAGGGAAGCAGCAGGCTGCCAAGCACTCCCAGCAGAGACCCCTGGAGCTGCCCCGCATTCAACAGCGGCATGCTCAGCGCGGTGACTTTCTTATCTTATCGCTGCCAAAAAAAGTTAAAGTGCAGTCCTGGAAGACGATCCAAGTGGGCACAGTTCAAGACCACGCTGGTGAGACGGTGAGAGACGGCATTGCAGTCGGATAGGATCGCGAGGAAGGAGGCAGCCCCGGGTCGTCAACATGGTCAAGTCATATCTGTAAGGCTCACAGTTGCGTCGATTCCTGCACTCCTTCTGTCGTTTCTAACCTCGTCGTCTTGCCCACTCACAGCAAGTTCGAGCCTTCCAAGTCCTTTGGCGTCGTCGCATCCAGCAACTCGAACCTCGTCTGGTCGTCATCTAGGGGCAAGGCGGGCGCCGGCGCCGGCCAGGCCATTGTAGCCGCCAATGAAGAGGTGCTCGTGTGGGACATCAAGAAAGGCGAGCTGCTCGGCCGATGGCGCGATGAGAACTGCCGCGCCAACGTGACTGCCCTTGCCCAGAGCCGCACCGACCCCGACGTGTATGCCGTCGGCTACGAAGATGGCAGCATCCGCCTGTGGGACAGCAAGATTGCCACCTCGGTGGTGAGCTTCAACGGCCACAAGTCCGCCATCACCATTCTCGCCTTCGACAAGACGGGCGTCCGCCTTGCCAGCGGCGCCAAGGACACCGATGTTATTATCTGGGATCTCGTTGCCGAGGTGGGACAGTACAAGCTGCGCGGACATAAAGACCAGATTACAGGGCTACACTTCGTCGAGCCGGACCCCATCGTGCAGGGGGAGGGCGAGGAGGAGCAGGCTCTGATGACGGTGGATAACGAGGCAGCAGAAGGATTTCTGTTGACGACAGGAAAGGACGCGCTGATCAAGCTCTGGGACCTATCATCTCGACATTGCATCGAGACTCACGTTGCACAGACTAATGGCGAGTGTTGGGCATTGGGCGTGACGCCAGACTTGAGCGGCTGCGTTACGGCGGGTAACGACGGCGAGATGACGGTGTGGGCTCTGGACGTCACCGCTTTGGCGTCATCAGCGCAAACGGTCGACCTTGCACAATCTGTCAAGTTCCTCAGAGACAGGGGGACATTACACCGGCAGAGCAAGGAGAGGGCAGTCGAAGTGACATTCCACCCGCGGCGCGACTACTTTGCCGTACATGGAGTAGAGAAGTCGGTCGAGATCTGGAGGATACGGAACGAAGCGGAGATCAAGAAGAGCATGGCAAGGAAGAAGAAGAGGAGGAGGGAAAAGCTAGCCAAGGATAAGAAGACCGAGGGCGAGCTCGACGGGGAAGATGCGGACGACAAGGCTGACGACATCACGAAAGCCGACATATCCGATGTGATTGTGCAGCATGTCATCGTTCGAACCACTGGCAAGGTGCGGTCAGTCCACTGGGCTACAAGTCAAGGGGGCAACAAGGATCTGCAACTACTTGTCGGGTCCACCAACAACCTCCTTGAGCTCTACTCAATCGTCGGGAAAGACAAGCTCAAGTCAAAAAGCGACGTGCCCGATTACAGCAAAGCTCTGGCCGTCGAGCTTCCAGGGCACCGGACAGATATCCGCTCACTAGCCATCAGCTCCGACGACAAGATGCTGGCGTCTGCGGCCAACGGCTCCTTGAAGATCTGGAACATCCGGACCCAGGCATGTATCCGGACCTTTGAGTGTGGCTATGCGCTCTGCTGCGCGTTCCTCCCGGGCGACAAGGTGGTGGTCGTTGGCACTAAGGAGGGCGACCTTCAGCTTTACGACGTCGCCTCCGCTGCGTTGCTTGAGACGGTCAATGCGCATGAGGGCCATGCCATCTGGTCCTTACAAGTACATCCCGACGGCAAGTCCGTCGTGTCTGGCGGCGCCGACAAGACGGCCAAGTTCTGGGACTTTAAGATTGTTCAAGAACAAGTTCTCGGCACCACCCGGACGACGCCGAAACTCAAACTTGTGCAGGCCAGGATCCTGAAGGTCTCCGACGACATTTTGAGTCTGCGCTTCTCCCCCGACGCGAAGCTGCTGGCTGTGGCTCTCCTTGACAGCACGGTCAAGGTGTTCTTCGTAGACACTCTCAAACTTTATCTTAACCTCTACGGCCACAAGCTGCCCGTGCTCAGCATGGACATATCCTATGACAGCAAGCTCATCGTCACCAGTTCAGCCGACAAGAACATCCGGATATGGGGCCTCGACTTTGGCGACTGCCATAAGGCCCTCTTCGGCCACCAGGACAGCATCCTGCAGGTTGCCTTCGTGCCGCACAACTCGGACGGCAACGGCCACCACTTTTTCAGCGCCAGCAAGGACCGCACCATCAAGTACTGGGACGCCGACAAGTTCGAGCAGATCCAGCGCATCGACGGCCACCACGGCGAGGTCTGGGCGCTGGCCGTCAGCCACAGCGGCACCTTCCTCGTCAGCGCCAGCCACGACAAGTCCGTCCGCGTCTGGGAGGAGACCGACGAGCAGATCTTCCTCGAGGAGGAGCGCGAGCGCGAGCTCGAGGAACTCTACGAGTCCACCCTGACCACCTCCCTCGAACAGGACCCGGACTCGCAGGACGCCGACCGCGAGGTCGCCGCCGCCACCAAACAGACCGTCGACACCCTCAAGGCCGGTGAGCGCATCGCCGAGGCCCTCGAGCTAGGCATGGCCGACCTCAACGTCATGCGCGAGTGGGAGCTCGCGCGACAGCGCAACCCGGCCGTCGCGCCGCCGCAGCGCAACCCCATCTTCCTCGCGCTCGGCAACATCTCGGCCGACACCTACGTGCTGTCCACCCTGCAGAAGATCAAGCCGGCGGCCCTGCACGACGCGCTGCTGGTGCTGCCGTTCTCCGCCGTGCCGATGCTGTTTACCTTCCTCAACCTGTTCGCCGCGCGCGCCGCCAACGTCCCGCTCACCTGCCGCGTGCTGTTCTTCATGCTGCGCACCCACCACGCGCAGATTGTTGCCAGCCGCACCATGCGCGCCATGCTCGAGCGGATTAGGGCGAATCTCAGGGCGGCGCTGCGTCGCCAGAAGGATGAGATGGGGTTTAATCTGGCGGCGTTGAAGGTTGTGGGCCTGCAGATGCGCGAGAGGAGTGTGAAGGAGTATGTGGATGAGAATTGGGAGGCGGGGGATGACGGGGTTGCTGGGTCGGGGAAGAAGAGGGCGTTTGCGAATGTTTCGTGAGGGGTCGGAGGGCTTGTTGAGGTTGAAAACGTGTGAGATACTGTGTGGGGTTGGGAGTTGTGTAGCGTGGGGATGTTGGAGGTTTGAAAAGCATAGAATCTGAATTGAAAGTCGAGATCTGCTTGCTTGGAAATTGTGTACCATATGTGCGACTCAATACGAGGGTCCATATCAGGCATGAATAGCATGGTGTTCACACATTGAAATATTATCACACACGCACCAAAACCCCCTTGCTTCTTGATCCCGTGGTATATCTCCAAGACGCCTGCTGCCCGACAGAATAAACATTGCCTCCCTTCGCCGCACCGCCACTTTGTGCTCCTGCCTTTGCCTCCAGCTGAATCCCTGCATGTTGTCTCTCACAGAGCAGCGAACTGCAGTCACAGAAGCCCCCCACACAGACAGCTCCCCCACATCAAGCCCGAACCCAGAACACCAAACAGCTTCACAAAGCAGGCGAAGACATATCCGACCCAAACAGCGAATCATCAACAGCAGCCCCATCCCCCCCCGGACCCACCATTCCCGGCTCGGCAAACGCCTCCGCAACCGCCTCGTCATCAATCTCCATCTGCGCCGTTGGCACTCCGTCGGCCTGGCCTTCCCCATCCAAAACTGCTGCTGCTGTACCCCCATCCGGCTGCGGTGAAGCGTCCTCCTCCATGGTGCTGGCTGCGTCCTCGTAGTCCGGTGTTGCTGTCCCCTCGGCGGGTGATGCCTCCTCATCCAGCGAAGAGGATGTCGCGTCGTGCTCGGCATGCGTATGGGCCATTGGTGGGGGTTCGTCGGGTATTGGTACCGCCGTGGAAGCTTCCGCGTTTCCGCCTTCCTCGTGGGGTGAGCGCGCTGTTGTCACGGGCGGAGAGGGCGACGTTGCTGTTGCTGATGATGCGGCTTGGTTCGCAGTCTCGGAGGTGGGTGACGCAGCGCCCTCCGTAAGGTGTCCGTTCTGTTGCGGCTGGTTTGCTTCGTCCGGGGAGATGGCTGTGTCCATGGCTCCGTTGGGCGGCGGGCCTGGGGCGCCGGGTTGGCTCGTCGCCGGCGGCTGATGACTAAACTCTGGGTGTAAGGGTGGCTGTTCGCCCTGGGACGGTTGCTGCTGGGCCGCTGACGCCGTAGGGGATTGAAGTCCCGGCGCTGGTGGCTGTTGCTCGGTCCCTTGACCCGCCTGCGCGTGCACCGCGGTTTCCATTGGCGTGGGCGGCGGGCGCGTGAGCGCTGAGGCCGGAGGTCCTTGGACAGCTGCTGTTGGTGGAGGGGCCGAAGTCTTAGGCTGGGGAGGGAGCCGCGGTGGCTTTCCGGCGGCCGCGGGATTCGGTGGCGCATAAGGACTCACGTAACCAGCAGGGCCATGGTATGGATTGGATGGAGGAGGCCTAGGAGCGAGACCGGGCTCTGGGCCGAGATGCGGTGGGAACGGATAGGCGGGCCCTGGATTCGGTGGTCGAGGATACAGAGGTTTCTGAGCGGGATACGGGCCTGCTGGGCCAGGGTGCGGAACTGCTCTAGGTGGGAGGCCTGGGTAAATCGTGGCAAAACTCAAGGGGGCCACGTTCAGCGGCTGGCCTGCGTATACGACGGGTAACGTCGCCCCGGGGTGCAGGCAGTGCTGACCAGGCAACGGGCCCGGTAGCGGTCCGGTATAGACGATAACGTAGTTGGATGGATCCCATTGAGGCGGCAGCATAGGTTGTGTGGGAGCGATCGGCACGGGTTGCCTCTTACGCTTCGCGCCGCGAGAGCCCGTCTGGGGCATGGGACGCGGCCCCGGGGTACCATTTGGCAGTGGACGGGAAGTGGGTGTCTCTACAGTGCTGGACGATGGTGTCGACGATGGGCCATGGACAGCAGGTGCTGGTCCCTGATGCGGCACCGGCGCGGAAGCCGATGATGCGCTTTGTATTGCGCCGTCTGTGGCCGCCAAAGGTTGGCCGCTGCTAGACTGACCATTGGTTGGCCGTTGAGAGAGGTCCTGAGTTTGGTCTTGCCCGCCGTGTGCCGACGACGAGCTCGTGTGTAATGGTGGAGCGGGATTCTTCGGCGTACGAAGCGTTGGCTGACCGAGCATGGCAAGGGTGACCAAGTGTGGCAACTGCGGTAGCTGCAACTCCTCAGGCTCTTCGGGGACGTCGGCGGGCAGCTCCACGCCGGTTCCCTCAAGCAGCTTCTTGCGCGACTCCCACCAATGCTTGATGGTCGAGACGGAGATTTTCCAGAAGTCGGAGGCTTCGCGGAAGGACGGGGAGCGGTAGTAGACATTCGGCCTGTCGGGCTTGGGTGGGTCGTAGCGGGCCTGGCCGGCGCGGCGAGGCTGGAAGCGGAAGCGGGCATCAGGGTCGGCGATGCGGTGGTTTAGGAGGTAGAGCAGCACCTGAATCTTGCGCTCGCGCGTGTAGCTGCGCTCGACGCGCTTGACCTGCTTCACCCCCCGGGCTGCGAGCCGTTCCGCCAGCGGCTTGGGCGCCGGCCCACGCCGCATGCGCGTGCAACCCGGCAGCGGAGGGGCCATTGGGCGTCGTCGGATGTAGGATGTTGAATGGGTGAGAGGTCTTGAGGTGGCATGTCGAGACCTCGACGCGGTCGACTTGCGGGGGACGTGGAAGTGGGTCGCTGTCCGCAAGCTGCAACCTCACATATCCGTACCTGGTACGTTACCTCGTTCGATTACGACTACATATAACAACCCTAAACACATGGATGTCCCAGCAGTTCTCAGCTGATTCACATTCCGTCAGTTAGCAAAAGAGGAGGTAGGTTAGGTAGTAGGTTCGCTCACGATGGAACGTAAGAGCAAAAGCAAAAGATGAGTTGAGTGCCCAATAACAGGATTGAACTGTTGACCTTCGCATACCATATACAGGTGGTAACCGGTATTAGTACGACGCTCTAACCAGCTGAGCTAATCGGGCTTCGACGAAGGCAGCAAGCACTGCGCCTATCATATTAGAGTGTTTCCTACCAGGTACCTGCCGTCACTGACTCGGGTGTTCCTGTCATCTCATGGTATCGCTGCCTGGGTGCGAGTGCAGTCGCAACTGCCATCCCATCCCTGACCAGGCTCCATCCCATAGTACATAGAAAGCGGCAGCCTGGAAAGTTTGATTTTCTGCTTTTGACTCGGTGATCCATGCCTTCTCATGCAAAGCTTGCTGGCAGTCAACTGGCTGAGATCTTCATCTGAAGAGCATTTTCAGGGGTCATTCTAGGGCGCGCCACAGCTGAACTGCTCCGCCCGACAGGCACTGCCCCGCTCCGAGTCCGAATCCAGAACGACACATGCGTTTCGCGGATGCGCCCGTCGTCGGCGAGCTGAACGGGCTTTGAAAATGGCGTCGCCCTCTGCCGCCGCGCATCTGAAACAGTCTCCATAGCCGTTGTTTTTCCTTCTCATATACCTTCAAAAATACATACACCATCGCTCGTTGCCTTTGCCGTTTCTTGCGCGCCCCTGATTCTGTCCAGTTGGCTGTCCGGCGACATCCGCTTGCCCCGCCATCCAGGTTCAGCCGCGCAACCGTCCCGGACACTCACACTCACACTCACTCACTTCTTCAACTGCGCAGCAGGACGACCGCTGTGATGGGACTGCGCGACAAGTTCAGGAAACGGCACGACTCGGATGACGAGGCCGGCGCGGGCCCTTCCACGCCCGAGTTCACCTTCATCCGCACCGACACCCACAGCGCCGAGGTGATCCGCCCCCCCAGTATCGACGGCGGCCGCCGGGATGACGGCCACTTCCTGTCGGCCGAGCCCAAGTCCGAGTCCAAGGCGCGCCGCAGCCTCGACGTCTTCCGCAGCAGCCGCAGCCGGAGCGCGTCGGTGTCGAGCAGCCAGAGCGCCGCCGGTTCCGGCTCCGGCTCCGGCTCCGGATCCACTCACAGGCGCCTGTCGCAGCGCCTGCACCTGAGCCGCAGCCCGGCCAGCTCTGAGAACGTGCCGCTGGACCTACCCGATATTGTCGTGCCCGAGGGCGGCGCCGAGGACAGGGACGGCACCGAGTCTCAGTGGGAGAAGCGCGCCACCATGCTGGCCCGCGAGAACGGGAAGAACCGCAGCCGTCCGGGCACCCCCGTGCACGGCTCCTCCCCACCCATAATTCCTCAGCTGCGGTTGGACGGCGCGGAGGACGAACCGAAGGGGAAAGCAGTGTCTTCTAAGGCGATCGACGAGGACATCCAGGAGGCTATCAGGCTGCATGAGGCGGGGAACCTGGAACAGTCGACCGCGCTCTTTGCCCGGTTGGCCGATCCCAGAGGAGCCAACAACCCCTTAAGCCAGGTTCTGTATGGTCTCGCTCTGAGGTACGTCCAATTCTTCTTCGTGAGGAGAGCCCTCCCACAGGCCGTGTGGGGGTTCATGCGGACTCGTCACGCCAGCGGTAGTGTACTACTCGCAGGCACGCATGGTCTTGGCCGGCTCATCTGGACCACGCAATGAGGAACAACCCAATGATGGCGGCCATCACGAACTAACATGTCTCGCATTCAGGCACGGGTGGGGGTGTCAACCAAATACAGCTGCCGCCGTGACCTACCTCTCCGCAGCGGCGTCCAATGCCGCCGACATCGAGCAGCTCGCCCTGCAGGCAGGGCTCAAGAAGGGCGGCGCGGCTAAGGGAGAGCTGGTTCTGGCCATCTTCGAATTGGCCAACTGCTTCCGCCACGGATGGGGGATACCCAAGGATCCAATTGCCGCCAAGCAGGTAGGTTCCGACACCTCTGTGCCATTGGCGATGGAACGATTTCATGCAGGAGAGAGTTGGGTGGTGATTATCACTGACGGAAACCACAGTACTACGAGACCGCCGCGAATCTTGGAGACACCGGTATGTCATCCGTCCACCGGGAAGCAGCAGCCTTCCTTCCAGCTGACCATCATCCCACTGCAGACGCCATGAACGAGGTCGCATGGTGCTATCTCGAAGGATTCGGCACCAAGAAGGATAAGGTCAGTCAAGCATACCCAAAAGTGCACTTTGATGAATCGGTTGCGCCGTGGCAGCTGCTCCCCCTCTCAACTCCCATCCCTACCGGGAATCCATTCCCCCATCGAAAGTGCAGTTCTGGGAGCGTTGGGCATCAACGAGCCGCAGCAACGTCGAACGAATCACAGCCCTCAGACGCTTCACCCCCCCTCATCCACCCCATTCCACCCCTCGTCCCCGGATCTATCACATCAGGCTGCTGACACGACGGGAACGTCAACAGTTCGCAGCCGCAAAGTACTATCGTTTGGCCGAGAACAACGGCAACAAGATTCTTGGCAACTCCTGGTATGGATGACCTGTTTTCCTTCCGTTGCTCCGTCCCTGCCCACCCCCCCCCCCAACAACACAAAATGAGCCAACGCGGATTGCTGGATCAGTCAGGCGGCCAGCCAGCAGCCAGCCACTCAGTGGTTCGTTTGGCCAGCTAGTCGCTGGTCAGCCGGGTTGGCTGGTTGCAGCGAAGCAGGGCGAACTGCCCGCTCGCTCGCGCGCTCGCTTTCAGCCGTCCAGGCATGTCATGAACCCCGCGCGCTCTTGCGTAAGTAGAAAGGCGGCTGTGCCTGCGTTGCTGAGACGCTCGCCCTGTTTACCCCCATTTTCTCACTCTTTCATCCTCCGTTTCTGTTGTCTTTAGAGTTGGTTGGCTGTGCTGGCTGGAGCACTCAGACGAAGCCCTGTCGGCCCTCCCTGCGGCCCGTTGCTGCGGCCGCGACCCGGGCTTGGGCCTTGGTCAACAGCATCGGCTAGCTCGACTTCGATCCGGGGAAGACGCGGGCTTCGTTTTGTGGCCGTGTTTACAACCGACCGCGTCTCGAACTGTTGTTGCGTTTTGTTGATGGTCATCTTTCATGCGACGATTGGTGGCTGACTGTTTGCTTGCTTGTTTGGTAGGATCTGGAAGGAGAAGTACGATCCTGGACATGGCAAGAAGTAGGGCGTTTGTCAGTCGATGCGTGTTGCGGCGGACGGTGTTTCTCTTCACTGGATATTGTTGGATACCTGGGGTTTTCTCTTTCTTGGATACAGGGGCATTGTGAGCACAGAACATCTTTGTTTGCCCCAAGAGGTGTATATGGAAAATTGGGATGGCGATCAAGCTTCATATTCTGGTTCTGCATGCGCAGGTATTGACTTTCCAGAGCCCAGTTCCTGTGCCCTGCGTCCAGGCTACAGATGGAGAGAAGGGTTGAACACCCGACTTAGAACAGGCTTTCTGGCCGAGGAGTTGTCGAGCTCGCACTCTTCCGTGTTCTGGCGGTGCCTTGGTTTCTGCACTGTTCCACCCCGATCGCCTGTTACAGCATCCCGTTGGTCGGTCGGGCTGACCTGAGATCGTGTGGGCTCCCTTAGCCCCCAAGCTCTCTCCGCTTTGTCGTTCAACGGTCTCGTCTCGATTCAGCTCTAGCAGTGCATTTCCACATGACTCCTAAGCATTGATGACGCCACGCCATCATGACTGGGCTTGACAGTCACCAGCGCCTGCGAAGTGTGAGTCGCGACTGGCTCTTGTGGATGTCCCCTCTCTTGCTTCCAGACTCCGTACCGGTCTTAATTTATCAGAGCCCCGGAATAACACAACCTTAGCCGTTTCTTTGATCGAGTTCCACGGCATGTTTCCTGCTGCTGCACCACGCAGGAAAGCTTAGGCATCCTGTTAGTTCATTCGCTCGTTGAAAGAAACCGAGCTGCCTTCTGTTCAGATGCAGCTGCCGTGGTAACCTAACCATGTAGCTCTGAACGTGCCACGACAGGCTGCTGTGAGCCCAAGAGAATGCGAACCAGCGGCGCCCGGGTTGTCTCGCTACGCTTGGGAACTGGCAAGCATCACAATACAATGTTTGATGCCGTTCAGAAGAAGAAAAGACAAAGCTGATGGCATCGAGACACGCGCTGTGTATCGCTCCAAGGCCAAATCTCGCAGAGCACGGAATCTAACTAGGCAGACTGCCGTTTGCTATCTTCTCACACAGGGGTACGTCAGAGAAGTTGAATCAACCTCATCACTCCCCCACTATCTGCATGCACCCCGCGGGCTACATCTCTTCAACCTCCCCCAGCGCATGGCAGCTCAGCTCATTTCCAGAAGTACGATGCACCCGGCAGACAACGGCGCTATGGGGTCTTGTAAAGCGGTGTCTGATGCATGTCACGCCTTCCTCGCGACCATCATCTGCAAGGCTACTGTAACCACTACAATTCAGTACTGCCTCACTACCGTGTGCATCGAACGGTGGCACATGTTTCGTTGGGGTTGCACTCGGGAGAGGGGAGAGACGCTCAACGGTGAGAAGCGGCAGAGGGAGGGGTCGATCTCGGCCCCGACAGAAGGGGAACTTTGCGATACTACGTTGTAGGTAGATTCTGGGTGCGAGCGTTCAGGTAAGGCATGCGTCAGGGTGTCACGCCATGCTGTAACAACATAAGGCGGAAAGGGCATGTTCCAAGATGTCGGGTTTGCATCCCAATTTAGATTCGGTCCGCTGTGCTTTGTTTGCTATGTGGGTGGATGGCGAGAGGTAAGAGGAATGGCGCTGGTGCTGGTGTGGTGGTGGGCATGCCCTCGTGAGCGATGAGTTGTCGTGTCATGCGTGTGGGTGACACTGGTGAGGGGGAATGATGATGTGATGTGCCTGGGCTGGCAAAGGAGGCACCCGCACTGCGAGTTTTACACGGTCTGTAAAGGAAACCCTAACATTTGAGGCTTGGTACGAACTCCCTCCCGGTTGCGCAATCGCGCACTTCTAGCAGCTCACGCTGCGCCAGACTGCCGTTGGCGTGTAAGTGAGGCCAAGAGGCAAGGCCAGCGGATGTCATCATACAGCTAGCCCATACTCATGGGGTTACGTATCCATCAAGACAAGTCCCAAACGGTGAAACCAGGCTAGATAACTGGCCCGGCCCACGCAACCGCTGCTAGCAGGCGGATCTCCTTCCCCGCCCCAATGGCACAACTGCCGTACCAGGCGCTCGGCAGCAGGGCTGTCCGTCCAATCCCAGCACCCAGGGTGGTACGCGTGCCGTTGCTGGATATGACCATTCCTCCAGGCAGTGGCAAGTGCTGCGCATGTCACTGCTGCGGTAGGTCGGTGCCAGCCACTTGTCATGTCTGCGCGTAGCAGACGAGATCGTGGTTCTGAAGGCTTTACAGTCAGCTGCTCATCAGGAGCACGGTTCACAAGAAGACGGAAAAGAGAGAGTCACGAAATCGGGGCAAAGCTGTCATATATCCAGCCTCTGATATTCTGTTCGGGTTCCCCTATCAAGGTTCTGTACTGCCTAGCCTAGCTACAAGATCTTGAGGCCATTGAAAATGAGTGAGAGCCAAATGAATGTCGAAAGCAGGGTGCCGAGCTGTTCCAAGCTCCCCCCTGCCAGGGGCGTCCGGGTTCCCCCTTCCTCGTCCCTTCTCTTGTCGTTGTTGACGTTGTAGTTGGTGTTGATGTGATGGTTCAAGGCCCCATCTCGTGCTCAACCGGTTGTAGCGCATGAGTCGTTGAATTCCGTCCTCGACGTCTCCGTCGGCGGGCGATGCGACCATCTCCCACGTCCCGGATTCTCTTCAGGTCGTCCTCCATAGCGGGGGCTCTGCATGCCATCTCCTCACGGCGAGGCCGCTCCCAGAAGTGAAGTTGTCGCGAATGAGTGTGGTGGCGTGTGGTGTACAAAGGGAACAGGGTGTCGTCAGACGTGTGGGTTGTGTCGCGGAAACTGGTCTCCATGGGCCGGGCTCTTCCTCCCTCGCCAGGATCGCAGTACCGCTCGACAAAGCCATGTAAAAATCCCTTTCCGAATGTGCCCAATGCCAAAGGCTGAGGGGGGGCGTGCCGGTGGAGGATCTGTCTGTGTGTCGGCGAGAGATTTCTCCGCTCGCGAGCGAGACAGAAACCCCAGCCAGCCGCCACCCTCAGCGTCGTACAAAAAGAGAGCAGCGAAACCGAAGAAGAATAAGGGCCACGACGATGCTGGAGTCCAGCCACCGCCAACCCCAAGGTGTGCCGCCAAATCAGCACAACACAACACAAGTGATCCCTCGCCGCTCGCCGTTTTCGCCCTTTGTCCCCTTCCCAGAAGTATCCCGCCCGCCAACCTCGCAGCAAGGCCTTGCGCAGAACCCTAACCGACCAACCCGACCGAATACCAGCGCCGCCCAGACCAGAAAACGAGAACCCTAAATATGAAAAACACAATGAACAAACAAACAAACAAACAGCATTAAGAGTGGAGACATGTACCGCCAAAAGAAAACCCAATCTCGGAACGGAACGGCGAGAAGGAAAAAAGCAACAAAAACAGGAAACCAGATGCTCGCTTGCTAATCTCTTCAGAACAGACCGAGACCCAAAAACACAAAAACCCGTCAGACGCAGGCCAAAGGAAAAAGTGGCGACAGGCGGATAAACCCCGTCTGGACAGGGTGAGCCGCCCGAAGAAGCAACAAGCTGCCGGTGCGTGAGCTGCAGATGTCTGTGTTTGTTGTGTGTGTGCGTGTGTGTGTTCGCGGGAGCGGAGCAAGTGTATTCGAGAGGAGAGAGGAGAAGAGAGGAAATGAACTGAAACAGGAACAAGAACAATTTGGCAAGTAGGAAAAGAAAACAGAAAACAGAAACGACGCTCGAGTGCTGTTGGCATTTCTCCTCGCAAAATGGTTCATACTGCTGTTGTTCGTTCGTGCGATTCGTTCGTCGTTTCGTGAGAGATCATGCTGGTCGTGCTCGTGAAAGAAGCATTCAGAGAGGAGGAGGGCGTGTCATAACCAAACTTGTAAAGGAAAAAAAAAAAAAAGAAAAACTCTGCGCGAATCGACCCCGAATTTTCTCAAACCGGGCCGTTCTCACCACCCGCGCCAGCCGCCGCCGCCGCAGCCGCATGGTTGCTCTCGGCCACCATCCGTGCGAACGTGCGCACCACATCGCCGGGGATCTGGTCCCACAGCAGCGAGCGGGTATACACCTCGGCAGCGGACGACTGCTTGGCCGACCCACGCATGCTGGCGAGCGCCTCGGCCAAGTTGCGTCGTCCCGCGCTCGTCGACCTTTCGGCCGGCTGGGCGGAGAGCAACCCATTCTGCGTCGTGGTGGTGGTGGCGGCGGAGGTCAGGTCGTTGTACTGCGCGGCAGACAGCGAGAAGAGCTGCTCGTTGGTCTGCTGCTCGGAGGGCTGGGTCAGGGCGTCGGCCATGACGCCGAGGGCGGAGGGGGCGATGCCGTCGGAAACAAGGGTCGGTGCGATGGCCATAGAGAGCGACGCTTGCCAGGTGCCGGATGGCTGCGGGGCCATGGCGTCGGCGACCTGCGACACGCCGGCGTCCTTGAGCACGTTCTCGAGGAGGGTAGCCGAGGCGGCGCGGACGTCCTCGGACACGCGCGGGATGCTGGGCGTCGACGAGCGGCTCGACAGCACGAAGGCGCCGACCAGGAAGAGCATGAAGAGCAGGCCGCCCTGCTGCTGCTGCTGCTGCTGCTGGGCGGGTTTCTCCGCGTCGGCCAGATCGGCCTTCTTAGCGGCGGAGACCGGCACCAGCTGCATCTCCTGCTTGACCTCCACGGGGACGGCGGACGGCTGCTCCATGGGGAAGTCGCCGAACATGGGCATGCTGTCCCAGGAGCAGTCCATGGTGATGCCGTCCATCTCGTTGAAGGCGCCGGAGAAGCCCGGTGCGGTGGGAGCAGCAGCGGCACGCCCCATCGACTGCACTTCGTTGGTCAGGACGCTGATCTTCTTGCGCAGCTCGCCGGTCTCGATGGTGTGCCGGCTGATCATGTCCTCCTGCTTGCGCTCGAGGTCGTGGATGTACGACTCGTAGTTCTCCTTATCGAGGGCGAGCTTCTGCATCTCCCGCTCCATCTTGGCGATGGTGTCCTCCAAGCTGGTGATGATCTCGGTGAACTGCTTCTTCTCGTCCTCGAGCCGCTCAGTGTGCTGCTTCTTGCGCTGTCTCGAGTCGAGGCTGCGAGTATGAGCGTTAGTGTGTGAGATTAACCCCACAGATCTCTTCATGAAGCGAGGATAGTGTGCTCTTCACTTACGCTGCTTGCCGGTTGCGCAGCAGGCGTTTCTGTTGCTTGAGCTCCTTGATCTCCTGCTCGTCGGTGGACTGCGAGATCAGCTGGTCGATGTTGCTGAGGTTGCGCTCGGCGGGGATGTCGAAGCGGGCGTTCTTCTTCCGGATGCCGTCGCCTCTGCGGAGGTCGTTGTGCGACCGGATCAACGGGCTGGCCGGACGCGGCCTCTTGGCCATCGCCTGGGCCTTGAAGTCCTGAGTCATCCAGCCCTCCTTTTGAGGCGATGTCGGCATCGATTGCAGTGCCGGCTGTCCCAACTGTTGGAACATGGCGACGTTGGTTGGGGCGTTGAAAGGAGTCGGAGTCTGCATCGTGGGGGGCCTGTGGAACATGGCCAGGTTGTTCGAATCATACTCCACCGGCAGGCTATCGAAGGCCTGAAGCTGGGGAGTCGCAGATCCGGAGCTGGTCATGGGCCAGGCGTGGGTCTGGTAGGACGCCTGCTGGCTCTGGTCCACCCGCAGGAATGGGTTGTTGCTCTGCTGGTCAAAGAACGGGTTGTTCGACGGAACCGACTGCATCTCCACCGACTGCCAATCCTCCGTCTTGGGCGAGAAGAGTGAGGGGGCAACCGCGAACGAGTCTCTCCTGCTATCCGCCATCGGCGGCGACATCTCCAAGCCCGAGTCGAGTGCGCTCTGGTCCAGGATGCCGTCGTCTAGTGTGCTGGCGTCTTCATCGTCGAAGTATTTTGGTGCGTGCATGGTGTCGACCGATAACGGTGCCCTGTAAAAGGACTGTGACGGGAATGCTGAGACCATGATGGGTCACCGAGCAGGTGAATGTGTTGTTGTGTGTGAATGTGTGGGCTGGTTCCCGGCAGAGCGTGAAAAAAATGTGCGGACAGATCCTGTTATGTGTGTGTTAGTGCTCGGGCTCTCACAGAATGGAGCGGTGAGGGCTTTTATTTTGGGAACGGTCCGGGGGGGGGGAAGTGCAGGGGATGAGAGCCGTGAGCCACGGGCGAGCTAGGAACGCCACGAAAGAGGTCCCGGCAGACCGCTTACACTTCAGTTTTTGAATCTGGAGCTCTGCGACGCCTCGTTCGTGGTGCTGCGTTGTTGATGGAGGCGGAAACGAGCGCTCACTCACTGAGTGATGCAGTCGAACACTTGGTCGGGAACAAGAGTGGGTTTGATAGAGAGGCTGGTGGGGGGACAGGCTCCTGGGGGCGGGGAGAGCGGGAGGCAGGGGGCAGGGTTTTTAAACACGGAACGGGGAACGGGAGACGATGTCACTTACACCTTCTTGGTGTCAGTCGCACAACGCTGTCGTCTCTGGAAAAGAGGGGTAGAGAGATTCAGATCAGAACCCGGTTTGTGCGAGTGAGATCGGATATGGTGAGGACACTGGGGTCCAGCTCTTTCTTCTCCAGCCGAGCAGTCGCAATGCTGCTCCTGTACGAAGATGGGCAGTGCGTGTGCGGTGGTATCCAAAGCGGACGAGGCCAGCGGTGGAATGGATGGGGGCAAAAGCGGAGGGGATGCGTGCTCCTCTTTCTATAGTTTATGTTTTGTGCTGGACTGGACTGGACCATGGTCAGGACTGGGGGCCTGCAGCGCTCTCACGAAACAGGGTGTGTATCCGAGACTTGTCCAATTGCAGAGGCGCGGGCTCTGGGAGCTGCGGCCGGATGGTACTTCGAGTGGCTCAGGATGGGTGTTGCGGAGGGCCTGCTTCTGCGCGGGTACTTGTGGACCGGGGAGACTTCTTCGGAGCGGGAGGGGTGGGGTATGAGCTTGGCATGGGGAGTGTGACCAGCGGCATCCGATCTGGAAGTGATCGGGAGAGACTCAGTGAGTGTACCCATCCTGAGCACCCGATGAGGAGCCAGAGAGATGTCGGACGAGCGATGAGCGCGGGCTTCCTTGGGGCAAGCAAGAGAACACACAGCCCGCTAGCGTTCGGATACTGCAAATCCATCGCAGCTACTGGGAGGGAGCAATTCCCAGAACGTAGACATCATTCAGTCCGTGTTGCTGCGTGCCGTTTCGAGGGGGACCTCCCGTGACCCAGGCGTTGAAGCGTTTCCCACGCTGGTCGGCCAACCGTGACGAACGAGCAGCTGGTCTTGGTAGCACTCGAGATTGAATCACCGATCGCCTGCCGGGCCGGACGCAAATCGCTAGGCAATTAGCTGCCGTTACGGAGCAGCAGCCCAACCTGGCAACAGTTGCACCTCAAGTACGCAGTACTTGGTAAGCTGATGCACCAACGGCGGGGGCGTCCAGAAGAGCGCAATCCTCGCAGGCACGCGAGTTTGGGGGAGAAACCACAGCGCCGAGGACATACACAGTACCACGCTGGGGTAGGCACGAGGGAGAGCTGCTGGAGGAGCTGCTGAGAGGGTTGGCGACTACTCCGTACCCGCTGCCCTCAATGATTGGGTTGGGGTGAAGGAGTGGCCGTGGATGACTGCCCGGGCAGGTTGGGCAGAAATGGGCCTTGGGGGCGTCGATACCCAAAGGCACGCTCGGGGCCAGTAGCCTGGCGCGGACTCGCAGCGGCTCCCACACGCAGGCGACGGGGCGTGCCGGGGTCCAGCCGAGCCCCGTGAGCAGCGGATCAGACCCCCGTGAGAAGGACCCCCGTTTTGTCTCTGGTGGAAAGACCACTAAGGCAGTCACGAAGACCAATGTACTGGGCTCAGCAGCCTGTCGGACGACTCGGGGCGGCCTATCGCGAAGCTGCCGCGCTGAGTGGGGTGACGCTGAGGCGCTGAAAGAGAATGGCTTGCTCGTTCTGGCCTTAGCAAATACGACCACTTGATTCCGCGGGGGAGCATGACCTCGACGACGCTATCACGATGGTTGCGGCGCCGTGATGAAGCTGATCGGCGCCGGATCGCGGGAAGCTGGCGCGGGCGGTCAAATGAGAGAGTGCGGCTATTTGGAGTGAAGCCAGACATTTCTCTCCGGCATCGCTGTTGCCCGCAAACCGACCACTCCCATCGCCAGCATCATCTGCGGCGGCGGCGGCAGCAGCAGCACTCCAGCAATCAGTTCATCGGTACGGAATGGCAGATAACGTGAACGGCGTCGGGCCTGTTCTGGTCTGTCTAACGCGGGCGGTTGGCAGACGACTGGAACGGTCAATGACCGAACGACGGGTCCTTGCGGCACGCCGTGCCTCCATCCGCGTCCCAATCACGGCGAGCGTTGAGCGAAAGTGGACTGGTTGAAGTGACATGAATGGAAGACGGTCGGCGGGCGAGTCGCCCGAATGGAGGAATGGAGGCATGGAAGGTGGGGGCAACACACTTCCCCGGGCCACTGCCAGAACGAGAACGGTCGCACCACTTTTCGACGCTCTTAACGGTCATGTCACGTGAGAGATACCGCCCGCTGCCGCGCCCCAGGTCGCTCTTTCCACAGCGGATCATGATTGTTCGAGAAGCCCGTTCAACATCAGGCTGCCTGCGCCCTTGGGCTGCTCCTTCCTGTCAGGTAGGAAGTGCACCACAACATGCAACCGCGCCGCAACACAACGTCCAACTCTGTTTCCCCGCTGCTCATACCTGAAACCACAGCCTCTATTTTGTCTGGTACTTCTGTGGAATGAGTGAGGCGCATTTTCTCATGCGCGCCTTTTTTTATTATGTATTTTGAGGCACGCGCGCTCTCGATGGAGCAGCCCTGTCACCAACAAAAAAACGGTCCATCGAGAGGGGGAAAAATACGGTGGCTGGTTGGAACGCGTCGGCCGACGGCAACTGATGATTCTGGCTCCACTCCAGCCGCCGTCCTCGCCAACCGAGACGCAGCTGAAGAGCGAACGGAGCGTCTCAGCACGAACGCGCAGCTGCTAAAGCTCGAACGACGGCTGCTGCTGGCCAGTCGCGGTGCCTGGCCAGACCCCGGTGTGCACCTGGCCGCATATCCCGCGGCCCGCGCCCATGGCGACCCAAACAGCGCCCGCCGTCCCTTCGTTTCTACCCAACACAAAATGTCGGTGTGTTTCTGATCAATCCGCTCTGCGACGCGAACGAGCGCGTCGGGTCGGCCTTTTGAGCCGGTTCCCAAAGAGCCAAACAGCACCGATTCGGTACTTGTCATGGGCACGGCAGACTCCACTCTTGCTCTCACCCAATGGACATGTCTCTAGTCAGCCGTCGAGGCTCGCTACTCAGCCAAGGCGTCTCGCGCCCGATGGGTGCCAGCTGCGTTCACCTCTCCTCACTGGCACTCAGGAAGACGAGCTAAGCGTTTTGTTCAGCCTAATGTTAGAGGAAGGGTTCGAGGCTTGGGTAGATGGCCTACATCCGCTCTAGCCGCAGCGAATGCTCGCTCTCCTGAGCAAGCAGCACCTCCGGAGCTCCTCTCGAAACCATACCCATTCCAAGGCGGCACGCGTTCCAGGCGCAGCCAGGCAGCGATACATGTGCTCACGCGGTGAACCTGCCGGATGGGGCTTCACCCCGGGACCCTTCCGAAGCCCCGGCCACTGAGAATGGAACGCAACGCACCGCCATCACCATCATGAGGCTATCGTACCTCCGGCCTGCATACGGGCTACTGCGGTAGTACGGCCCTGACATTCCTTGGCTTGCCGAAGCACCGGTGACTCAGCCACGCCCAACGCCGCGGTCCCGACGCACTGGGAACGCACCGCGAATGGAATCCACAGACGACCGCAACCGCAGGGTCAGTGGCGATCGATCCTGCCCCTCCAGTCCTCCCGGGCTCCGCATCATGTGTTGGTTCCAGTGTTGAAGCTTCAAACGCCGAGTCCGGCTCTGGCAGCCTTTCACGCCTGATTTTGGGATTTCTTTGAACCTGGCACACCGCCTGTGAAGGCCTATACCCTCGGCTTCGAGGAGTCTTCCAGCGTTTGAGACCCGATTCATGACTCAAGGATGACCTCCCAGGGGTCGGATCGATGTCGGGCGGCTCCAGCTGGGATCTAACAGAATGTTGCGTTTGTGCCCAACGGCGCGGTTCCAATACGGACTCGACCAGAGACCACTTAGCATGTCCACAAGCCTGAAGGGATTGTGATGCCTGGCCGGTCTTCACTCCTGAATTTCTCCGGAGGTCTTCCCATTCGTTCTTGGATCTTGGAATACCAGACGAGCGCGTCGCGTGTCAGGACGATCAGCAACCGGCTTCCATCTGTCTCCAGACTGAGTCATAGTAGCGGTCTTGCGCGCAGCGACAACCGTGTTCTCCTTGCTGTGCACACTTGCACGAAGCTCTTCTTCCCTCTGGTGAGCTGCCCACCTGCCGAGGCCATCAAGGAAATGAGGTTCCGTGACGCACCCTTGAAGTGACACGACCACTCTACAAAGAACGGCGATGCAATCATTGAGTCATGGTAAGCTGGTACGACACCCACAGAGCACCCGGAGAACTGCCACATGCCACCAACGAGGGAGGGGCTGGGCCGTTACGCCGAGCGTGTGAACTCTGTAAGCGGTGAGTGAGGGCTTGGGATCGCAGACTTTGGCGCCACAACGCTTGGCCTGCCCAAGGTCAAGGGCGTCTACATGCTTTCTGTGCCGTTCCTTCCTTCTGCAGCTTCATCTACACACATATCTACATACTACCGTGTAAGTAACTGCAACAAAATGTTATTCCTCACCCAGCCAACAGCAGGGACCGTAACAGGCGCGCTGACCTGACCCAGAAGCCCGGGTCTCGTGATGCGCAAGTGTGCAGGCTGCAGCTTAGCTTAGCTCCTCCGTCCTCCCCCGTCCGTCCTCCCCCCTCCGTCCTCCCCCTTTCCCCGCCCGGCGGCAAGCTGCATCTGTGTGTAAAACAAAACGTGCGACATGCAGTTGCAGTTGCAGCTGCAGCGCCCAACGGCAGGGTGTCGGACGTCTGAGACTCAGACCACCCCCGGTCGCTCAAGGGCGATGTCGTGGAAGCGGTGGTGTTATGGCGGGGAGGAGGTTCGGCCGAATGGGTTCCTCGCCCTGCTTTTTCTCTGCTTCTTTTCGCCCTGGCAAGAAACGGAGGTTGAGGGTGAATGAGGTTTGTGCCAAAGGTTTGCAGAATGCTGTCGGATGGCTTGTTGGAGCGGAGTGCTGCCGCGAGCTGTCTTCACCGGCTGGAGGTACACCGTCTGCAAAAAGGTGTCCCGGTCTGGGACGCCCCAGACACCGGGACCTTGATTATTTTTCCTGTTCCTGATTCAGGAACCGCATACCAATGACTTCACATCACATATTGTTGTGTGTGAGGATCCCGGGATGGGAGTAGCGGTGAAGAAGATCCCGGGAGCCACTCCCGGCCCGGCGCCGGGCGACGTTTCCAGGTTTGTTCACACCCTTGTCCGGTCGATGGAGCGCCGTGAAATCCCGAAAATCTGTTTTGGCTTGAGAGTCCGGTGGATCGCGTGTAGCTTGATCATTTTCTGTTTCTGACTGTTTTTGTGTTGCTTCCTTCGGCTATGATCCGTGTGGGTGTGCACGCCCAGCTACACCGTAATGCTTCTTGGCTGTCCTATATGGGCTCAACATCGCCTGGATCTTCCGAGCCATGACGCATACTGAACTGGCCTGTTCGTTCCTTTTAACCGCGGCTCACTTTGGAGGTTTGTCGGGCAAGGTACGGAGCACGCTGAGACCAACGCGGGTTATCGCCCAAGTCGCCGATGTAAACCACGTGGGCTTCGTGTTATTCACCGCCATACTACTTCGCGCTCCACTCCACTCAGCTCAGCTCAGCCCGATGCCGCGAACCCAACCGGTCCTCGAGCTGAGTGAGATAGCGCCGGGAGGCGGGAAACCCACCGGGCTGGATACCCTGAAAATGGGACGGACCGGGAGGCAGGAGCGGAGTCACTCGCTCGTGGAGTGGAAACGGGACGGGCGAGATCGGTTCTTCACAGCTGGGCACAGTAATGGCTTACTTTGAACAGAGCCGAAAACTCGCGATCAAGGATGCGGAAGGATGTACACCACTGACAGGGTCCGCCGTTTGTTTGGCGGCAGTAGACACCCAAATCAACGCTGCTTTGTGGGATGTTGGCCAGAGTTGAGTTCAAGACCGACGAGGCAGGTCGGAAGACAAGAGGCAAGATCGACTGGTCACTCGGACGCCCGGCTGTGCGGTATGCTGCGCCATTCTCCCGCGACTTTGCAATGGACATGAAAGCCAGTCCTTGCGGCTCCTGAAACGACGGGGCGGCTGCTGCATGAGGTTGGGCATCGATCTCACCCATCTGGCGGTCAGCAGCGGCTATCTGAGTTTCCGGGTATACGTGCTCCACCCGTTGGACCTTCTAATGCATGTTCTTCCATCTCGGAATGATACGTCCTGTCGTTGGCGCCGCTGAGGCGCATCTTGCATCTCACCATCGATGAGGCTGGGGCCTCCAGAGCTAGTAAGAAGGATCACGTACGGAGCGTTGAGGAAGCGAAAAGTGAAGGAAGCGGAAGCTGGCCCAGTAAGGGAACCAAACGCACTCTCACTGGACGTAATCAAGGGGGAGCACATGGCATGCACTCCGCTTGTTGGCAGGCACCAACCAACAGACAACCGTTTCATTCCGCGACTGTGCATGCAGGTCTAGTAGGCGCTGCCGTTGAGGCATGTCAGTTACGCATACAGCCACACTTTCCGGGGCAGGGCAGAGCTTGTTGGTCAGCGAGACGCGCTCTAAACAGCGTCGTCAGTTGGCTCTGCTCATGGTTTGGTGGAGTGAGCTGATATGCACATGCAGGTGGGTTGCCGGCGCTTCGACTGCATCTTGGACCCGTCCTCGCGCTACTGGGAAAAGAAATAAGCACGGGAATGGGATGGGCGGAGTCACTTTCGAACCGGAGTAATGGGCGAAGCAGGAAAGGAGACCTTCAAGGCGGACTGTGTAGCACATGTAGCGTCTTGATTGCGCGGCCCCTGAGCCATGGAACCACCGTCGGGTCCGACAAGAGATTCTCAGCCACACATACACCTCCTAATATAGCATGGGGGAACTGTACCCCAGGTCTGCACAACCGTCTGTGAGGCATCTCCTCACGCAAAGCGAGGCTTATCCCCCTCCAATGCGCGACCCTGACCCAGTTCCGACGTTGACCACAGAGGACTGCGCTATCGGCAGGCGGTGCCACGACTCCACAAATCGGCCATGCCATGGAAAAGTGAGGCGCAAGCGACAGTCACAACAATGTATGGGGTTAAAGTAACGTCGAGTTGCTCCATCCGGCGGTAGTACCATGACCCAGACCCCATTCGTCGTGCGACAGTCCCAGGTAGTGTCGTTGCGCCAGGGGCCGCGCCACCGTGCTCCCACGACTTCGCGAAGCGCAGCGTTGCAACGTCGGAAGTGGGCGTCGGGCTACACACACATTCGCGGATTGGAACACTGGCCCTCTTTCCCAGCGTCTCAGAGAGAGAGAGAGAGCAGCGTTTGTCCCACAAGCTGCTCTGCGCAACTCGCATCCGGGACAGAAAGCACGTGCTGGGACGGCACAACGCCGGGGGGCTTGCAAAATCCACGCACTCCTGTAACGAGTGAGTGTCTTTGGGAGAGGCGTAGGGCAGGATGCTGAGTCCTCCACCGCCTCCCCCCCCCCCCCGATCAGCAATGCAGACGCCATAGCTTTGCACGGCACACGGGGGGTCTATGACGAGCCAAAGTCCCAGAGACTGACGAGCAGGCTGTCCTTCTCCTCGGACGCCGCACCAGCCTTGGTGAGAATTCTCTTGGGGATCATGAACTCCACGACTGGCGGCTTCTTGACCTCCTTGGACATCTCCGCCTCGAAGAGCTGCAGGGTTCGTTAGCGGCGTCCACCCAATGATCAGTGGGTAGGGTAGAGACATACGCTGCCATATGAGTGATCCAGGAAGTCCTCCAGCCCATAGGCCTGCTTGGTGAACTGCTCGGAGATGATCTTGGCGATAGTGGCGACGTTGGGATGGTAATGCGACTGCAGCTGCACAATCTCCCACAAACAGCTGTCGATGGCATGTGTCTCCATTGGATCCTTCTCGTCCGGGAGAAACGGGTCGTCTAGGCCTTCGCTCTCCAGCAAGTCCTTCTCCTCCTTTGTCCGAGGCACGCGGTGCATCATGAACGTCGTAAGGGGGTGCTTCTTGAAGAGATTGTAGAACCAGGGCACAATCACGACAATGGCGCTTGGTGGTGCGTTGAGTGCCAAGCGAGCTAGGCGCTTGATGAAGCTCGCCACCAGCACGGCGGGCAGATGAGACGACCCCAGGAAGGTATCGAGTAGGCGGAAGAAGCGGGAGCGGTACTTGGAGTGGAGGATGTCGGCGTCGAGGAGAGAGTAGAGCTTGGTGTAGAACTCTGGGTAGTCGAGATTACGCTCCTGAATGAGGTAGAAAACGCCCGAGAGCGCGAGAAGCGAGATGGATCCGCCCGCGTTGTAGCAATCGGTCAGGAAGTCCATGAGCAGCTCAGGTTGAGTAAACCAGGGGGCAATCGAGGCTGCCATGACCTCCAAAACCTTCTTCCTCTGGTCCTTGCTCAAGCCGAGATGCATGAGCGCCAACCACGCCTCTTGGGCCTGCTTCTTGTGCTGCGACAGGGAACGAAGCGGGTGCTTCTTCTTCTGGGGCGGCTCGATGTAGAAATCCTCCAGGTCCTCGCTGGACTCGGGCACGTCTTCCATACTGATCAGCAGCTCAAACACAATCTTTCGGACATCCTCGTCGACAGAGTGCTCGCGTTCTGTCAAGTAGGTTCTGGGAATCGTCAGCGGGCGTCGGGTTTTGCAAGAAAGGAAGACATAAAACGTACTTGATGGCCTCGAAAGTGTAGAACCGTATGTCATCGTATTCACTGACGAACTTCTCCAGAAACTGCTCCCGCAATTGCTCAAAGGGACACTCGAGGAGTCCAGCGACAATATCGGAGAAGAAGTAGCGGGGAAACACGGGGTCTTCACGGTCGCCGAGGTGTTGCGCCTCGGCTTTGAGCAGGGCCATGGCCAGCATCAGCGCGTTCAGCGCCAGCTTCTTGCTCCGGAACATAGCCAGCAAGGCTCCCCTATAATCTGCCAGGCGGTCCCGCAGCCAGCCCGTGACGGTGGCGTCCTTCTCCGACACATCCTTCCGCTTAACCAGGCTCCCCGCGGCGAGCAGGCGGATGAAGATGCGACACAGGGCCTCGGCAGATGCTACGGCAGCGGCTGGATTCTCGTCTGACTTCTGCGCGAGTTCGATCAGGGTCGCAATGTTGTTGTAGTGTTTTCGGGACTCTTGGATTTCGGACTCGAGCGTCTCGATGCGTGCCTGGAGGGCGTCGTCGCCATTGTCGTCGGCGGTTGCAGATTTCCTCCGTTTCGTGCTTTGGTCGCCATTGTCTAGGCGTTTTCGCTTAGTAGCGGCCTTTTTCGCTGCGTCTTGAGCTGAAGCTGCCGGCATAATGACGGGTTTCCCTAGGTAATCCTCAAGATGCGGCGGCCTTGTCAGTGTTGCGGTCCTAACCGAGTGCAGTGGACGATTTCAGATCTGGAGCCTTCGTCGTCTTGGAAAAATAAAGTGGGGGCGCTCTTATCCGGACAATCTGAGAATGCTAAGCCAATGCAGAGAGCTCCAAGCAACCAAGCGAAGCATTGCACGTGACCACGGCAAAGAGCCGGGTCCAGAGGTTGATGTTCCTGTTAAAACCTCAATTCGCACTTGGCACCAGCAAGCTCCGACGACAAGGTCTCCAGCCGCCACCCACCCGATATCCCACACTTCACAATGGCGTCCCGCTTGGCGAGAAGTGCTGTCGGTGAGTTCCAGAACGGGCCATGCGCGCGCTGGCCGTGCCAATTGGGCGCAGGTTGGAAAGCGAAGGGATGAAAAAGCAGAAGAGCTGACGCAGGTGTTGCGCTTCGCTTTGCTAGGGGCCGCCCGCCTGCGACCGAGCATCGCCGCCCTCCCCGCCGTCTCGTCGGTTGTCACGGCGCGCCACAGCTCGAACGTGCCGTCGCAGGACCCCAAGTCCAAGGCCCAGTCGATCCTCGATGCGCTGCCCGGCAGCAACCTGCTCTCCAAGACGGCCATCCTCTCGTCGGCCGCCGGCGCGTCCATCTACGCGCTCAGCAACGAGTACTACGTCATGAACGAGGAGACCGTCGTCGCCTTCTGCCTGCTCAGCGTCTGGGCCGGCCTCATCAAGTACGGCGGCCCCATGTACCGCGAGTGGGCTGAGGGGCAGAACGAGAAGATCAAGAACATTCTCAACTCGGCGCGCGCCGACCACACCCAGGCCGTCAAGACCCGCATCGAGGACGTCAAGCAGATGTCGGGCGTCATTGACGTGACCAAGGCCCTGTTCCAGGTGTCCAAGGTGGGCTGAAGCAAATCCAACGGCATAACATCCGCCGGATATATATTTGCTGACCGGGGGGGGCCTCCACGCAGGAAACCGCCAAGCTCGAGGCCGAGGCGTACGAGCTGGAACAGCGGACGGCGCTGGCGGCCGAGGCCAAGAACGTGCTGGACTCGTGGGTGCGGTACGAGAGCCAGGTCAAGCAGCGGCAGCAGAAGGAGCTCGCCCAGAGCATCATCGCCAAGGTGCACAAGGAGCTCGAGAACCCCAAGGTGCTGCAGCAGATCCTGCAGCAGAGTGTGGCGGATGTTGAGAGTGAGTCTTGCCCGTTTGACCGCGGTGTGTGGCAATACAGCGACGAGTTGGCTAACATGTTTTGAATTAGGGATCGTCTCCTCCAAGGCTCAATAGACAGCGACTGCTCGGACGGAGCGGCGAAGCGAGATTCCTTTTGTTGTACCAGTGTCCATACACGTCCCTGTGCATTAGCCCCAATACAACCTCCTTTTAGTCTCGCCCTCAGTGTTTTCCTTCTGTATCCGCCCTTTCCCCAGTTGAAGCACCCCGCGGATGGTAATCCTCACCGTCTCCGGCTTTTGAACCCTTTCCTGCGGAAGCTTATTGATGGCATGACAAATCTGAACTGGTCAATGGCTCAGCTAGAGCAGAACACGACTGACCGATACTTTGGACCTGGGGAACATTGGCAGCTCCAAAAGCCTGCCAGAAATTGGCCTCAAACCCAATCAAACGACACAAGGAGCTGTGATCGAAACCTTCGCGCCCACTCTATCTCCGTTTCCGCCCAGATCGATGAGGTTCCAGTCTTGATGTGAAATAGAGCATTGTCCGCATGAAATCTCGTGGACAACGTGACCCTAAGTCTGAATCTCAGACATGTGAAATGAAGGAAGTGCGCGACGCCATGTACACCGTAGGTGCCATGTTTTAAGTCGCAAGCCGTTGGCATGCAGCCACCCCGAGAGGGGCCTTATCTTGAGTCCCCGGTGATAGCAGCTGGCGAGGGGCGTCAAGACGGCGAAGCTCCCTTTGTTGGCTGGAAGTGGGGCACAGGAGCTTCCCCTTACTTGATAGCTCCCGTCCCAAGTGCATGAGCGAAGGCAAGAGCAGCCATCCTGGTCACTTCACCCCGAAACAGGAATGATATCATGAGAACTCAGACATCAAACAGATCAGGTTGAGATAAGGAAGGAAAGGCCGAAAACACATACAACAATACGACGACGCGGCTTCCATTAGTGCGTTTGGCAATTGGGTAATCAATCCCCTTCAGGGGACCCTTCAATCTCTGGCAGTCTGAACCCTCAACCATCGCCTCTGCTTGCCGCATCAAGATCTCAGACGGCATTGATGACGGACGGCGCGAGAAGTCAATCACAACAAATCGGCCAGACAGCCAGGGAAGCAGACAGTACCAGCCACGGTCACCACCACGACCAGCGGAGAAGCCATGGGGCAGGGACCGGGGCGGCGACCCAGCCCCGGGCCTGTCTTCATGCCTAGCAGCAGCAGCAGCAGCAGTGATGGCGACGGCGGCAGCAAAGGCAACAACACCAGACGTAACACAGGCGGCAGCACAACCGGCGGACCATCGACAACTTCCACCCCAGCAAACCCACCAGGAGGCTTCCGGCACCAAGCGATCCGGATCCAAGAGCCGCTCGAGCGGCGCCCCCTCCTCGCGCAGCGCGCCGCCTTCGCGCACAACCTCGACGGCGAGGTCTTCAGCTGTCCGAGCTACGGCACCGACCCCGGCACCACCCGCAACTCGCGCTACGGCCCCAGCGCCGCGCAGCACTCGGCGCACCGCGGCCTGCCCGTGTACACGACGATCCACCGCATCCGGCGCGACATCATCTCGGTGGTCGAGGACTACCTCTCGCTGGACCAGCTGCGCGACGTGCGGCTCAACGTCAGCGTGCTGCGCCCGCTGGTCGACAAGCTGTACGAGCAGGACGACATCTCGATCGTGTACTGCTTGCTGGTCAACCGCGTGCAGTTTCTCGCCGAGCAGGCGCATCTGAGCAACCGCCAGAATGTCAACTACACGCGCGCGATGTTGTGTGAACTGATTGCGACGCGGATTTTGAGGAGGTTTAATGAGGACAATGAGGGGCCCCGGAATCTGCTCGTGCTGGCGCATATTCTGATTGCGGGGTTTGAGCCGTTCCAGAACGCGCCCGAGGAGATTCGGAGTGAGGTCGGTGCGTCGACGGCGCTGCATCGCACGCTGCCGGCGCTGGAGGTGGCGATTTTGAGTGAGAGTCGGATCTTTTTGGCGTCGACGAGCTGTCAGAAGATGTGAGCCTTTCTTTCTTTCGATGTTGCTTTCTTGAGTCTCCGGTGCCGGCCAGAGAAGTCAGACCTCGGTGTCTAACGGGTGAGTTTCATGCAACAGCGTCGACGCCATCTACGAGGGCCGCGTCATTTACACACCGTCAAGTTTCATGGACCTGATCCCGGACCGCTACAAGCAGCGGCCCATCTCGCTGTACAACCCGCGCGAGGCACCTTTACTCAACCAGTACCGCCTGGTTGTACCCCGGACGCGTAACTACCTCGAGATCATGCACTTTGTCTTGTTGCTGGGCCTGTACCTCGCCTTCATGAGCGAGCGGGACGCCGCCCAGTTTAGCACGCTCGAGGTCTGCTTCACCGTCTACGCTTTGGGCTGGGTGCTCGACCAGTTCGCGACGCTGCTGGAGCATGGATGGTAGGTTGCTGGTGCTGAGTGCGCACTGTGATAAGATAATGGCTCTTGCTTATAGCTTACGCAGGGACGTGTACGCGCAGAATCTGTGGTCCTTCCTCGACGTCACCTTCTCAGTCATCTACTGGGTTTACCTGGTGCTACGCCTTTTCGGTTGGGCGGCGAGCAATGTTGAGGCCGGGCAGCAGGCGCTCGATGTGCTGGCCATGGGCGCCCCGGTGCTGGTTCCCCGCTTGGCGTTCAATCTGCTCTCAGACAACTTGGTGTTTCTGTCTCTCCGATCCATGATGTCTGACTTTGCGTTGCTGTCGGCCCTCGCCGCTTGGTGTTTTCTCGGCTTCCTGTTGTCGTTGGTTTGGCTCGGCAACGGGAACTTTGGTGCAGCGTGAGTTTGATCATTTGAGTGTTGTGAGCGTGGCTGACACGAAACAGGACCATCAGCAAGTGGATGATATACATCTGGTTTGGGCTGGACGGAGCAGGGATTCAGCACTCTGTGAGTTTCGATTCACCATATGCACCATCAAAAACCGCCCCCGGTGACAACTGACACAAGACAGACCGACTTCCACAAAATCCTCGGGCCCTCGCTCATGGTCACGTTTGCTTTCCTCGGCAATACGCTCTTTCTGACCATTCTCGTGTCCATGCTGTCCACCACCTTCAGTCACATTGTGAACAACGCGCCGGCCGAGATCCAGTTCCGTCGCGCCGTGATGACCCTCGAAGGCGTCAAGGGCGACGCCATCTTTGCCTATCCTCCACCCTTCAACGTCCTCGCCATCGTGCTGCTCGTGCCGCTCAAGTTCTGCGTCTCGCCGCGCTGGTTCCACAAGATCCACGTCATGTCGGTCCGCCTCATCAACCTGCCCATCCTGCTAGTCATCGCCCTGGCCGAGCGCCGTTCACTCTCACCCCACACGCTGCCGCCGCTTTCGCCGGCGCCCAGCATGTCCAAGGCCGGACACACGATCCGCATCCGCCGCCGCTTCTGGGACTGCTGGCGCATCACCAGCCACGGCGACATCGCGACCGTCTTCGAGGTGCCCCTACCGGACTCGGTGCTCAACGAAATCGCCGCCGACGATGACATGACCCGGCACCTCATCCGCCGGCAATTCGCCTCGGCGCGCAGCGTCCCCGCCGCCGAGCCGGCGGCAGCAACTGCGCTACAGCAGCAACCCCAACCCCCACAACAACCACCCCCCGCACAACAGCAATCACCCACAGAACCGCAGCAGAAACGCCCCCAATCCGAACCGCAGTCCCAACAACCGCCCCTGTCGCCCACCACCGAGCCGGCCAAACCGCCACAACCACCGCCGCAGCAGCAGGAAGCGCAAGCGCAGGCACCGCCCCCAGGGCACAGGGTTGTCGGCCGGCGGGACAGCATCGCGCCGTTCCCCGGCCTGCGGGCCGAGCTGCAGGGGGTGCTGAGCGAGAGCGACGAGGTCAGCGACATTACGACGCGGCTGGAGGCGCTGGAGGACGGGGTGGTGAGGATTGAGGTGATGTTGGGGAGGTTGCTTGGTGGGAGTGGAGAGAGTAGTAGTGGCAGTAGGATGGGACTGTTGGGGGTTGGTGGTGGGGATGGGGTGGGGGATGGGGATGATGATGATGATGAGGAGGAGGAGGAGGAGATTAGGGGGAGGATGGAGGGGTTTGTGCGCGGACGGCGGAAGTCGCTTTCGCTGGCGGAGTTGAATCGCGAGGCGGAGGAGGAGTGATGGGGAAAGGGTGCATTGCAGGGCGTTGGTTAGCGTGGTGTTTGCTGCTGGAGATGTGGTCTCATGATGGTTATGGAGGCATTGTTTTGCCCGGTCTGAATGGTCATTGTGTGTTGACTTTAGATGGAACACAATGAGAAGAGTATATGCGACCGCTGACCCACGCCTTCACGACACTACTGGCATTCGTCTGGACTGGATAGGCCACGTTATCTTCTTGAGAAAGCCGCCTCTTTGTCACCGTCCTCCCGCAACTACACGCTTTCATGACTCAACTGGCCACACCTCCGTCTTCTACTTGATACCAGAGGCAGCAGTACCATCACGGGCAGCTGCCGACTGGCTCAAGACACACAACCCACCAACACCCACCCGCCACCTCCACAACACCTAGAAACCATCAGCAGAAGATACAATAGACAGGCAAGATGTGCCTCGTCACGCACTACCGCGACTTCCACTGCGGGCACCGCTGGGCCTCCATCGCCGTGCCGTGCCTCCCCGGCATGGGCTTCGACACCTGCCCGGGCTTTGTCGACGGCCTGGTGCGTCCACTGCCGCCGCGGCTGGTCGCGGGTGGGGAGCCGTGTCCGAAGTGGTATGTATGTCTTCCCCCCTTGCCTTTTTAGTGACCCCTTGCTAACTTGTTTGCTTTTGGGTTGGCTGCGCAGTGATCTCGGCGGCTCGTACGATCGCAACCAGACGCGCATGGTGGTCAAGGTGCGGTACGGCTGGCGTTGGGGGTTGGGGCCGAACGTGACGGATCCGGGGTGCGATGTGGCGTGCTGCGTGATGTGAAGGTTCGGAGTTGTGGGTGGTGAAAGGGGGGAGGGGGGAGGGGGGGATGGTGCCCACGCGGAGGCTTTAGGTGGCGCGGCAGATGAGGGCTGGGTGTTGGAAGTGATTGAACCATGGTGAGGGACGTGACTTGGCCATTTCACATGTGACCGCGGATGAGTTCTGCGGGAAGTCACTCGAGGGAGCGAGTCTTAGAACATATACACATGGTCGGGGGTTGAAGCCACGGGCGTTCAGGGGCTAAACCCATACGACGGAGACAAGGGAAGTGAATGCGCTGTTTCGTCCATCAACTCTGAACCCGACGGGCGCATTTCAGGAATGCTAGGCCTTTGAAAGCAGGGTAGCGATTCTCCTGTTGAACTGTATGATGTACGTAGAGAGGCAGCCAAGCGGTGTAAGTGTGCCGCACTGTGGTGCCCGTCAAGGTGCTGTGTGAATCACAACACAATGGGACACGATCTTGCCTAATTTACCGTGGCAACACTGGACTCAACCCCATTTCAATCAAAAGATTTACATTGTTCAGTGATATTTCCCCAGGCGTATCACGATCTCATGGGAATCTCGTCTTTCACTCATTGAGTGCCCCTCATGTGCCCCACCCGTTGAATTTTCCCCCAAATACCTTACTCACTCACGGCTTACCTCTCCTATCCCACATCCCCCCAAAACTGAAGCTATCATAACCGCGGCATTCACATCACATACCTGCGACCCGAAGGGATACAACCCCATTGTCCAACAACAGCTCAACTGAAACCACTCAACCATGCTGCCCACGCCAGACACCTCCCACGTGCCATACAAGCGCGTCTACGAGCCGGCCGAGGATTCCTTCCTGCTCCTCGACACGCTCTCATCGCCCTCGGAAACCGCCTTTCTGGCGTCCCACTTCCCCACTGCCGCCTCCTCCGCACCACTCCTCCTGCTCGAAATCGGCCCGGGATCAGGCGTCGTACTAGCCTTTGCCACGGCCCACGCCGAGACCATCTTCTCGCGGCGCGACGTGCTCTCGCTGGGCGTGGACATCAACCAGTTCGCGTGCCGCGCCGCGGCCGAGACGGTGCGCAAGGCCGTCGCCACGCAACAGCAGCAGCAACAACAACGACAACAATCCCATCCCGAGGCGGGTGCAAAGGCGCAGACAGAACCAGAAAAGAGGACGGGCTACTTCCTCGGCACCGCCCAAGGCGACCTGGCCACCGCCCTGCGCCCCGGCACAGTCGACGTGCTAGTGTTCAACCCACCTTACGTCCCCACCGAGGAGGTCCCCGCGCAGCTGGCCGCCGCACTGCCCTCCAATCCCGAAAACGTCAGTGACTGGAAGCCGACGTTTGAGGAGGACGGGGTGCTGCTGGCGCTGAGCTACGCGGGCGGCGAGGACGGCATGGAGGTCACGGAGCGGGTGGTGGCGGCGCTGCCGGCGCTGCTGTCGCGCCGCGGCGTGGCTTATCTTATTCTGTGCGCGCGGAACAGGCCGGACGAGGTGATGGAGCGGGTGAGGGGGATGGAGGGCGGTGGGTGGAGGGCGGAGACGGCCGGGGCGAGCGGGAAGATGGGCGGGTGGGAGAGGTTGCTGGTTGTGAGGATTTGGAGGGGGTGAGGGACGGTACTAAGGGCAATGGAGAGAGGGGGGGAGGGGGGCCGGGGGGGGGGGGAGGTTGAGTTCGCGGTGCTGATATGTTGTGGCGGTAGCTGTCTCAAGCCTGCCCTGGGGAGGCTAGCAGTGAGCAGACGTAGAGATCGTTTCGGAGCATGCCATGCCGCTGGCTGTGTGTGTATTTTCCGTCCCGTCCAATCTAGAACGCCTATGATACCTGCCGCCCGTCGATGTCGGGCGGCGATCAGCAAGAGGAAAATAGCTCCGTCTCGGCAGCGCCAGTCCGCGCAGTCTGGTGCCTCGTATGTCCTCCCACTGCGCCCTCGCAACAACTTTGGGCAGCAATTCAGCCGACCGGTGTACTTCTCTCCTCAGTCTGTCCTTGCGACCCAGGCGTGACTGAATGCCTACCAACTGAGCGCACGCGAACACGCAGACCTCAAAGCGCATAGCATCCAGCTCACGGAAGCGTCAGAATCCCAAGTTGCCCGGATACACGACCCTTCCCTCCCCAAACAACCGCCCTAACCCCTCCCCCTCCCGCGCCCAAAGCCCCTCCCGCCGCCCCGTCCGCGTCCCCTCCCGCCACGCCCGCCGCGACCGCCGCGGTCGGTCTCCTTGCGGGCCTTGTTCTTGGGCTTGGGCGCGTCGTCGATCAGCAGAGTGTCGAGCGGCAGCGAGTCCGGCAGGATGAAGTAGCGGATGGTGCTGCCTCGGACGTTGAGGGTCTCGAGCGGGATGGCGTCCTGGCCGCGGGGCGTCATCTTGACGTTGCGCAGCGCCGTGTTCATCTGCGGCGAGACGGACGCGATGGTGCCGTGCACGATGGTGCCGTTCTTGAGCTCGATGGTGACCGTCTCGTTGGCGCACTTCATGAGGAACCTGTGGGTAGGGGAGGCGGCGAGGTTAGGTTTCTTTCTGTCCTGGTCTTTCTGTGTGCATCTTCCATTGCTCTATCGTTCCGCAATTTCCCCGGACGTGTGTGTTCGGCTGGCTGGCTGGCTGGCTGGCTGGCCTTCTCGAGCGTGAACGGGGATGGCTTCAGCACGCAGCAGCCGGGGACGAGCAGTTGCCAGACGCCAGGGGACGGCGGGTTTGCAAAGAAAAACATAGCTTGCATACCTGACCAACTTCATCTTGACGGAATGGGCAAAAGCAAGTGGCCTTCACCAATGGCGACTTTGTCTCGGGTATTGGGTTCAGTGGGGGGGAATTGTGGGATTTGCGCCGTTCAAGTCGTCGTCGGCATCGCAGCGCGGGCTGGCTCACGTTCAAGTTGTCTGCGATCGCGTCGAGGCTGATGGAGCTCCAGCAACGGCCGGGTGCCAAGCCTGAAATTGGAGGTCACGTGACGCAAATGGGGACTTGGTCTACAATGTGGGGCTTGGTGAGCTGGCGAGGCTGATGTGTGGGAAGTTCGAGCTGCGCGGAAGCCTGAAGCAATGACGTACAGCGTACTTGCATCCAGGTGCTCGGGTACAAGTGTTTGCTTGCATCGCCAGCTCTCGCTGTACGGCGAGTACGAGACACGTCGGACAGCGCGTGTTTCAGGGGCGCGGTTCAAGCCACATCCCAACGTGCTTGTCGAACCAGCTTGGGTCGTTCTCCCAGGTCCAGCATCAAGTAGGTCTAGCCAAGTTACACGGTAGGGCGCATGATAGATGGGTCGCTCTTCCGGAGCGCAGCCCAGTCACCACTATGAACATGTCGAACATCGATAACCACGCACGCTATTTATCCTCACCCAGTTGCCTCCCAAAGTGCTCGGGGGTGATCCGGGCCTGCCAACGCCCTACTTCTCCTTCTCATTCTCCGACACCTTCTCCCACTCATCCTCCGTGCTGACCCCGCTCTTCTGTCCCTGGCTCAGACTCGGCACCTCAGGAACAGCCCTGAGCTTGAGCTCCCCCTGTGTCTGCACTGGCTCCACCTCGCTGCTGACGGCCGTGGCCTTCGGCCCCAACGCCGTAGACCCTGGCGGTCCCCTGCGCAGGCTTGCCGTCGAGGACTTGGCCGCCTCCACCTCGGTCTCGTTGTCGTCCGACGACGACGCCCCCGGTGGTGGTGGTGGTGGCGGCCGGGCTGCCGCGGCGCGGCGCGCCTTCTCCTCCTCCTGCCGCTGGTGTTCCGTCAGCTCGCGCGCGAACCAGTTGATGGCTGCCCACAGGCCGCCGCACAGCACCGAGAGGACCAGGAAGTGCACGCTGTAGGTCGCGAAGAGCAGCGCCGCCAGAACGACCTGCAGGGCGGCGAACGTGACGTTGGTGGCCACGAGCAGCGTCGGCGTCGGCCCGGGCGTGAAGATGGACTCCCAGAGGCTGGTGACAAAGGAGGCCATCGTGGGCGACCGGAGTTGGCGGGGGTGGTTTGGGCGGGTTGAGGCGGCGTCTGGCACGTTCGATTTCGCACCGGACAGGCGTGGCTGCGAAGAGGGGCACGCGTCGGATGTGCTTCGTCAATCGAGTTGCGACAGCGTCAGAGGTCCGAGAGAATCACGGTGAATGTTGGAGGCAGTGTCTGCGACGGACATGCGAACTGGTTTTGGCACAGCGTCAGCGTTGGGGGGATGATCACAGGGCGCACGCGGCCACTTCTTAAACAGCCGGCCCAGCAATCAGGCAGCCTGACAGCTAAGCTAAGCTCAACCCTGGCACAGAGTGACTGACTGACATCTGCTGCGTGACATGGTTACATGGAAGCTTGTCGGGAGGACACATACACAAACTTTGGATATTGCGCAACGTGGTCAGTTCGTCGGATCCAGATACCGGTAAAGTTAAAGTCGCAAATCAAAACAAAACGGCGTGTCAGTGCCAACGGCAGATGCAGAAAAGCATGGGGGTTGTCGTCAGACACAGATGGCGACCCGACAAGGCCGTTACTAAAGGCCGTCACTCAGCTAGGTAACGTTAGGAAAACGGCAGCTTATCCGCCGCGCCAAGCCTTTTGGAGGTAGGTACAATACAGAAGTACGGAGTACGGAGTACGGATACTGGAACAACGGAGCCGCTTGGGGAAACAGAGATCATGCTATCCAATCTATGTGCACCTGGTAAGCACCATTAGGTATGTACCTAGGCGAGTAGCTAGGGACACAGAGTGAGCCAGCATACGAACCGCTCGCGATGTCCACGGGGCATCCAGGGCCAAATGACTGCGTTCAGCGTACCTACGTTTGCTGTGTGTTACCCAGAACGCCAATGCAACAGCGGGGACTGCACGCCACGTCGAAGAAGTGGAGGGAGGGGTGCACATCCGGCCGAGGTTGCCTGAACGTGTCACTGCTTTGGGACAAGTTTATATATTGGGACAGTGCAAGAACCACGCCTTCTTGTCGTTGCTTGCTACAGGGGACTCAGCAACAAAACAGTAGTCCTCACGTTGTGTCGCATCGAGAACCGGAAAGATGTTTCTGTGATGGTTGATCACGTTTCATGTTCAATGCAATGGTATGCATTCAAGGCAATTAAACTGCATCTCAATTGTTTTGAGCGGGCTGTTGCTTTGCCCACCCACGTTATGGTCAAATACATACAACGAAGTACACATAACAGACATGTCAGCTTTCTTCTATACCAGGCTTCATTTCTCACTTCTCGTGTGCGTAGATTCTATGAACTCAGTTTGCTTTTGTTTCTATCCACCTCTTATTGCTTTCCGTTTTTTGTTGTCTTTTCTCTAAACTCTGCGTCCTATCGATCATCTCTCACCAAATCGACCCAACGCCCGTGATACTGTGCAAGTCCGCAGCCGTTGCACTGTTCAGACATCCAATGCGTACTAGCTGAATTAGGATAGAGCTTGACGGCGCCTGGCCAACCGCCGCTCGGTTCCGAATGCATCTCCTCCACAGCTGCTGCAGCTGCCTGGCGAAAGCAGTGATATCGAACCTCGCCACAACAATCGGGTACCTAATCGCAAGCTCCAGCCGTACGGAAGCATTCTTGAATTTCTCTGGGTTCACGGCGTCACGTACCTCAGCATCGGTTTCCTCCGCCGCCTTCCTGCCCAGTTCCTGCCCAGCAGCTCCCCACGATTCTGTCCGCATTCCGCCTTCCCGACGAGCTCCACAACCCGACTTAACTTGAATACTCCAATACATCACAGCGCTATAAGGTATCTATCTTATACAGCGCCGCCAGCGACAGTCGCCGGAAACAGCACACGTGTGCGCATCTGATTTTCGCCGACGGCTTCTGTAGCGCTGTCGACTTACCTCAAACCTCCGGCCTGTCTGTTGTCCTTTGCAGCAGGGTGTCCTGCCGGGCTGGGAATGCTACTGCTTCGCGCGCGCTGATGAGCGAGACTTGGTCTCCACCATGGAGTCTCCAACCACAACCGGCGGCGTCGGGCCGTCCCAAGACAAGACAACCCAGGTCGTATCAGAATACTTCAAGGAGAGGACCCAGCAATGGCGGGCCATCTACGAGCGCAAGCGCCCGCTGACCCTCCTCGAACTGCCCGTCGACATCCTGCAGCTCATCGTCAAGGAGGCATGTGGACCCTGCCCCATAGTTCATAGTTTCGAGTAACAAGCTTGGGGAAACCGGCCGCTGACCGTGCACCCGGCGCAACAGATAACCCACACAAACGACTTGACTCAGCTGGCCCTGACCAACTCGGCCCTGTACAGCCTCGCCATCCCCCTCATCTACGCGCGTTTTGACATAGTCTGGCCCGACGGACAGGCCGAGGTGACCGAGTCCAAGAGCGTCGACGCTCTTACGTACGGCCTGTCGACCCTCAGCCTCGGGAGTGCCTTTGCGCGCACCGTGCGCAGGGTCTTCGATCCGACCGCCCACCCGCCGTCCAAGCTCGCCGACAACGACTATGCCGCCTACACCAAGAAGTTCTCCCTGGGCAACGGCCCGAGGGAGTGGGTCGCCGAGTACGTCATCTCCAAGGAGAGCGGCAAGATGCTCGGCACCCTTGCCGCGAGCGCCATCACCAGGATGAAGAACCTCGAGACCTTCGTGTGGGATATGCCCACCGGAGTGCCATCGCGGGTCTTCGAGGCGCTGGCCTCGCTGGACCATCACCCGGATCACGAATGCAAGCTCAATCGGGTCTGGGTGCGGTGGCACGACAACTCGGACAACCCTGAGCAGCCGCCTCCCGCCTTCACTCCGGGCTTTGCCCTCCCTCACGGAAGCCAGCTCACCCCAGTCGGCATCCTGCTGTCGCCAGGCGCCAGCCACCCAGCCCCACGACCGCCTGTGCGGTACTCGGAATACCGTTGCGAGTATCCCACCTTCAGCGTGCTGCCACCGCTTAAGAGTCTGACGGTTCTGGATATCGACGAGATTGGCTACCTGGACGAGATGGCCGTGCTCATCGAGCGCTCCCGGGACACCCTGCGCGAGCTCAGGGTGAGCATGTCGCCCAAGGTGGCGCACAAGGCCTGGACGCAACCCTGGGACGGCCCCGGCCTGAAGCAGATCGACCACCGGGCGCACTGGCCGGGCGAGAGCGCCATTGGGGACAGGCGGCTGGGTGGCGTGCTCGGCGTGCTGGTGGGCAAAATATACGACATCCGCAAGCGTCGGTTTACTAAGAACAAGCCGATCCTGGATGTTTCCGCGCCCGGAGCCGCTGCTGCGCTCAGTTCGCCGCAGCTGACAGGCGCGCCGCAGACGCAGGCAGACGAAGTCTGGCAATCCTCTAAGGACGGGGCCGAGACACAGAAAGCTAACGGCGCCGGGACGGCGTCGCAAGGCGATGAGTCTGCTTACACGCACAGCCCGCCCCGAGGATCCAAGCCCAGCAAGTCCAGCTCTGGCCGCAGGAAGAGACTGGACGGCAAGCTGAAGCTCCACACTCTGGAGCTCGAGGGCGTCGTGTTGTCGCTCCAGGTCTGCCGCTTCGCCATCGACTGGTCGGTCTTGACGAACCTCACCCTGCTCAACTGCGCCCAACAACACGACATCTTCTGGAAGATGCTCAGCCGGCAGTTCCAACCCACCCCGCTGGGCACCACAGTCACGGGCGTGTCGCCACGCAGCAGCAAACCGTCCACCTCCGCATTCCCTTCACCAGCCTCCTCGCTCCAGTATCACCTCGCGCTCAAGGCCATCCACACCGACCGCACGACGCCCTCGCTGATCACCTTCATCAAGGAAACCCTCGCGCCGAACTCGCTCGAGGTGCTGTTCCTGCAGGACGCGCGCCGCGACAGCAACCCGGTCCCGCTCGACGACATCTTCCGCGGCGCCATCAAGCGCCACTGCGCCAGCCTGCGCAAACTGCTCCTCGACAGCTCCTCCCACAGGCAGCAGCCGCAGCAGCAGGTCGTGGCGCCAACAGCGGCAGCGGCCGTCGCCGCCGGGGGGAACCGCTGGATCCACTGGGTTCTCACGACGGATGTCGTGCTGTATATCACGAGCGGCCGCATGCGCTGCCTGCGCGAGCTGGCTGTTTCGCTGGAGTACAAGGACTGGGTGAGCCCCCACCCCTCTCTCCCTTCCTTACGCTCACATTGTGCTAACTCCTCCAATCGTAGCACACATTCCTCCAACGCCTCCCGAACCTCCCCCAGCTGCGCTCCCTCAACATCCCCCACCTGGCCGAGTACCCGGGCCCTCCCGGCGGCGGCGGCCCCGCCACCTCTACCACCACCCCGGGCAACCCCGGCGTCAACAGCAACAGCAACAACCTCAACAGCGGCGGCACCGCCTTCGACCCCCGCGAGCTGGCCCTGCAGATGGTCGACATCGTCACCCTCCGCCCGGACGTGCGCCTGTGCTATGTCGGCGTCGGTCCCAAGTGCTTTGAGATCCTCGAGGCGACGGACCCGCCACAGGCGGGTAAGGGTCGGCGGGCGGGGCGGGGTGCTGGTGCTGGTGAGGGGGTGGGGAGTGGTGCGGCTACGCCTGTTCTGCTGAATGGTGGTGCTGTGGGAACGGTGGAGGGGGTTGGGAATGAGGTGGCTGATGATGATGAGGCGGAGTTCACGGACGAGTTTGATGGTGAGGAGGAGGAGACGGATGCGGAGGGGGGGGAGGGCGGGGCTGCGCCGTCGTCTGGGGGTGGGGATGGGGGGCATGGCGATGGGGAGGAGGAGGATGACGAGGAGGAGGAGGATGACGAGGTGGAGGATAGTGAGAACGATGACGTCGGCGACGGCGAGGCGGAGATGGCTGCTACCGCAGCGGCGGGTTTGGATGCGGGCACCGCAGCGCTTGGCGGTCCGGCTGCTGCTGTGGGCGGCACGCCCACCACTACGGCAACGGCCAGCGATCCGGACGAGACGGAGAGCGAGGACGAGGGCGGGGCGAGCGCCGGCGCTGTTAATGGCGTCGTTGTGGTGGGGGTGGAGAGTGACGGGGATGGAGACTCCGATGACGAGGCTGAGGCGGATGAGGACGACGATGATGACGAGGAAGACGATGACGACGACGACGGGTTTGTCGAACCCCGCGGCGTCAAGCTGAAGCTGAGGGAGATCTTGTTCTACGATGACAAGGTCGCTATCTTCAGGGCTCGGCATGGGAAGCTGTGAGGCGCTTTTTCCGCTTTGCTCTCGTGCTCGCTTTTGGTACGGATTTGGTTTTCGGCGGCGCTTGATGGATGGAATGGGATGGGATGGGATCTGAAAGGCGCTGGACGGATGGGACGGATGGGACGGATGGGTTTAAGCGATTCGATTGTGCCCGACTGGCTCACGGGAAATGGGTGGACGGGTTCAGCGCGCGGAGTTTGACACTTTTCTTCAAGTGAATTGCACATACAATACCCCTACATAGCATACAGGTTAAGAACACTCCATAGCGTAGCAACCTCCGGCGCCGCCGCGCTCTGCGAAGGGCTGTGGCGGTGCGCTATTGCTGACTTTCACCCGTTCAACTCTTTTAGTAAATGGTGGGCGGAGTGACCCGAATCAAGGTGGCCACATACTACTGGCTGAAAGGAGAAGCCAGTGAACTGTCCGTGATGTCACCTGGTGTGGTTTTCCCTGCGTCGGATGCTCTGGACTACACTGATCGCCGCTTTTCCTTCGCCTCCAAAACCACCTCCTGCACGATGTCTACGCTCGTGTTGTGCCACTTTTCACCATCCCCGCCTTCGACAGAGCCACCAGTACATGTCAACTTGCATCAAAGCGCATGCTCAGAGTCAGACAAAGCGCAGCAGCAGCTACTCGGTATGTATTTCCCGCTGTCGAACTACCACCACTACCACCACTGCCTCTTCGCTCAGAGACTTAGCTCCTACCTACGTAAAAGAGAGCGGACGAAGAAGAGAGAGAGACTGAAGAACAAGCGCACAGCCATGCTGAGTTGGGAATCCCATAAAATTCCCGTTTCCCATATTCCCAATCCAAACCAGACGCCCAAATCTCATCAGCCCCCTAGTGTTGTCTCCCCCCGGCCGTCGTTGTTAGTCCGGCCGCTCTCTCCTCGAGTCCCGTCTGTATCATGACACATAACGAAATAATGCCGAATGAAGAAAGAAGTATTCGCAAGGGGAAAGAGAAGAACGGAGACCGTCCATCCCGTATCCACCATCATCAATTTGCTTTCCTCCTTCTCTGCCAGCTTTTCCCCTCCTCAGCCACCATCTCCCGCGGTAGCGAAGAGAAAAGCAGAGCTAGAGGTAGAGAAAGAGCGCGCCCCATCACCGCGTCATGTGTGCGCTGCCCCCAAAAAGACAGAGGGAAGAGTGTGCCGATTAATCAACGCCGACGCCGCTTCGTTGCCCTGTCCTGCCCTGCCCTGCAAGAAAACCCAAGCCAATGCCCAACCCAACCCATCCCATCCCATGTCCCAGAACCGCTGGGAATCTCTCGACCCCTCCCAAGCCGAGATTGAAAGAGCACCAAACGAATAAAAAAACACCAGATCAGGCTGTCTATAGTGCGTTGCGGGGTATGCATTCTCCATGATGCTGCAGAGAAGAGAAAGAGAAGAAAGAGAAAGCACAAGAGTAGGGGAGTGTCACCCGTCCCCATCCGCAACCTCCCTCGAGAACTTCTGGCCGTCCTATACCATCCAGTTCCCGCTCGCGGTCCGCACCCTCATCCTCCTCGGCCCAGTATGCTGCACCTCGCTGCCCGAGCAGGAATTCGCCCTCCTCGATCGGTCCGCAGCCGCGCTTCCGGGGTGATCCGTGAACAGCGACGACGCTGACGGCGTCCAGTGCTGCTGTTGCTGCTGCTCTTGTTGTTGCTGCCGCTGCTGCCACAGCCCCTGCAGTCCTGCGTATCCCCCGCCCCTCGGCGTCGCCGCGAACCCAGGCGGAATCCGCAGTGACAATTCCCCGCGGATACCCCTTATTGCCATCACAAATCCGGGTGAATACCGCTGTTGTGGTTGTTCCTGTTGGTGCGAATGCCGCTGCTGCGGCGGTTCCTGTTGCGGGTCATTACTTCGGGGCAGACCTTGCAGACCGGTGTACCCCCCGCCCATCGTAGTCGTTCCAAAGCCAGGCGGAAAGCGCAGGCTTCCGGCAGGCGCAGCATCGGCGGTGGAACTCCCACTCCTCCAGTTGACGGAAGAGTGCCCCCCGGTGCCACGCGCTCGCTGACGTGGTGCAGACCCTCTTTCACCTCTTTCACCTCTGCCTCCTCGTCCACCGCCTCTTCCCCCTCTCCCACCTCTTCCATCACTTCCCCTCTCACCACCACCACCAATTTCCCTCTCACCATCACCACTCCCGCTCTCACCATCCCCACTCCCCCTTTCACCACCACCACTATCACCACGACCACCCCCCCTGCTACTCCCGCCCAACAACCCCCTCCAATTCTCGCTCAGCCCCCGCCTCGCCCCAAACCCTCCTCTCCCCCTCCCCCTCCCACCCCCTCTCCACGACAGCGACCCATGCCCAAGCCTCAGCCGCGACATCTGCACCTGCATGTGCAGCTGCGCGGCCGGGCCTCTTGTGCTCGGCAACCCCGGGGCGTTCCTCCTCCTCCCGTCCTCTGCGGGGTGGTTCCGTGCCGCAGCGGGACGTCGGTAACGCTACTGCGGCTGGCCCGCGCTGCCGCCCCCGGGATTGCTGCTGCTGCTGCTGTTGTGGTTATTGTGGTGGTGCACCGCGCCGCCGGTCGAGTTCTGTTGGAAACTTGCCGCGTCGAACTGCGCGCCGAGGGAGGGCAGCTGCTGCGGGAACGCGTTGTTGTTGCTGCCGTTGTTAGTGCTGTGGTTGTTGAAGGGCATGCCGGGATAGTAGGCCGGGTTGGTGCCGACGGGGAGCATGGACGGGGGCATCCGACCGTTGCCACCCAGCGAGAAGTCTGCCGGGAGCATGTTCAGATTCGGCATCATGTGGTCGGAGGGTACGACGGCGTGCGGGGGGTGCCCTGGCAAGTTGGCCGGCTGGTAGTAGGACCGCTGGGTGTTGGGCACGGGCTGTTTTCATGAGATGTGAAGTTAACGGTCGATTCCAATATTGAGTCGTGTCAAAAATCAAATCATGAAATAACAAGTGTGTCTTACGCGGTCACGGGGTGGACTCTGGTGCGAAGAGGCCGACGGCCCCACAGAGTGAGAGAAGCTCAGCGGGCGACCGGCCGAAGAAGCGTTGAGCGGCTGGCTGGGATAGAAGCTTCCGTGGCGGGCGCGGGTTCTCCTCCGGCCGTCGGCCATCTCGGAGGAAGGGGGCGACCGCCGTTCTCGAGTCGTCGGAAGGGGGCGGCTGGCGGCGTGGTCCGACTCGGCAGCATCCGGCCTCGTCCGGTGACGGAAATCGCGCTGGATGATGCGCAGGATGCTCTCGTCACTAGGCAGCGCGTAAGGGAAGTCGCCCAGACTGGTCAGCAACGAAAGCGGAGGGAGGTTGGGTGAGTCCACCAACGTTGCCATGGATGACGAGGTTGCCCGAGCACGCAGCTGCGCGGAGCGGTATTGGCTGTGGATCTCTCGGAAGCTCTGGGTATAGGCGGGCTCTGACGGGACCTTATCGCGACAGTAGGGGCAGCTGTCCGACTCGTCGAACCACTTCTTAATGCAGTGATCGCCAAAGACGTGCTGACACTTTGGCAGACGCAAGGGGGATTCTATGGTTCCCTCGGGGCTCGCCTGGCCAAAGTCGTTGTAGCAGATAACACATGCTGTATGAGATGGGTTAGCATCGCAGAAGCAGACAGCAACACGCAGCAGAAGAGTAGACAGAAAACTCACTTCGCTCGTGCTCAGCCAGATCGGCCAGGTCCACGCTCTGAAGTTGGCTGATCGCCTGCTTGGACGCCACCCGCTTAGAGGGCACCTGGCCCCTAATGATCTGCGCCATGCGAATCGGGTCTTCAATGATGCGTCCGTCAGCTTCAAGACGGCCAATGCGGCCGTCCGCAAAGCGCAGCACGTGCTCTGGCTCGTCCCCGGACGAGCCAAGCTCGTCATCGCTGTCGTGGCTCGGCTGCCGAGTCAGCGGCCGGGCGGCGGCGTGGGATCGGCGTCGGGCAACGTGAGACGGGGCGCTCGGGATCGATGGCGGCATGGCGAAGTGCTCAGAACTGGAGGGAGGTGGAATGCGGTAGGCCTGTAAGAAACTGCTCAGATTTTCGTCCACCGAGCCTACTGGCAGCCGGGCCCAAAGCCCCGGTGTTGACGGCGAGCCCTCCCCGGTCCCGCGGTTCAGTCTCCCCGAAAATCCAGCCGAGGAAGCAAAGGGCGGTGCTCTACTGGCAGCGGTGGAGCCGGTGGCTGAGGGAGCGGTAGTCGCGGCGGGACTGGCTTCTCGCGATCTCTCCGCGACCTCCATGGCCGCCTGAAAAGCTGCGAAACCCTGGTTGTTTGCGTTCGGATTCAACGATGGAAGGGCGGCACCGGCGCTGTCGCGCGTTAACGAAGAACCGCCGTCTCGACCCTCTTCCTCGACACTCGTGGCCGTGTGGCTCGGCTGGGGCGGCGGCTGGTTCGAATGGCTCGGTTGACTGGGCCGGCTCGGTTGGCCATCGTCCGCCCGGCCCGGCTGCGCGGCGTAGTAGGGAAACTGCGGCGAGGACATGGGGAAAATCGGGGGGAAGCTCGTTGGGCGGTGTTGGTGGTATGCGTGCTGGAAGCCGTGGGGGGTGAGGTGGGGGAGGGTTTGCTGGGTCGGGAGCAGCTGGGGAGGCTGCCCGACGCCTGGGCCGCCTGCACCGTTAGGGCCGGCGCCGAAGAGCTGATCTGTGGGTAGCGCTTGTCTCGACTGCAGGCCGGTCGCGGCAGAGTTGGCGTTTGACGCGTGTTGGTGTTGTTGTTGCTGCCACGAAGGAACAGCAGCTTGCGGTTGACGCGAGCCGTGGAACCAGGCCGCGCTGACTGAGTGGACGGGATCGTAGGGCGGTGGTGGCGAATACAAATGAGGTTGCGGAGGTGGCAGAGTCGGGTGCTGGAGGGCGGTTAGGTGATGCGGCTGAGGTTGAGATTGAGGCTGAGGTAGTGCTGGTTGTTGTTGAGCTTGAGGTTGGGAGTGCGGAGTTTGGGCCTGCGAGTGGCTGCCGTTTGCAGAGACAGAAGAGGCGGGGTGCATCGATGAGGGGTGGTGCAGGGCGTGTGCCTGTGAGGCAGGCGCGGGGGAGACGGGTGCCAGTGCTGGTGGCAGCAGCGGGTGGTGCTGTTGCCGCAGCAAGGGTCGGAGGCTTGGGTCAAGGTGCAATGGAGGAAGGGGCGACCCGTGAAATTGGTGGTGTTGTTGTTGTTGTTGCTGCTGCTGCTGTTGCTCTTGCTGCACCCGGAGGTATGGGCACCCCTGATGGTGCCGGTGCAAGCTGTGGAAGCCTGCGATGGCTGCCTGCCCAGTCGCACCTTCGGGCTGGTGCATCATGAAGTCCATCTGGTCCAGTGAGGCCATGGCGTCTCTGGTTTAATAGAGTCCCGTATCTTCTTTGAGCACTCGATTAACACACGAAGATCAACATGAATTGCTTTTGCTCAGCTCACCATTCAACGTCTTCCGATTTCCAGTAGCCGCCAGGTCACGGCCGATCTCAAGCACGACCCAAGGTGTGCTGAATGGTAAAGGCCTTGCACCGCGGCTCACAGCGGCTGCCTGCAGCGACCGACCCGAGGCGAACACAGGAGATGCCCCGGGGCGTTCCTGGTCGACCTCAGCCCCTTCGGCCGTCCCCCGCAGTGCAAGGCGCCCGCAACAAGAGAGGCAGGGAGAGCGCGGCCAGATATGCGGCTTCCTTCTCCCTCTGGGCTGCTGTAGTCGGTGCTGGCCACAGTCTGTGGCACCCAGTCCGTGTCCCTGTCTCTGTTCACGTTGCCGTTTGTTCGGGTTCTATCAGCCCTTTCGCTGCTGACAAGTCCCAGGAGGATGGCCTGCTCAGGATCACAGGCTGCAGTCCAGCCTCCCTTTCTCTCTTTCTCTAGGTTGCTCGGAAGGCTCGTATCCCTCCGTAGTCAAATCCCGGTCGCACAAAACTTTAGCACGGCGGCGCAGACCCGGAGATCGCGTCGAGTTTATCGTGAAGCGGTTGGTTCAAGGGTAGCAGCGGTTGTGCCGTGCAAAGGGCATCTGCTGGATCCCTGCGGGCGGTAGTTGCTAGCTGTGCTCGAAGCTTCCTTCTCACGATGTCTGAGTTTGCACAGCAGCGGCAGGCTGATAGCGAGCGAGTAATGTGCACTTCAATGCGAGCTCTTTCTCTTTCCCAATATCCTCGTGACGACTTCACACGGTTCCCGCTCCCTTGTCTGGCCGTTGCACGCGGGGAGCAACTCGGTGGTGGTGATAAAGGACGCGATAAGATAGGCAAGCCGACGGTGTGTCGTCAGTGGGGTTCGTTGCAGGGGTCCAGGCGGGTGTTCCGGCGCTTGGCGCTGATGGCGATGTGGTTGGTGAGATCAGGAGGAGGGGCAGAGAGGCAGGAAGCGGGAGGAGAAGAGGCGGGCAGGCCGGCTTGGGATGGCGGTCGGTTTTGTAGGTATCATCAAGGTCCGGAAAGGCATGGGGGGTGGAGGAGGGGCGTCTGGGCGGAAGGGGGGCGGTCGTTGAAGGGCGGAGCAAGCAAGGCAGTTCACAGTCAGGTCACCGACTTGCAACGAGTCACTCAAACGTCCCTTTCGCAACCAGCCAGCTCGCTCGGGACACTCTGGTGGGTGGCAGAACGTCCAGGTGTCAGGCAGGCAAGCAAGGCGGGCAGGGACCGGCGGCACTAAAAAGACATGGGAAGCCCCGTCCAGCAAGAGGGATCCTCGCACGTCTCGCATCGCTTGCGTGTTGGCCGTCAGGTGGACTGGCGGCGTCGGGTGGAGAATGCGACCAGCGAGTAACTTGCGGCGGGCGGGATGTGCGAGTGTGTGTGTGTGTATGTGTGTGTGAGAACCCAGTCAAAGAAAGACAGGCGCGCGAAGCTGGTCAGTGGGCTGCTTGAGCAGGGGTGGGGAAGAGCGTGACGATAGCGGTAAGAGGCAGGACAGGTAACATTAGTAGGCACACAGTAACCTTGCTCTGCGGTCGGGTCTTACTGTACCCGGCGGCGTCGGCACCATCTGGGGCAACAGTGGGCGCCACGGCGTTGCTATTAATTACGCAGTGCTCCGTTAAGTATTGAGAGGGCTTGCTGTGACAAAGCAAACAGGCCCACCACGGGCAGCCTGAATAGTCTGCTGCAGCTCCTGTCTCGCCCTGGTGGCCCCCCTCCTCGGGCGCTCGCAGCGTGCCCCCGAGGTGGTCCCAGAGCGCAGTGCCAACCATGCCAATGCCATGCCAAAATAGTGACGGGATCGACCGCAGGGAGAGACGTGGACATTACATCGCACGGTACAGCTCGACATGGGATATATGAGCAATGGTCCAGCCCCATGATTGCACTTTGGTCCCGGCCAGCTGAGCGCTGGCGTGCGGGGGCTCCCTGCGTCGTTGCACCCAAGCACGGGGCCAACTGCGGTGGCCAAGCTGCCTTCGACCGGCGGGCGTGCATGGGCGTTTCTTGTCCTGCACCGCTTCGGGTTGTTAGGCTGGTTTGGCGATGTGCCACTTTTCGCCAACCTGGCAACTGCGGTCGGGGCTGCATCCCCGGCTGGATTGCCAACCCCGTGCAGAGGTGCGTATCGTGTGTCTGTCCCGAGGTATTGCGTATTTCACAACCTAGAGGCCGAGAAACAACGGGAGAAGGGGCCGAACGGTCAGGATGGTTGCGGACAAGCCTGCGAATGCGGCCCTTTGTCGCTGCGTTGGACGGTGCCCCTGGTCCCGCGGTTCCGGACCTGCGACGTCTGGAATGAACCGAGCGCCGTATATAGGCTAGGAATGAGACGGCCAGGAATCGCTGCTTCCGAGCGTCCCTGGCCGCTGCATCCGTGTCTATGCCTGCGCATCCGCTGAACCGCCCTCATGCGGTGGCCAAGGGCTGGAATCGGGCTGGAACCGGCTGCGACGGGACGCTGTGCGTTGGCTGGCAGCATGAGTAGCAGTACGCTCGTACGGTAACCACAAGAATTACTGACTCCCGCTGACAGAGTGACCAGGGCGCCTGGGAGGCAATAAGCGGGGGTTGACTCAAACCTTTCGATCCCAAGTTGGTGTTGATGGAACCTCAGGACACAGGCAGCTCACTCACCCTGTGCTCCAGTTACTACCTACCTAGTACCTGACTCTGGCAGCTTCCATCCAGTAGTTGCTTCAAGTTGTTGATGTACCTCAATGAAAACGTGCTCGCACCTTCCGGCAGTTGCGCGGCCGTTCCTCCCAGAACAGGGCCATATGGCCTGGTTGCCTGGGCGCTCTGCGCGCTCGGGATGCAGTTCAAGCGCAGGCCGTTCTTTCCAAGTTGGGTACCACAACTGGGATCACGGCGGCGGACAAAACGCCCGCACTTTAGCTCAGTCCCGCTCCTGCCTACAAAGTATCCGTATCCAAGATCATACAAAGTAAGCGGCATGCGTCAGTGTTTCCACACCCGACTTTGCGATGCCATCGAGAGTTTCGGGCCTGTCGGGCTTCTTCTTTCGTGCCAGCGTCACCACATCGCAAAGTCCTCGTTGAAATGACGAATTTCCGGCCTCAGTCACCCCCTCCCGGAACTGGCGACCCCAACCCGACAAAGGAACTGATGGTTTCATAACGGAGTACTCTGGACAAGAGAAAGCACCGCTCTGGCAGAAGAACCACGGGCCCCGGAAGTGCGTGCTGTCCCAGCGGGGTTGTTCAAAAGCGAGGCGCTCTATTGGGGTTATCCCCGCCAAAAACCTCTTATCGATTGGCTAGCTCAACGCCTGGACCGCTCGGCGCGGTCTGATTTGTCCGAAGCTCCCTTCGACGCCAGGAGCGGATCGCTGTCCCCTGCCTAGTGACCTCCTTATCCGCACGACAAATTCAATGACGACGACGGCGACCGTTGATGCTGTGGTAAGCTTGCGGTTGAGGTTCCTGATTCAGATCGCTCGGAGAAGTTGCATTCTACACTGCTTCCAGTGCGCATGCGCGAGTACTACGGAGAGGTCTCCCAAGGCTCCCAGTACTGGCCGTCCAGCTTACGGATACAAGTACGAAACGGTTGCCCAAGCTCCCCCCAGCCAAGCCGAGCTCAGCCAAGCTCGAACAATTCGTCTAATCGGCCCCTCTACTCACCGCGCCGCCCAGCGTGGTAACCAACGGGTCCAGAACGCCCGTCTCGGGCTGCACAAGGGACAACTGCCTCGCCTCGCTCGGTGGTGCCAAGTGGTCAAATAGCCAAACACATGCAGCCTGCTCGCCATCCTACCTACCGTCCACCAGTCTCCCCCCCCCCCCCCCCCCCCCCAATCATCCATCCGTGGTTGCGCCATGAGCTACCTTACTTGCACAGCTTCCGGCGTGGGCTGACTCGCAGCCCTCCGGGTCGTGGCATTTGCTCGCCACACCGGCCGGGCTAGCGAGGTCGCACTGCGGGCTGGCGCGCCCTTTTCTTGCGCTGCGATGGCTTCGGCAGAAAGGTATATATCGCAACCGGAGCGCCCTCCCACCCTTGTTGTGCCGCAACCATGTCGCGCAGCCCGCCCGCGCACTTTCTGCCTTCGCCACCATCCGACGCCAGTTCACCGTATTCCCCCGCAGCAAACCCTCCGCACCCCCGTCTCCGCCAACCGAATAAAAGGACCGTTAGCCCGCCGGGCCAGGGACTTTTTTGCCCTTTTCATCTGGTCTCGGTTTGCAGGGTCGGGACAAATACGGCACGACAACGTGTCTTAAAGCTGCGGCAGGAGGTCGAGAACGGGCCCCAGAGGTGGCAGCGCCGGCCGGCTTCCCGCGCGGTTGTGATGTGTCCCGCTTGCTGATCCCGCCTCCTCACACCGACTCCGAGCCAACACGAAAAGAAGCCGGCTACTTGTATGGACTGCAACTGCTTGAGAAGAAACGACATGATGCACGGTATGCCCCTGTCGCATCGTAACCAAACATGACCTAACAACGGGGGCCCTCGCGGCCTGCTTCGGGGCCGGTTTGCGTACCCACTTCAATTCCATTCCATTCCAGTACAATCTGCCACAAACGAGGTCAGCTCTGTTTGCGGGTAGAAATGAAACCTTGGCTGTTGGGTTGGGATCTGTTAATTCCCTGAGCAGGTCTCCGCCCCCAGCTGTGCCTGTGCATCGGAAGCACGGAGCGGCGGCATCCAGTCGCCCCCTTTCCGTCCCCGGTCTCCGTCGGACGGCGACTGGTGGAGCCAACTCGCCGATCTGCCGCCCGGAACCGGCGGCAGCCGGGCCCGAACACAGCACCCCTCTTCTAGTCGGGTGTCGCCGCCTTTCCCTATAAGCCAGCAAAGCATCCGAGCATGCCACGAGCAAATTCCACCTGTCGTGGCGCTATAAGCTCGGGTTCGTCATCGTCGGAGGGTTACGAGGGCCCCGCGCACCGTTGGTCACAGTTCACCCACTTACTGACACCTGCCTGTTCCGTATGCTTATGCATTCGCATATGTTCTTCATTCAGAGAAGAGTCCCAGTCCTGCGACTGGGGCCTTGTGTACGACTGCAAACCCGCCGACATGCGCTGGCTGCCTGTGTCCTCTTGCGCCGAGTCCGCCGCCGGCTTGACCATGAACTCAAACTGCTCCTCGCTTGGGTGCGCCTTGTCTCATTGCCTTGCCTCACGAACTTGTCCACTGTTAGTTACACGAGGTTGTGGAGAAGTTACTACCATTGTCCTGTTGCTGCCTCAGTCCTGTCACGGCAAGGAGGAGAGCACATCCTCACCACCCTCAACATCTCAAGCGTTCCCATAACTGTCACTCAGTCCCCGCCTAACTGTCCGTCAGACCGAAAGTGCAGATCAACACCATGATGCTGTCAGTGCACGGAAGTAATGTGCGCAACTCTGTGGGACTGGGTTTGTTTCGGCCGGGGAGACGGGCTCCCGCCCGCCGGCATGCCAAGGAGTCAACACATGTTCGGTTTGAAGGCGCTCGGGTAAGCGCCCGGGATACTTGACACCCACATCAGCGCATATGGTCACCAGATCTTCTCTTCTTCTTGTGACCTTTAGATCACCGCGCTTGAACTCGCTTTCTCCGGTCACCTCCGTCTAAATCTGTCATGTCTTACTCGGGAAAGCGTCGTCTGGACCCTGACCCCCTTTCTCCATCTCCATTCATCCATTAAGATCGATACTCGAAGGCACCGCCGCGTCTCTGCCACCTGGCTCCTGCACCTTGCTTGACTCCCACTAGCTGGACATAAAACGATTTGACAAGAAGCCTTGTGATTACTCTTCGAAATACCAGGGCAGGCCAGGAAGCTAGCCCGCCAGCTCACTTCTCCCCTCCCAGACGAGCCTCGAACCTCCACCTCTGATAAGCCCCATGCTTGCTACAGTCCTCCACATACGACCATACCCGCTAGACAGCTCGGGATCCCGTCCGCTCTCCCATCGATAAGCTAGCGAGGGCCAGACTAGTAGTTGGGTCGGTGACGACCAGCGAATCCCTGGTGTTGTATGTTTTTGTTTCTCTCTTACCCTTCTCAGCATCACAAGAGAGGTTGCTTCGGTACAAGAGGGAGCGTAATAACCCAAGCGAAGTCAGTTATCTTCTTACTTAACTGCCCTCCCTTTCGGTTCCCTCCTATCTTTGTCCAACCAGTTGATGTAGGGCGGGGAAGGGAGTCGGAATCAGAACAGGAACATCGATACCGACCCGCTGCTGGTACATCGCGAGTGTGGTGATAGTTGTTGGTGACGTGGTACAGTAGGTGAGCAGACTGGCACGCTTACCGAGAGTCAGCGATGAGATACATGGCGACGATACCAAGATACAACCCCCTCATCCCGTCACCGTCCAATAGTACCCTCAACTCATAACCCTCAGCCCCTCCCCTCCTTTACCCTCTCAGTATAATCCCCCCTCCAAAATCAACCCAAACCCCATTCCCCCACCCTATTTCCTCAACCGATACTTCCCCCCCACAACCTCCATCTCCCCAGCCGCAACCCTCTCCCCCAAGAACTCCTGCAGCTCCTCATTCCCCCACGGAAACCCCTCCGGGATCAGCATCTTCAGCATCATGGCCATCTGCGCCAGCGGCATAGACGCGCTGGCGTTGGTCAGCATGCCCTGCACATAGCGCCAGTAGACCTCGCGGCGCTCGCGCTCCTTGGCCGTCATGCGCGGCTTGTTACTTGCTGCTGTTGTGGAGGCGGTGGCGGTGGGAGGTTCGGAGGCGGTGCTAGGTGCGGTTGGGTCGGTGGTGGTGGTGGATGTGGCCGTTGTAGTGGTGATAGTGGCGGTGGTGGTGGTGGTGGTGGGATCGTGAAGGGTCTCGGCAACGACATAAGTGGTGTTGCTGTCGGCGGCGCGGCGCAGGACGCCCTTGCCGACCCAGAAGTGCAGCGCCGCCGTGATCAGGTCCTCGTCCAACTGCAGCTGCATGTACAGCTCGTCGACCGACTTCTGCGCTGGCGAGGAGGCTTCTCCACCGCCGCCACCGTCCTGGAACGCGTAGATCACAGTCGCCTCGACCGTGCTGCAGTCGACGGCGACCGTCCTGTCCTTCAGCTCCAGCTCCACCTTTGCCTGACCCAGATGGTTCAGCCAGGTCAGCTTGCGCCCGGACTTAAGCCGTTCGTATCCCTGCTCATACTGCCGCTGTTGATTGACGACAGGCTCCGGGAGGAGAAAGTGTTCCGTGTCAAGCCCCGGCCAGAACAAGCGCGACAGAATACGGGCATGGTAGTCCATCGCGCCGTCGCCGGCCTCGCCGGGCTCGGGGGAGCTCAAGACCCGTCGTCTGAGCGCGCCGGCGGTGCCGCCGCGGGCGCGGCGGATGGCGGCGTCGACGCGGCGCGAGTCCTGCACGTCGCGGATCATGACGTCGCAGCTCTGCAGGGCGGCCTCGCCGAAGCGGCGCTTGAGCAGGTCGAGCACGCGCAGCTCCTGGTCGAAGCGGGCGGGCTCGCCGAGCAGGCGGCCCGCGACGACGGCCTGGAACTCCTTGATGAAGACGTCCTCGCTGCCGAGCGCCGAGATGAGCGTGCCGATCACGTCCTCGCGCTTCGGCCGCTTGTAGTTGGCGCCCGCGTCGACCGGGTCCGGCATCCAGTTCATGTCGTTCCAGTCGAGGTCGTCGTCGACCTCGGGCGCCGCGCGGCGGGTTTGGGATGGGTCGTTGAGGAGCAGGGCGAGCTCGACGAGTGTGGTGGGCCGTTGGGGATGGACGTCGGTTGGTGTTGCTGTTCCGTGCTCTAGGGCTTCTTCCGCCTCAGAGTTACTATCTCTCCGCGGCTTGTCAATGCCCGACCTGCTCAAACCCCCTCGCGCGTTGGGAGTTGTGAAAGGCCCGTGGTCTTTCGCCGTGCGCTGCCTGGTTTGACGGTCACTGTCCCTCAGCAACTCATATCTTTCGCGCTTCCCTTTCAAACCTTCGTCCGCCATCCTCGCAGCCCTAATCTCCGCAGGACTCGCGAGCAGACCCGCCACCACAACCCGCACCGCATCCTCGCGATGACAGAGATACAGCTGCAAGCTCGGCTCCACATGGCTCAGCAGGACCTTGCTAGGGTCGAGCGCGTGCAGTGTCCGGATGATGGCAATGTACGTCTGCAAGATCTCCAGGGTGCTGCAGCCCGGGTGCAGCAGGCGGGTCTGGAGGGCGCGCGCAAAGCTATCCGTCAGCTGCCTGCGGCGCGCGGCGGTCGTGATGGTGGCGCGCAGGTCGTCGAGCGCCGGGCGCGAGGCAGGCCAGGCCAGGACGATGTCGAACAGCTCGTGGATGCGCAGGGCAGCGAGCCGGCCGAGGGCGAGCAACTGGTATGTCTTGAGGTCGGCCAGCGACACGGGCAAGGGGCCGCCGCCCTGGGGTTTGGCGGCGACACACGCCAGGACTTCGCAGCTCAGGCGCGCAAAGTGGTTTTCGACCCAGTCGTGGAGAGACATGATGCACCGCGACGATGCCCCGGCGAACGAGGCATTCCGCGACACGGTCTCCATCGTGGCCGACAGCGAGTGCGTGTCTGGCGCTGACCAGACGCCTGCATAGGCCCCCGTTACAAATGCGGACATCATGGCGTCCATGACCTCAGCAAACAAAACCTGAAACCGCTCGCCGGCCAAGCCTACGTTGTGAAGCTGCTGCACCAACTCGAGCAGCCGTTCCCGGGCGGCTTGGACCTGGAGGTCATCCGGCCCCGGGGATGCCGGCCGACGACTCTGCCCGGTGTCCCCGGGTGGTATCCCCAGAATAGTACCAGCAAGCCGAGCCAAAACAGATTCTACGGATGTCATCAGCCCCTCCGAGACCGAGTTGCTGACCAGAGCATGTATATCCCGACGAAAGCGCGCATTGAGCAACTCAACATCCTTAGCCGCCTCCGGCGACGTGTCAGCCAGGCGAGCAAAGCCCGACAGCAGCTGGCCGAGGCCGTAGAAGTACAGGCGTAGGGCAGCCTCAAGCGTCCGGATGCTGCTCATAACAACCACCATGTGTCGCTCATACGAGTTACCGGCCCCCTTCTCCGCCCGGCCACCGCCACCACCACCGCGGCGGCGGCGGCGGCGGCGGCCAGCCTCGCCCTCCTCCTCGTCCTCCTCCCACTCATCACCCTTTACCCTCACATCCTCCACGCAGCCCGCCAAAAGGGGCACGACGTGCTGGGCAAAGTGCGCCCTGGCCTGGCGGACGTGCCAGGCAAGGATGTCGCCGGTGCGTGCGGCACGGGGCAGCAGGGAGCCGGCGTTGACGAGCAGGGCAAAGGCCTCATGGAAGTCGGCGGAGAGCTGCTGCTGCTGCGTTTGCGGTGACGACTCAGCACCAGCGGCAACAAGGGAGCCGAACGAGTCGTCGGCGGTGGCGGACGGGGGCAGGGCGATGTGGGCGGTTACGACGTGCCAGGCACGGTCATAGGTCGCCTGCTGGTCGTCTGCTGCTGGTGCTGGCGCGGGTGGGAAGCGCGGGTGCGCTGCTGCAGCAGCCTGCAGTGGTGGTGGCTCCGGGGTGGCGGTCCGCCGCGAGGAGGCGCGCAGGCCACCACCAGGGGGTGCGAGGGTGTGTCCGCGGGCATGGAGGGATTGTTGTTGGCGTGACAGCTGCTGCAGGAAGCTGGGAGGCGGGATGGCGCCTGCAAAGCTGCTCGGCGTCGCCTGGGGCGTGGGCAGAGAGACGTCGGCCTGGAACACGGATTGGAACACCTGTCGTCGCCGGTCCCTCCACTGGGGCGCCACCGCAGCCGGCATGACGGGCGATCCCAGCGGTTCGGCTGCCCGGGGTTTCTACGCTTGTTCCCCCTTCCCTGCGTGGGCCTTGATTCTGGCCGCTCAGATCTCGCAGCCTGACAGAGGAGGCTTCTGGCCACGTCCCAGCGGGCCCAATGAGCCGACAGAACTGGGCCGGGCGTTGACAGCGGGCGGCTGAAGCGGCGGCCCAGGTACGCGGCCCAGGTACGCGGCCCAAGTGTAGGTACTGGTAGCCGCAGCCTCCAGGCAGACAACAAACGGGATGAGTTGAGCAAGGGGTCGTGTCTGGGTTGGCGTGCAATTTGCTTGATGGCAGCCGCTGGCGAGGCTTTCTCGACTGCAGATCGCGGGCCCCGCAGGATGGCCTGCACGCACGGGATGATGGAGAAGGACCCGTGAGACGCGCTTGTGGCAGGATCCTCAGTTGGTTGGCGAGATCTGGTGACCTTCTTGGCGTCTGCTAGGGGCGTGGCAGTCCCTACTCTCCTGATGGGTGCGGGGGTTGGCTGGTGAGTGGGCGAGTTCCCAGGTAAGCGACTGCAACGACGATTCCATGGAACTTTCGACAGGGCGTTCCACAAGAGTTCCGCGATGGGGCACGGCGGGCCAGTGGTCGGCAAGCCCTCAGCGGTGATGGTGATGACAGCGCCGTGACGGTACCCAATGATGATGGCGATGATGGGTGGTGGTCGGCGGTTGCTTGCGCGCGGCCTGCCGTCCCGTCACATCCAATCCGCCCCGATGCACAACAGAGGCTGACAGAGGCTGACACAGGCTTGTTCCGGGCTGCGGCTGCCGCTGGGCCTGCAGGAAGAGAACGCGACTTAGGCGCCGCAGGATCGAAGCTGCACGTGGAAGCGGCCAATGAGGGCGACCGCTCCTTCCCTTTGGGCAGCCAACTCAGCGTCGTGGTTGCACACCTTGCATATCGCGCTTGCCGACGCACACAACGCGATGGAAGCCAAGGCCGCGTCAATTCCACAACGTAATCGCAATCAGGAACTTTAGCCGCGGAAACGCGCGCTAGTGGCGCGTGGGAGATCGCCGTTTGGATGGCGGATTATGCACGTAGCGTAGCTTCCTTGTGGCATCGAACAACTGCTATACGATTGATGCATATTTCATCAGTTGCTCCGTACTCCGTACATTGCAGAGTCGCATCGCTACTGCTAAGCGCGCCAACCCCAAAGATCCAGCATCAAGCATCCATTTCAAGGAATGCCTCCACCCTTCCGACAGAGTCACGGTTCACTACTGTGCACCATACCTAAGGTACCTACCTATACAGCTAAGGTACTCGTCGAACACCTGCCCCATGACGCACCCTCCGAAGCGAACCGGCTCTGCCCTCGTTCTCTCCGCGTCATCCTCCTTACACCCACCCGACCCTTCCCGGCGTCAGTCCCTCTGTGCGGAGCCCGAGCTGCGTGGTTCAACTTAGCGTTGGCTAGCGCGCTCTCGCTGCGTGCCGCGGTATTCCCGTGCTAATTCCTCCTTCCTTACCGCGATGGCCCTGGGACAACGTTACCTCGACTAAGACAGACGACGACGCAACCGCGTTTCCGCGAGATGAAGACTTCTGCAAGGTTCCTCATCACCATCCCTTCCGCCAAGCGAAGAAATGCTTGTACAAGGAGAACCGGCGTGACGGATCCGAAGATTCCCAGGATCACCGCCGACTTCGGTAGTTCGTGAGTCCACTCGAGCCACGTTGTCCGGAGTCCAGCCCCCCCTAACTTCCCTGTGCATCAGCCGATGTGGCTGATACCATAGCATTGGAGCTGTTACATAGTATTGGTGGAGATTCTACCTACCTGCCTATTCTTTACTAATGCGCCTTCGAAAAGCGCCCAACCACGCGTGCCAGAAAGCCGGCGCATCCATCCTGGGACAAGGCACGCTTGTTGGGTGGACGACGCAATATCATACGATGATGCGGTAACCAACAGGGAACAACAAGGCGCCTTTCACCAGACGGCGATGTATCCGTGCTGTGGGATTTGCAAGCACGCTCGCTGGCGTGCTTGCGATGGCCCGGCCCAGGCGTTCGCCCCGGCGCCCTGTCCCTGGGATTGAACGCTCCCTCCCACGCCAACGGACGGGGATTTTCTTGTTGGGTCCTTGTCAATCAAGGACCAACAAGCTCTGGCGAGGGTTGGCGGAGGATAGACGGGGCTTCCGGCTCGGACAGGGTCACATTCGGGAATCAACACTAACAGAGTATGTACACCGTATCTTGGTTGGTCCGTCGGGGCGGCTTGTCGAGAGCCGTTTTCTCCCAACTCAGGACCGGACCGACCAAGTAGGTGCGTTGTCGTCTCTCGTCCGGGTTTCACCGCTGCACGTTCCTGGTCGACGCCTCCCCGGTTACCCGCCGTTGTCTCGCGTGGCCGCGGCACGACGGTGGCCCCCCTCGTCCTAACCCAACCCACGTGCGCGAGGTGCGGCACAGCAAGCTCGGCAAGGGACACACACACGCCCCCCTCGGGGGTTGCGCTGTTGGGCCGCGGGCTTCAACGTCATGGCCGTGGCAGGTCGCAGCGAAACGAGCCGCATACTTACGTACTGTGCTATGTGTACAAGTGCACGCAGACAAGACGCCCTCCTGCGGCGCGGCTCGCAAGCTTCTAGAAGAACGGGCTTCTTTCGGCGAGGTACGGCCGGGGAAGGGAGGAGGTGTACAAGTAAGTGTCTCATGCGCGCCCCAGACTTCCCATCCAATGACCCAGACACAGTCATATTATGTTCAAGGTTGCTTGGGCTTCTGTTTGTTTCGGAATTCGCGGACGGCGGGCATTGTGGCTGCGCATCGGCAGGCGGGTGCAAAGGCGACCGGGGACAATTGCTGCTGCCTGGCTGCGTTGTTCCAATCCGACAAAGCCCAAACCCAGCGCGCGCCCCCACCGCTCCTCCGAGTGCCCCGGACGCGTCTGTGCCGCTGGCGCCGTCGACCCAGGTCGCTGGTCCCGCCGACGTGGCCCGGCGCTGCGCGGTGCGGGACCCAGCAGTTCGGCTCCGACGCCGAGACGGTGCCGGCGGCTGGTCCGGGATGACATAACCTGCGCCAGGGGAATGCGGTATATTTATAGAAACACGATACAACATGTTTTCCTCTTTTCCACTTCTGTACAAAAGTACCCCACCAGCAAGCTGGAAAACCCTGCTAGGGACGTTGCATCGTCCATCGCATGGTGAGTCGATTCTGCCAGACGCTAACACGTCAATGATGAGCAAATGTGCTGCGTCCGAGTCGGAGACAACAGTCCCTCGACGGCGCCGCAGCAAGGCCTATGTCGCCGAGATAGCTGGCCGCTAACGCTGCTTGGTGTAGATTATGATCTGATCGAGCAAGGATACGCAGCGCAAAGTGCCAGGTGCCGTGAGAGCCCGTCGGGGGGGGCTCCCTGTCGTCGCATGGCAAGAAACGGGCACGGCAATGCCCATCCATCCACGCGACGGCGAGCGTTTCCCTTGTATCCTCTCCGTCCGCAACAGTGCACACTTGCATGTGTGAAGGGGCGCAACCAAACTACCACAGTAGTGTAAGCCGGTAGGACCAATGCACGCGAACGAATCAGTGCATCCCGTAGACTCCCCCCTCTTGGACCAGGCGGCAAATCAAAACACCTCCCCAATAGCCCTTACCCTCAAGCCGCCGTCACACCTCGACGTCGACAAAAACCGATCCTACAAGTGTAGTGTACATAGTAGGGCCGCCAAAACGGGCTTCCATCTCGTCCCCCAATCCCCCATCCCAATCTCTGTAGCCGAGCTGCTGGCGGCGCCAAAATGGGCCCCCTTGCATGTCCCCATCTGGGAGCGGGGCGCCGGGAGGGGAGGGGGTGGGTGCAGCCGGGAGCGAAACGATAAATGTAACTAAGTAATGTGGTGTATGCTTGTAACCGGCATATGGGCATGTTCCTCGGGCTGGCGGTGTGAAACTTTTGTTTGTTTTGTTCTCTGAGTCCATTTCTCGCGATCGCGTGTTCACAAGTCATCATACTACTGCGTGCACTGTACAACACCTGTCTACGATATTAAGTTCTCACGCAGCGCGTTATTACTGGTATCAGTACCGTGTCAGCAGGGCCCGCAGGCTTTCGGAAGTATCCACGCATCCGTAAGGTATGTAAGTACGCAGTATCCGTTGAGCCCTCTGGTTCCACGTGTGGCGCGCTTGACGGACGGCGCCAGGCCCAAGCGGTGCAGGATCTCCGGCTTACCGCCGCGGCCCGGCGGGCTTGCTCTCCGGCGGGCGATCGACCGACAGCGCCCGCCCGGTAGGGCCAACAGGCCCCGCTGCAGAGAGGAGCTTGTGTGTGGACATCATTGTGGAACTCGGTATGGGGTGACAATGGGCTTTGTTTACTTACCTGTAGTATCCATCTACTGTGTTACACAGAACGTGAAGTGGTTTGTTGAACACCTCGCAGTATTCCGTACAGCTGGTGTCTTCCGGTATTCACCCGCGGACATTTTCGGCGGAGAACCGCAATGGGCACATAGTTATCGTCACAAGGTGCCATTTGGCCTGCCCGTGCCGCAGAGAGCTCATCTCCTGCGCCGATTCCGGCAGGTCCATCGTGTACGTGCATTGACTGTACACCACGGCATATGAGACTGCGACGGTTCTGCTGACATCGCAGCAGGCGATGAGACGTTGCCGAAGAGTCTTTGCCGTCGGAAATATTTCACCATTTGAATCCGAGAGACAGTCACGAGCAGTGGACATTTTACCTAAGCCAATCACGCACTGCACACACCGCAAAGCGCAGATTTACTGTACCCAATCCCTGCCCGTAAATGTCCAATCGCTAACCAGCCAAGACAACATCTTTTACCGCATACGTGCAAGTCAGGTACCCCCCGCCATACTCCGTACTCCGTCAAAACCTGCTATTTCCAGGGAGGCTGTGTCGTCCCAACCGACCGACCCTCCCCCCGCGTGCGCGGCCATGGGACACCATGCAGTAAACCCCTTTCCTCTTTCCCCCGTTTGATGAAACAAAATGCAACAAGAAAATCAGTCAACAGCATTCTCTCAACTGTCATTGGCGAGCGCCGCGCGGCTTCCAAACCTAAACCCCTGCGCCGGGCATCTTTGACCCTCATGAGCCTCGCTCGGCTCGGCATTGGCGTCGTCACGGGCGGAGCTGCGCTGGGTTGGGCTGAATGAAGTGAGGCGGGACCGGTTTTGTCAGCTCGCTTTCATCCGTTTGCTTGCTTGCCGGCGGCGGTCAAGCGTTGTTGGTGTCGTTGTGGTTGACAGCCACTTCGTGGTGGAGGATGACTTGCCTGAGTCGGCAGCTTTCTCCACCATGCCATCCGATATCAGATCACTCGGCGTATCGCCTCGCCTCGCTGGAAATAGGTTGGCGGTGAATGATTCAGGGTTGCCCGTGATCGTGAAAGGAAGCGTGATACTAGTCAGTCACCGCTTCTCGACCTCCCCCGCCCCGGCCGCGGTTGTCCCTCGTCTAAGCGGGCTCCTTGAAAGTCGACGGCCGCGAGTGTTTCCGGCCCCCAACGGAATGTCTCGGCGGATGGCTGTCCCGCGTCTGCCACCGCGGCAGTGCCGCAAGCCGCACGAGTTTGTTCGCCGACTCCTCTGCTGTGTAGGCTCAGGTAGGCCGCGCAACATCTCGCTCTCCGTGGCAGGATGATCCTCGACGGGTCGGAGCTCTCTCAGCCCCCCTCCTCGTCCGCGCGGCCGACGCATGGTCTTTTGCTCTTCCCCCCGGGTGCCGGGACGCGCAAGAAAGGGTAGCTGCGGCAGTGCGTAGAAGGAGGGTATCCCAGCGGTCGTGTTCGTGTCCAGTGAGGAGCAAGCCGACCCAGGAGCTGGCGTTGACGGCCCCGGCCGACTGACGCCAGTATTGGGGACTCAGTTCCTCCTGCTGCGGGATGCTGATGTGTTTTTCCCTGGGTCCATCAACAACGCGTTGTGATTTCTGCTAGGTAATGCAGACGGCCGCCCCCGTTGGCCGGACTTGCGTCATAAGCGCCCGACTGCTGAATTACAGGCTCCCTGCATGAGTACATCTGCCAATCGCAGCCCCTAGAGACGGTGTGTACGCACAAAACCACCTACATGACTCGCGGTTGTGAAGCCGTCGTGGTCACGATGGATGATTCTGTGTGGTGTAAGTGATCAGCCCCGGGGACGGCATCCTGCAGACACACGTGGAGTGCCGCCACGATCGTCCAACCAACACCGCATGCTCACCATTCCTTCAGCGCTCTCCCATCCAGCTTGTTGGTTGACATTCTGGCAGATCCCGGTTCCCTGGGGTTGGCTGTCTGCATGTGTCTACAGACGTTGCGGTACTGGAAAGCGGCTGCTTGGGCATTGTTGTTGGTTGGAAGGGGGTGTGTTGCATAGAATCGAAGCTGGAAATTGGCGTCGGGGCAGAAATCTGAGTGAACTGAAGATCCCAGCCTGTGCTTGGTCTGTCAACGATTGCAGAGACGCGTCTCTGTCGCCCTCTGACAGCAGCGTTTGAAAGCTCTCGTCAGATCATAGAGCAAGGCCATGCGCGAGATCCCAGTATCTTGGAGAGCAAAGATGTGAGCAGAAAGTGAACTGGATATCTAAAACGACCGCCTCGTAAGGCGTGAATAGAATCGACGAGTTGCCACTCCCCACAACTAGACTAAAATGCCATCCCATCCTGTTCCGTAATCCCCAACCACGATGCTGTTGAGTGAAGATATGAAACACGACAACGACTGGGGATTCTGTCCGTATGCCTGGTATTTACTTCCGCCCGCTTCCCTCCCAAATAATGTGTGAAGCCATCCGTATGCTGGACCGCCCCGTATCTTGCGCCAGAACCCCAAACATAGTGGGACTTTATCCCCTCTGAGCGAAAGACAACCGCTGTGTGCGGTACAGGAAAAAAATCCCAATGCATGAAAGGTTTGTACAGAAACCGAGAAGAAGAAGAATAAACGAAAAAAAAAAAACACCACAATGCTTTGGCACCAAGTTGTTTGGAAACCGCCAGTTCCTGGGTGTCGGGTAGTCGAGTAACGAGGTCCGCCCCGCCCGCTCCCAACCCCCCCCAGAGCCATTCCCGCCATCCCTTCCGACTCGCTCCCCAATCACCCCAACCCCTCTAGTTCGCGTTTTTCTTCTTGCACTTGTCATGCAGCAGATGCCCGTTTCTCGCCGTCGTCCGCGTGAACTCGGCGCCGCAGTTGGGGCAGGTAGCTTTCGCCGCCTGGCCCGACTTCTCCCGTTGGTGCCGGAGCAGGTTGCTGAAGGTCGAGAACTGCCGCCCGTTGCACCCGTGGTCCCAGCACTGCGGCTTCGGCCGGCTGTGCACCACCCTGACCTGCCCTGTCGCGTCCGCCGGCCCGGGGCCCATGACCGGTGCCACTGGGTACATCGCAAGGTTCGGGTCTGGTACCAGAGATCTACTGCTGGATTTCCTTGTCAGTACGGGGTTTAGTAATTAGGTAACCAAAAAGGAAGACCTTACCCATAGTGTGACGGTAAGCTCGGTGTGGTTGTGGGAGGGTAGCCGTAGTCCGACATGTAAGATTGGGGTGGGTACGGGTTCGTGAACATGGTTGTTTGGTTAGGGTCCGGAAGCGCTGGAGAGTACGGAGGCATGTACTGCGGCGCTGCGGGCTCGGCTAGGAGCGAGATCTGCGACGGCGCGGTCGTGTATACGGGCATGCTCGACGCGTTGGTGGTCAGGTCGGCCAGCGAGACGGGCGGAGAGTAGACGGCGGAGGAGGCGCTGTCTGTTCTCCTGCCACGAACTTGCATTTTCGCATTGTGCCGTGCTTGATCCCTCTGCCGTTTCAGTTCTCGCTGCTCCGCACTCAGCGTCCTCGGAGGACTTGATGTACCTGACCGTGAGCCGCTGGGCGGCGTGAGGCTGGCATCCGACCCGTAGTGTCCGAGGTCCGGGGGCATGAGGTTAGACCCGGAGTCCAGCACTGCTTCGATGATAAGTATCTTCAATCGCCGGACGCCAGATGGCCGTGAAATGTGCAAGATGGCGTACCTGGCCAGGTGGAGAATGATCTGCTTCCCATGTTGAATGTCGGGTCGTACGACACGGCGACGGCGCTGTTCCGCGAGTCAGCTAAGGTCTGGTGCGTGGGTGATGCGCTGGTTCGGAGAAAGTACTCTACCTCATAGCTTCTGTCTCGATAGATGCTAGCGTCGGCGATGAGGATGACACGCCGAGCTCGTCTAGTGCGGGTTCTAACCGGAGGATTGGCGCGCCTTGGGCTTGTGCCTGCTTCGCTTCGAACCACTCTGCGTCTGAGACTACCGCTTCGGAGGACAGGGCGGGAAAGGCGTGTTGGTGTTGTTGATGTTGAGGGAGTGGCGTGGACAGGAAGCGCGGCGAGTGGGTCAGACTCGAGCTCAGATATGCGGGTGAGGCGAGGCCCCGGCTGGATGGAGGTCGGCTGCTGGTGTACGAGCTGGTCTCAAACGACGTCGCCTCGACGAGCTGCAGGTTCTGGAGGAGGCCCTCTGTTGTCGACACTCCACTGCCGGCTCTCGATCTGGGGCTGCGTGAGTACGTGACGGCGAAGGCTTGGTCCGAGTATGTAGGGTCCATCATAGAAGAAGACTGTGTGTACATGGTGGGGGGCGATGGACGGGAGGACTGAACGGGTAACCACATACGTGAGCCGTCTAGCGTATGATGACGACGGTGCTTTGTCAAGGCGTGTGAAGACTTATATGAGGCGAAGGGAGATGTTGGCGATGGACCTCTGGCGGCGGCGAACGACCAGGTAGCGAGATTTCGAAGACGCCGTGAATCTATCTTTGGGAGAAGCTTGGATGTTAAGATGTACCACAGCCTCAACAGGTCGTGGAGCAGAAGGCCCAGGACATGCCAGCCTTTAAGTGTGAGGCAGTACGGAGGTACATCCCCACAGGGCCCATGGTGGTGCGTTAGTACATGGGGGATGGGGTCTGGGCAGGGCAGGGCAGTACGGAGGTACCGTGTGTAGCACCGTTAACTGGGGGGATTTAGAGTGTGGTATGGCCCAGCAGGGAGATGCATGTAAGTGGACAGCCAGAGAAGAGAAGGGCCCATGGCAGGGTGTGGTAGGGACCAGGGACATGGACTGGGCATGCATGGGGGGGTGTGCCACTCGCAGCAGAAGAGAACCACCCCTCCCCACCATCCACACCTCCCCTCCCCCCAAAGGCAGTGGGGAGGCATGGGTGGTTCGAACTGGCAACGGCCCTACCGGGGGAGAGAGAGCTGCGCTATTCCACAGAAGGCCATGGTTTGAATCGGGACGCCGGGGAGATCGGAAGGGCCAATGATGGGCACTGGACGAGCAGCCGCGTATCCGCAAGTGCCTGGGGGTTGATTTCTCGCTTTCTTGCTCATGATGACCAGATGAGACGGCAATGGCCTGATGATTGGATATCGTCCCGAGCAGCAAGAAAAGAGCGAGCCCGGCGGAGCGGCGCGGGGGCGAAACGACCGTGGCTTGCTCGATTAGGCTCCAGCATTTCTCTGGCTTCGCCTGAGGACAGCTGCGCCGCTCGCTATGCGACGAAGCCAAAATGCCCTGTGCCGTGGTAAAACAGGGCCGCCGGACACGCCTGTGGCCGCAGCGCTAAGTACACGACACACAGTAAAGTTACCTGCTGCGGTAATATCTTGGCGTGCGAGAGAGCGACGGGCGACGAGCGACGACCGCCGTTTCCATCGACCCATGTATGTCCCTTGCGTCGCGCGAGTGTGAAGGTCAGGCCCCGACACACGGCGGCGCGGCTCAGGGCCCTGTTCCGAGAGTCTGCCGAAGCAGCCACAGACACAGACAGGTGCCGCACGCCCAACAAGCGACTATGGTCTGACGAGCTAGCGATGGCTAGACGCGCGAAAGCTGACCTGTCACCGGAGCGGCGCCAGTGATCGCGGCTGCTTGCTGGCGTTGCGCGGCTGGCGTTTGTTCACGCCCGTTGCTTCTTCCCTTGCGCTCCGGGCAGCAGGCGATCCTCCTCCCCCAGAACCCCCAGGACTTCCCGGGGACAGGGATGGACCAGAAAGTGCGAGTCTTGGTCCTGCGCTTGCAGACACTGCGAGTAGTGAAATAACGGGGCAGGATGCAATGAAGACAGGGGGTTGCGGGTTCGGGGGGCCACTGACAAAAGAACCATTATGGTACCTCTGCCGAATGACTCAGTGACGGAGTTGAGCTCGACATAGCTTAGGAAACGGAAGCTTGTAAACGCTATCCGACCTCGACGGTATCCACTGATTTCAACGACAAGCTTGGAGAGCAATTTGATTTTCGATCCGCAGCAACGGGCGTTTGGAGCGAGGGGGTTCGATGTTGCGAGTGGAGAGAGGAAGCTTTGGATTGACGCGGGTGAAGGATTCAGAACCCTGTCGTTCGGTTGCGCTTTCCCGCCAAGCTCATCACTTATCTTATCATGGCCACCAATCGAGACACTGAGATGGTGCCTCAGGCGAGGCAAGAGCATGGACATGGCGGCAGGCAAAGTCAGCCGACAAGCGGGCGAGGTGACTTCACAGGCAGGGCCCGCGCATGGCTCGCCAGTTGGCGGACGGGCAGGCGCAGCTAGGCCACCATCTTTTGCGAGGCTTGCACGGTTGTAACCCCCGCAGGCCGCGCTTGCCGTGATTTGAGATGTTCACCCGCGATGCAGCTAAATCCTGTGCGACCCTGCGGAAACAGAAGGCGCGACAGAACCAACAGCGCTTCTTTTTCTCTCCTCCTCTCTCCTCTCGTGGAACCCCCTGCACTCCCTTTCCCTTTTCCTTTCCGTCAGACTTTCGTGCGGCGTCAGCGTCTTCTCTGACTGTTCTCGAAGCGGCGGCCGAGCTGCCAGGGCCTGGCACAGCACGCCAGAGTCTGCTCATGTGCGGCGCTTGCCCGCCGCCCATCACCGCCCTTGTGTTGTATGGCATGCCGTTTCATCAGACGGCTCAGACTGCGACGCTTCTCTGCAAAAACATTTGTCAAGACCACCAACAACTCTCCCAAGCAGTTGCCCTTCCAAGTCATCTCCATGTTTTATGGTGAATTGCAGTTTCGCGCATCTGGAAAGCCCCTCCTCCTCGCAGCGATTGGCTGCGGAACGCCGTCCGGCTGCTCGACGGCATTTCCAGGTTTAGGTTCGCTTGGGTCTCCAGCGGGTCGCAGATCTTGTGCCATGGATCTCCACGTCCGTCCCACCAGAACGGACGAACGCGCGAGAGAGAAACAACTGCACCTGCCCAACGCGGTTCGTCTGCCCAGGGCCGGGGACTTTTTTCCCTCCGCCTGCCCGACACGCCGGCCACAAGACTGCTCCGTACCTGATAGTTACAAGCACTCAGTTGCCGTGGGTCGCTCACCTCCCGCATCGGCAAGCCTTTTGGACAGTCCAGTCAGAGTCAACAAAAAAACAGCCCTTGGATGCAATCGAGTCCGCTAACCCCATCAGGCCAACCTCCCGTAGCGTCGGCGCTTGCAGTCGGTGGTTATTGCTCCTCCCGTACCGTTGGGGGCCGCGGCAGACGCAGGTGAAGGGCTTGACTGGGCGGTTTGGGGTTGTCTTCAGGTGTGTAGGTACTCCACGCAGTATGTATGGCGGCCCCTATGCGCCCGAATTTGAGTTGACGAAGACTGTTAGAAACGGTTCGGTTCGGTTCAGTCGAGAGCACGAAACGTCGGCGGGAGGAAGGCCGACCCCCGTGCCGATCTCAGCGTGGTGATGGCAACAGGACGAATAATCCCCGTTATATACATAAAGCTGATGGGCCGACGCCCTACCCCCGACATGATGTTAAGCTTTTTTGGGACAACCATTAGACGCACCGAGCAGCCGAGATGCGGTTCCCAATGTCCCATGGGTTATCTGATTGGAAACATCTGCCCGTCTCCCGCAATCTTGCTTGGTATCCCTTGCTCAACGCCTGTGCAGTTGGTACTGCGTTCACAGCACAGTACCAAGTATTTGCATTTCTCGACTCCCGTGCCAACCGCAGCGCAGGCCACATGCCACCGTCGCATTTCCAAGGACAGGGCCGCCAACGTCGCAATTTGGGGCCCCCAGACCATGTTCCCGGGTGTGCGACAGTGTCCGAGCGACACGTGCGTCCTCTTGTTCAATGGGAACCCTGCCTCTAGCATCACAAATACCTGCGCAATCCAGCTGTTTCAGGACTTTCTAAACAATTACCGTGTGTGCGCGGCAAGTCAGTACACGTTACACCAACACTGTACTGTGTAAGTTCATCCCCCCCGGGACTTCTCTCTTCTCGCCCCCAAACGCGATTGACGCATACACGTGCGGTACGGAGTACTTGTCACTGCCAGCACCGGAAACCCAGGGGTGGCGGTAGCAGCCTCGCTTTCCATCAATCAAGTGGCGTGTGGCTTCGCGATGGTTCTGGCCGGGGTCTGCCCCCCTCCCCCCCGGGCAAGCCTCATCAGCCCATCCGCGGGTGGAGCAGAGGCCCCTGTGTGGCAGGGGCGCCGCAACCTCTGAACGCTCTCGTTATTCTGCTGCCTGATGGCAATCTCCCTTGAGCCATGCTCCCCATATTCCATATCGGGAGCAGATCTGGCTTCCCACGCGGGCAGTGAGAACCCAAAACAATGCGGGCCCCGTCTGGTCTGTCTCAGGAAGCGCACCCTGCGCAGCGCGCGCGCGGCCGGACTCGATGGCAGTGCTGGTTTTTGTTTGGGACAGCGGTGGTTGGGTGCCAGCTTGTGGAAGCAATCGATTCACGGCCGGGTTCCGGAGAGAGAGAAGTCGAACGGTCGGCGACCTCCATCCAAGTTGCCGACCAACCCCCCCCCTCCTTCCCTCCATCTCGGCATCTCTCGAGCGCCTTGGCTTGCTTTTCGAACTCTGCCCGACCCTCGCTTCTCTCCCTTCTAATCCGCTTCAGGAGTATTCTTTCTGGCTGGGCGTGCTGCATGGCGCCTGCGCAGAAGGATCCAGCGCGCTGTGGTGGCTGCAGACTGGCGGCTAACAAGGCCAATAGCAGCCGCTCCGCGTTGATTCGAATCGGGCTCTACGTCCGGTTTGGAATTGGAGCTGGTGGGTGCAACACACCCTCAGACGCCAACCGCGCATATTGGACGCGCATGGCGCTAGTCAGCCCAGATGCGGCGAATCAAGCGCGCGTATGGCGGACGCTAGATCCCGCGACATCGGCGAACCGGCCCTGCACTGCTCGCCTCGCGCATCATGAAATGAGAGGCGTTGACGCCCCCCGCTGACGTTGTGTGGGAACACAGGGATGCAAAGTGGATGTGTGTGTGGTGTTCTGCGGTGTGGGTGGTGATGGCTGCATGCGTGCGCTTGGATGCGGCAGCCGCAGGCGGTGAGCGATCTGAAGCTGGAAGCAGCAGCAACCCAGCAGCCCAGCAGCAGCAGCAACGAGCAGCAAAACACCTCAGACGGAAGGTGCAGGGGGCGTCTGGACAGGGACCGTGGCTTCCGAAAATCCCGCCGCCAAGGTAAGCGTTCTGGTGGGGGCCCAAGTGGCTTGCCTCCTTGCCCTGCCGGGACGGGTATGGCGTGGGGCCTGTAATTCTTCCGATTGGGTCTTTGTTGGCTGAGCTCGTTCTGGAAGGCCCCTGCCCAAGTCGCAAGTCGGGCACACGCAACGATCGACCTCGACTTTCACCTCCCAGGGGGCCAGGCTCGCAAGCTAACAAAGCTCGCCCGGTGCCGAAGTGAGCTCGGGACCGGACGCCGCGCCAGCATTGTCGGCCACAATTATGACTATCGCCTCATGGAATAGGAAACCGTCGTATGAAGGGTTTCATGACACGGGGCCCCCTGGGTAAAGAAGAAAGAGAAGAAGTTGAAACTGCCATACGCAATATCCGTACCGCAGTACGCACCTTCAGGCTCGACCCGTCAATTCGATCGTGTAACTTGAGGAACGAGTCAAGGCCCGTGGCTCACGACAGAGTCGTTGCCACGCAGCTTCAAACGGTCCTTCGCGTGCGACCCATCCTCGCAAGCTCACAGCCGCTAGCAAATCGGTCGTCCCTCCCTCGCCGCACTCTCACAGGGCCTCGGCACGACAGCACGGAGGAAACCGCAGGAGCAGCCGTGCACCCGTGGCAGGCGGCCATCGTTTTCTCCGCACTCTCGACGCCGCAAAGCTGCATCGAAGGTGCGTCAACTGCCAAACACGCTCGGCACGGCTGGCTTCGAGAAACAACAACGGCGACGAAACCGGAAAACCGGCGACCGCCCTGCATTTTCCCCGCCCGGCGCATGTCGGAAACCCAGAGACTGCCACCAACCCGAACTTACACGCTCGATTGCCTCGTATCAGTTGGTCGAGTCACGGCTCACCGCCGCTGCGCCTGTCAGCATCACCGAGTCTCCTCTTCTCCAACTCGTTGGCCTCATCAACTGAGGTCCCTTCTTGCGTCTACAACAATACTGTGTAATGTTCATCTGCAGAGTGCTTGCATCCCTAGTCAGCGGGGCGCCGAACCCCACTCCTCAAGTGCGACACAGGGTGTGGTAACGCAGCGGCTCCCTTTTGAAGATCGGTGGCACACATGGCGTCTCGCAGAGCATGACGGCATGCGCTCCCGCCCACCTACACAACCTTGGTCTCCTGACCAGGTCACTGAGGAACGAAAGAGGGGAGATCACCAGTGAAACGACACCAATTCAGCGGCAGGTACGAATGAGCTGAGCGGAAACGGTTGCATAACACCTCCAATGGTACGGAGTACCTACCTCTGGCCATTCCATGCACTGTGGTAGTATGGAGCCGCTTTATGGGCCACTGAACAGGGCAGCAAGGAGAACCACCCCCTCACAAGTCCTGCAGTCATCGCAGCAACAGGCGCTTGCCGGCCTGCTCGTCTGATGATCCTGCCCGACCGATGTCAGAAGTCTAATCGCAATTCTCCAGCCCTGCAGGGCAGAGACCTCGATCGTCGATACTTCAGTACAGTCCCCTCTGTTCGATCTCCAAGAACTGCCGGCGGTGCGGACGCAAAGTCCGCGGCGTTTGTCAGCGGGTGGTTGTTCATTCTCACCGCCAACCGGAGATAACTCTTAAGAATCCGGCCGCCGGATTAAACGGCTACTGCACCTGCGCTGCGGGGGCTTTTGGCGAATGCCCAGTCGTACAACGGCCACTCATCGTCTCTCGCTGATGAGTCCTGAACCCACCAGCCGTGCACCTTCCCGATTACGTACTGCGTGCTGTTGGTTCACGCAAGTCCACCGGTTCGCGCGGGGCGGCGAATGCAAGTTCGGTAGCACCAGCCCTACGGAATTCCGCCTAGCAACCCCCGGCCCCCACCCGCTGCAGGCAAACGACGACGCCCTGACCGGCGCCGCATCTTGCACCGATGCGCTGCACCACCGTATGGACGGATGCAGTGCCGAGTACGAATCATCGGCGAGAAAACACGAAACTCCCCCCTCCTCGAAACAATGTCGATCATCGTATTGTCATGACACGACGACGAACACCCCTTAGCCGCGACGTGCACTATCCCGGCGGCGAGTTATGCCGCGCCGTGCTCACATGTGGAACTCTTGAAGTGCGATGCGAGATGACCGAGTCCGAGCTCCGAGCCCGAGCGGTGCCTACCTATGTGGGCTTGCTGCGGCTGCCCCGGGGGGGCTCGCTTCGCCGCGCCTATCCGTATCTGTGTTCTCTTTTCCGTTATTTGAAATCATACGCCGCAGAACGCGGTCCGCAAACGAGCGCCACCACGACGCCGCTAATAATGAGTTCAATCCTGAGCTGCCTCTTTCGGGACACGGCAACGGTGAAACGCCAAGGTCTCCCCGGCTGACTAACTTGATTGACATTTGCACGAGTTTGATATGAGATGCTCTGTGTATACAGAATCACGATTGATGAGCAACCGCTCTCTGGCTCTTGACAAATCCAGGAGCGTACTGCTGCCAGCATCCCCTGAGCTTGACCCCTTTTTGGTGTACTAAGTAGGTATTTTTATCACCGACCACGTTCTCAAGCTCCAAGGAACTCCCAGTCGGTTAATTACCTTAGTTACCAGATAGACAAGCAAAGCCGAGTATGCCGTAACCGTCCGCCCCGTCCTCGACACGCGGCGCATCGCATCGCGTTTAGGGTTTTCGCGCCTCGCATCTCGGAAACCGATCCCCATCCCCGTACCCCATATTCACCACCAATGATGTCCTCCACCCACTGCTCTCTCTCTCTCTCTCTCTCTCTCTCTCTCTCTCTCTCTTCAACCCCCCTTCCTTGCTTGCTCTCCCCGGCGAGCGCGATGCAATGCGCGCTGACATGTCTCCGAAATGCGAGATGAGACGATCACAAAGTGCGGCTTTCCCGCGAGACATGTCAGCCCTAAAGGGGTTTAAGGTCTAAGCTAGGCATGGACGGAGACTGGATCATCGTCATCAACGTCGTTGGTATCGTCCTCGTCGTCGGTCTAGCTGGCTTGGGGAGGGGTCGTGCGCGTGTGCGCGTGCGGGAACGCGGGGTGGAGGGGGGTGACCAGGAGTGGGTGAGGGGAAAGGGGAGTGATTGGAGATGGTTACGCGTGTGGCGGTTGTCGTTATACGCTGTACTCTCTGACGGGACTGGGGAAGAGCATGGCAGGTGGTCTCTTGCTTCTCTCTCAGAAGTCCGAGTTGGGCTCGCTTCACTTGTCCCCGTGATTGAGGAGGGGGTTCATGATGAAGTGATGGTTGGTGTGGGTTTGTGTGCGGTGCGAGGGGAAGTCTCTTCGCTACAGGGCGAGGGCTACTGTTACTTGCTGGAGTCCGAAGATGAAGAAGAGACTTGCGCGGTTGAACACGATGTCGGGAATGTTGTCTCGTTCACCGTGCGTCCCCTGATCGTAGCCATGACAGATCATCATGCGGTTCCCTCGAGGTGGTTGCTGTCCGAGCAGCTACGGCTGGAAAGCAACCGCCCATGTTTGATGAAGGGGAGCAATCTGGTGGTCATGGGCACTTGCATGTCGATCATTTGGAATCGACCGCCATACCACGTGTGCCTGCTTACTATTCTTCCGCATTCTAACTTGGGTCACTGAGAGAAGCATGCCGTTGATGTAAGCGTTGCCAGCCGAACTCGCTGTGTTTTCCTGCTGGGACTGTTTCCTGGCTTAGAACGTGAACTCCTACCAGCTCCGCCCTGCGGACGGGTTGTCGGCCGGCGAATGAACGTCAATAAGTGCAGCCTGATATTGCACTTGATCTGTACGTCAACAGCTGGACACTTGTACCATGTCCTCAGACGGCAGCATCCGTCTGGAGCTCTCAGTGAGCAACCAACAAGCATTACCTGCCCCTGCCTCACTCTGGCATTACCGACATAACTATCCGTATTCGTGTGTGGTACAACTTCATACTGTCCGCGTTTAAACTGTCCTGGTCGTAGCGGAGGATGCAACATGCACGCTCCTGGTCTCGGTAGCGAGAGAACAAGGTTCAACCAAAGAGACGTTCTGCAGCGCGCGCCGTCGGCGGCTAGGTTTAAAGTGAGGCGAGCAGGAGCGCGGCACGGCAGACGGGGGGCACGAGGTTTCCAGAAGGGCCAGGGTCAGCGCCATGCCGGCGCGGCCGGGAACGGCAGGTCGGGATGTGCGGTCTCGTGGGACAGGGGGAGGGGGATGACGACGGCGTCCGAGGTCCGCGGCTTGAGATTGGGATACGCAGTAGTATGCGTGCTTGCGGGAGGCACAGCGCTTCTCGCTTTGTGACTGTTAGAGGCTAGTGGAGGAGACGTGCAGATGCTGCGGTGATGTAGGTAGTGTACACTATTGGAAAGTACGACGCAGGTACAGCAGCATCGGGGGGCATCCGTTCAGGGCTTGAACTGCCGTGTATTGCCAGCTTCTCAATGTCGACAGAACACCGCCACTTACATCTCTGCTGCCTGGCGAGGCGAGATCCTCACGCTCCAGGGGTTATCAGTCCTAGACGATGGTCCAGACCGGGTGCTCCTTATTGCCCGGCAGGGTTGTTCGACCACGTGTATTTGTCAAGCTCCTGCTCAAAGCATGAACCGCGATGTTACTGTCTCTCCCGCGCTGCGGGTGTGGCTGACTTGCTCATCTCGTCCCCGAGCCGCGGGCGGAGACTGGATTTGCCATCCTTCCCTTCGAAGGATTCAGGACCCATGCTCCCACCCCCAGCTTGAGGTCCCCGAGCGCGTGGCTAATCACATGTACATATTACCAGAGCAGGCAGGACGCACCACGTCTGGCCAGCCAGGACGATCTTAGCACAATCGTTATTGTACACAGTATGTACATATTCTCCAGCCATATCGTCAGGGGTAAAGGAGCGTCGGCGACCTGGTGGTTAGGGTGCAGTGGGCACAACGTGGCAAGCTAAGGGGTTTGGCTCCCAACCCGCAGCTTGGTGATCCTTCTGGTGCTTGTTTCGGGAATTGGGTTTCAGCAAGCCGTCTAATCCAGTTCGCCAGCAATTCATATACGTCACCGCTTCCTTCTGAGCCGCTGAGTTGTCAAGACGACATCCCCTAGTAAGCTAAGGACGGCGCGGAGCAGAAAGTCAACGTGATACGGAGGGCTTGGAGACGTGTATGGTATGCAATGGACCGTGTTACTACGATTGAATTTGATGTTATTCTTCGTTTGCGACGACCATGTATGCTGTGCCGTTCCTGGCGTCTCGCCCCCAAGACGTAGCAACCAAGACAAGGTCTCCTGTGAGCGCCGGACATCTATCTAGCACTGTTATGCAATGTACCTATTTGGAAGATGCCTCTGTGCTTTACGAAGAGGAGGCGGTGACAACCCCTGGCTGCTTGCGCCTCTTCTCGTGTGTCTGCGGCCTGGCGATGCCGGAAACAGCATTCTATCCCCGCCCAGACGCGTGGCTCCGGCTCCCCGGGGAACGACGTGGCGGAGATCCACGGCCGAGAGGTCAGACCGGCCGCTTGGAACTCATTCCCAGTCCGCGACTGAGAGATGGGGACTGTATTGATCCGCTGGGAATTGTCAACGCACCCTCCACAGCCATTCAAGGGTGTATAGGGGGCTCGACGGGGGAACCAGCGGACGTAGACGAAGAGTAGCATGACTCGCCTATGCCGCAGCCCAGAGACAGCCATCACACCCCTAAAGTGGTTTCATTCAAAGTGCTGTCTTGAGCTTCGCTTCAAGGGATGGAGCCTGGATCTCGCTGGCAGCCCAGGCTCACTGTCAAACCCACTGCGCTCAGTCCGAAAACCAGACATCAACGCCTCCACCTGACGCTGTTTGGAGACTTCTGAGCAGCCCGAGCGTCTTGAAACGGAGTACCGTATACAGTAAAGCCCCCATCGGGATGTGTCGAAGTTTCGGTTACGAGCATGAGCCGAAACCCAAATCCTTCCGTCGAACAAGCTTGATGCCCCCCAGCAGGCGGTTAGCACTTCGCTCATATTGTGCGTACGCCACACGCACGGATTTATCAGTGGCCAAGAGGGGTGCGCAAAGTAAAATCTTGCTTGGGCCTGTGCAACACACCTCGTGTGCGGACTCTCTGCTTCTCGGCCGCTCCCTCCGCATCCCTCCTGCCGGGCTCCAGGGGCTTTGGCGCCCCGTGTGGGATACTCAGTTGCGCCCGTCGGTTTCAGGGGTAGTATCGCTGCTGCCTTGTGCCGAGTAGCGGTTTCTTGAAGCGCTGGCTACTGCAGGAGTTGGGGATATCAGAGTAGAAGATGTGTCCGTTCCCGTCGGCCAGCGGCAGAGCCACATCCACCCCCTGAGCCAACCCCTTCTCAATGGAATCCTCATGCCGTACTCAACAGCCATATCGCCCCCACAAGAACTCTGTATGCTCAATATCGCTCACACTGGAGGCTCATCATTATTTTCTTGCTGTAATTGGGGTGTCTCTCACGTAGATGATTCGAGTGTCGCGTAGTCGCCTGCCAGTTCGAACACAGCACAAGACGCGGTGGGAAGCTCCGCAACTAGGGCAGAGCTGTGACTACTGTCACTTCCAAAAGCAGATATATCATTCGATAACCATCATTTACGTCTCGCAGTTTCTGAACAGCTTGAGGGGCTTCGTGATCATCCTCGAGACAGTGCCCTCCCAACTCAACCTTTCTGGAATTTGTGTGTGACAGAACCGGCAAACCGGGCTGTCTCCCTATATGTTAAAGGCCGAGTTTCTAAAATTCATGTAAAAACAAACGATGAGAAACAATGCCAATAATCAAGCAGATAGCGTGCGTCTGAACCGTTGTCTGCAGACCAGCATTGGCGCCACCCTACCCGGGTTGTGCCTCTGTTCTGTGTCTTTCCCAAGTTCTCTCATGACCACAGTAGCCGGGCACCACCTGGCGTGACGAGAATTCCCATGATCAAGGAGAGCCAGCCTAAAAGGACGGAAATTGCAATATAGATATGGGATGAGGAGACAGAGCCCCGTGCCCATGAGGCTGTCCCCTTCCGGACAGAGCGCGAAGCACACCCACAAGTGAAGCTTCATCCTTGGCGTGTTGACCACGTCGTCATGACCAGCAGCCACTAGCAAAGTAAAGGGGCTTGCGAATGTGTATGTGTATACATGTTCCGCCGTGGCGAATCCCCGTGGTTCCGCACAACGTTCAGCTAGGGAACACTCACGGAGAGAGGCGTACGTGGGTTGATGGCATCATAAGATCCACGCAGCGAAACGACACGACAATGGTATTGATCCAGTTCCACCACAGTTTCCCGCTGTTGCCTGACCATGTTATGCCATGCCATGCTAGCCATCCCTCAGCAATGCTAACAACCAACCAGCCGAGGTGCTCCAGATTTATGCCCTCCTCGACCGTGTAAACGCACCATACCGTTCACGCTCAGACGCTCACACGCATGCACACACACTCTCACTTTGAAGCCTTCCGCGGCTCAAAAGGCAGCAAGTACCCAACCAAGCAAACTCACAACTTCGACCCATCTCCTCTCCCCCTCCCCCTCCCCAACCCTTCCTCCAACTTCGCATCACCACCACCCTCACCAGCACCCCCCCTCCCCCCCTCCGCCCCCTTCTTCATCTCCCCCCGCTCTCCCGCCCCCCCAACCTCAGAAGAACTAGAAGAACCAGCAGCTGACGACCGTGCACTCCGCACAAGCTCCCACGCAAACTCCGCCAGCGGCCCCCTCGCATCACCATACCGCCTCGCCTGCTCACTACTAGCCTGGCGCCCGGCCTGCCGCGCCGCAATGCCCTGGCAGATGGCGGCCAGGCGGAAGATGTTGAAGGCCTGGGCCCACTGCAGCTCGCGGCGGCGGTCGTGCGTCGGGGCGAGGCGTTCGCGCCGCCCGGAAGGGGAAGGAGAAGAAGAAGCAGTGGACGAGGAGGGGGTGGAGGTGGGTCGGCTTTCGACGACGGAGAAGTACAGCGCGGTGATGTCGTCCGGAGTGGGGAGGCCGCGGGTGGCGCGCGGCAGGAAGCCCGGGTGCACGTTGACGGAGCGGCGCGGGTCGAGGCGGGCGGTGAAGTACGGGGTGAGGAGGTTGGAGATGTCGGAGAGGGGGTGGCCGATTGTGGACATCTCCCAGCTGTTGGGCAAAGCGGGTTTGTAAGTATGACGAGACACGACGTAGCGCGAACGGGGTAAGATGGAAGAAGGGGGACGAACTCCAAGATGCCGATCACGCGCGGCTCCGTCTTGTGAAAGACCAGGTTGTCGATCTTGAAATCGCCGTGGATGAGGGTGCCGCGATCGGCGGGCTGCTGGCGCTCGTCGGCGAAGAAGGCCATCAGATCGGCAAAGTGCGGCAGCTGGCCGACGGCCTCGTGGGTGTCGACGTCGCGGACGGCGGCCTGGGCGTCGCACACGGCGCGCCAGGTGGCGACCTGGCGGGTGTAGAAGCCCGCGGGCTTGCCGAACCCTTCGAGGCCGACGGACCGCGGGTCGACGCAGTGCAGCTTGGCGAGGGTGCGCACGGCGTCGGCCCAGATGGCGCGGCGGTGGTCGGGCAGCACGTTGGGGATGACGGGGTCCTCGAAGATGCGGCCGTCGAGGAACTCCATGATGTAGAAGGGCGTGCCGAGCACGGCCGGGTCCTCGCACAGGCAGTAGGCCTTGGGCACGGGCACGTCGGTCGTGGCAAGCGCGTGGATGATGCGGTACTCGCGCTCGACCTTGTGGGCCGTCTTGGACACCAGCCGTCCTGGTGGCTTCTTGCGCAGCACGTAGCGCTGGCCGTCGGCGGCGGTCAATTGGTAGGTTGGATTGGACTGGCCGAAGCCGAACTGCAAGAAACGTGAAGGTGAGCATTGGCGCAGCCTGTGAGAGGGTTCTGGTCTCGAGACTGCAGGCTCACCTGCTTCACGTCCAAGGGCACCTCGATCTGGGGCACGTTGTTGACGATCCAGCGCTCCAACGAGCCCACGTCGATGGGCTGGCGCACCCGTCCGGCCATGGCGCTGAGCTTTGTCCGATACAATGAAGATGAGGATCTGGGCGGACGTCGATCTGTTTTTGATCTGTGTTGCGGTCGGCGTTCGATGCGTTGTCCTCCAACCTCGAGGAAACACGCAGCAGGCCAGTATCACGATGCCAAGATGCCGTCACCGCTGCTTGATCGCTAAGGCAGGCGTGCGCTGTTCCACTCTTGATGCCCAACGGACAATGTCGGCTTGACACCAAACAACAGCTTGACACACCTGTCGCAAGGCAGCGAGTGCGGTTCCCTCTTGTTGTTTGTGGTTCGAACCTTGATGTGATGAATCGAAGCCGAGGTCGAGAGGGCGGCTTAGCTCAGGAACAGGGCGCTTTCCGAGCCGAGGTTGCATGGATTTGGCCCGACAGCTCGCGTGCCTCGCCTCAGCTTGGCGGGACTGGGGTTCCCCGCGGGGCAATCGGCATACAGAGTACGGGGTTGGATGGCATTGATTGGCATTGTTTGGTTACTGTCTACTCGGTATCGAGTTTCCTCGGGCGAGAACAATCCAAGGTTGAGGGTGTCAAGAGTCATCATGCGGATCGCCTGAGCTGACTCTCGGGAGAGATCTGTCGGGTAGAGTCACGAAAGCAAGTCGAACCAGAAAACTGCGATCGGAGAACCTCCGGTCGGGAAAGTAATACTATTGATTGCTGTGTATTCTTCCTCCTTAAGTGACAGAAGATTGGGAGACTTGCTGGACAAAAGAAAAAAAAATGGTCAAAAGAAGAATCGAATCTGGGTCTCCCAGAAGGTTGGTTCCAAAGATTGGGGAATGGAGTTTCTTAGGCCAACTCACGGTCACATCCGGTAAAAGGCAGGAAATGAGTTCGGTCTGAGCGGGCCTACTCCAACTGTTGGTGCACCTTGCAGCCCCTTATAAAGGACTGCGCATGGCACAGCTCAATCGCTTATCGTTATCTTATCTTCCAGGACCATACAAGCCGAGGCTTGCCGTTCTCCTGGCCATCAGGGTGCACACACGGCCAAAAGTGCACGGGGGGGATGGGAACAGCTGTGTCACCTTAGCGGTGAGAATCTGGATAATTGAATTACAGATTGAACGGAGACGGTCCCCAAGTATACCTATCTCCATTGCTGAAGAAGCCAAGACAAAAAGGTCCCAAGCCCACGAGTAGCATGCATCCTGCGCCGCCGTTCCCAGCCCGTACAAAATACAACTAGGTAGTTTTCCATCGCCATCGCCTAGCTCAGCAGAATCCCTTTCATAAGCGAGCACACTCGTCTACTTACGCCAAAAGCAAAGCAACAGCAGCCGCTCTAGTCATCCTCAATGTCATCATCGCTGATCACCAAGCTTTGTATCGGCAAGCCAGCCTCCTCCTCCAGCTCCATCCCCTTCCCCCTCCCCCCACCACCCGACCGACCACCCAGAAGAATCGCCCCTAACCCCTTGCCCTTCCTCTTCCGCGGCGTGCCCTCTTCCGTCGGCCGGTCCGTCGCCCACGAGGACTCGCCCGCGCCGCCCCCGCCCCCGCCGCCGCTTGCGTCCTCGGCGCCGTCGTCGTCCTCATCGTCTTCGTCCGCACCGAGCGCGCCGATGCCTCGGAACGCGACAATCCGCTCGAGGTCGCGGACCGGCATCGTGGCAAGCGCGCACCTCCGCCGGCGCGCAATGTGCGCCATGTACGGCAGCCGCTCGAGCAGCAGTTCCTGGCGCGCCGCGCTGCCGAGGGAGAGGAGCGGCGGTGCGGGCGGGGGTGTATCAGCCGGTGCGGGTTTCTGGGTGGGCAGAGGCAGCTGGCGCGCAGCAGAGGACGGCGGAGCCTGGCTGCTGCTGCTGCCGGCGAACGCATTGCTCGCCAATCCCACCCCGGTCTTGCGGAACGCAGCCGGCCCGTTCCTGACGAATGACTGCGCCTGGGACTGAGCAGCAGCAGCAGCAGCCACCGGCGGGCCCGGCCCGGCGTCCTCGCCCTTGAGCATCTTGGTGGCCCGCACGTCAACCAGCCCCTCCAGCTCCTCCTTGGTGCGCCACAGCTTCAGGTAGGTCGGATAGTACATCTTGTAGGCGTCGCCGGCGCCGCGGCCCGCCGGGTGCGCCTGGCGCTTGACCGGCGACGGCAGCGCAAACAGCAGCCCGCGCACGGCGACCTGGAACGCCATCTCGTCCTGCCGCAGCAGATGGCTGGCCGAGTCCTTGCCGCCGTACCCGCCACCGAAACCCTTCCCGCCAAAGAAGACGTCCCAGGACGGGTAGAGCAGGTCGCTCTCCGAGAGGTAGTCGAGGCAGCCGTTGAGGTAGTCGAGCGACGAGGGGCTGTCGGCGTCAAGCGGCTGCTGCTCGCACGACAGCGCGTAGTTCTCGTGTAGGGCCGAGATGAAGGTGTGCGTGTCGGTGCCGATCTCGTCGATGAGCGCGTCGACCGCCACCTCGGAGCGCTTGGGCCGGGCGAGGTGCGCCATGTAGTCGGGCAGCAGCGCCTCGGCGGCCGCTTCGGCGGACCCGGGCGGGAAGTCGCCGCGTTTGTTGTACACGACCTTGCCGACCGCGTGGAAGATGCCCAGTGTCGCCTCCCGCTGAGATACCAGCTCGAGGGTCTCCTGCTCGCCTCTTGTCAGCGCCGGGACGCCCTTCGCGCCTCGCTTGGGCTTGGTGAAGGCGACTTTGGCGCCCCAGTCTGCTTCGTCGTCGCCTTTGACGCAGAGGAATTCCAGCGATGAGATGGCGTTGCGGATGTCGCCGATCTCGCCCAACCGCTGGAGGACGAGCGGGCCTGGTGTTCGCCGCCTTCCAGATTTGCGCGCCTCCTTCTGCACCACCAGCTCCAGCGCTTTTGTTAAGAACGTTGGCGCGATCGGGTTGAACTCAATCACCCCGGTCCCCGGATGCCGCAGGATCTCTGGACCCAGCAGCCGGTGCGCCGTGAAGCTGTCCGCCGAGGCGGACGTCGTCGTGAGCAGCGTCTCCGAGATGACCATGACCACCGGCGTGATGGGCTCCGCATTGCTGCCGAGCCCAAAAGCCGCCAGAGCTGGCGTATTCGCCGTCAGGAACTGCAAGATCGCATTCCTGAAACCCATCAACCCCGCCGACGAACGCATAAACGTATTCGGAAACTCCTCCACCAGTATCATCCTCCTGCCCACGCCCCCTTTACCCAACCCACCCCCACCAACCGACGCCGACCCCGACGTCGACAACGGCGGCAGCGTTGCTTCCCCCCCCTCCTCCTCAAAATCCAACACCCCAAACCTCCCCCCCCGCCCCAAAAACTCCTCAAACTGCGCCGCAGCCGACCGATACCCCAACCCCATCCCAGCGCCCCCCGCCACCCCAAACGAAGTACTGCCTCCCGGATTCCGCCACTCGAGCACCTCGCAGCAAAGCTCGCGCGCCAGCAGCCGCACCGTCGTCGTCTTGCCCGCCCCCGCGGGGCCCTTGAGCACCAGCAGCCGCTGGCGCAGCCGCGCGCCCAGCACGTCGTCCAGCCACCGCCGCACATCGGCCACCTTGCGCTTGTGCACGGCCAGCTCGTCGAGCGTGCACGGTGCGAAGCGCTCCGACCAGGGGCGCTGGTCGGTGTCGGAGGGAGGGGAGGAGGTGGAGGGGTGGGGTTTTGGCGCTGGTGGGCGGAGGAAGCGCTGCCCTCCGCCGCCGCCTCCTCGCGTGTGTGGTTTGTTGGCGCTGGCGGTTGGGAAGTGGCCTTTTACTGTTGCTGTCGAGGCTGGTGTCGCGGACTTTGACAGGGGGCCGCTTAAGCGCTTCTGCGCGGCCTGCGCCCGGCCGACGAGGCTGGATGCGGCGGCGGTGGAGGACGACCAGAGCAGCGGCACGTCGTCGTCATCGTCGTCGTCGGCTGCGCCGTTGTGTTCCGAGATCGGGTCGCTGATGATGTCGTCGAGTTTGCCGCTGCTCAGGTGCAAGCTGCTGCTGTTGCCGCCACCACCGTTGGCGGACGAGAAGGAGGACTGGCTGCGATGGGCCTGCTTGGAGAAGAGAGCCAGCAGGTCGCCGGACCGACTCTTCTCTTTCTCATTGTCCCCATTGGACTTGCGTTTCCGCTGCGTCCCTGCTCGCGTTCGGGATTTGAGTGGACTGGTGCTGGGACTGCGAGTCGGCGGGGCCTTCGATGCTACGGCTGCCGTGCGCTTTCGTAGCGGGCTGGGCGAGGGCGAGGCGGCGGCTAGGGGCTGCGCGGCGCCATTGTTGCTCGACGGAGTGGCAGCCGGCTTCTCTGGAGATTTGGGTTTGCTGGGCGACGAGAAGAGGAAGCGTTTCAGGGTGTTTTTGTTCTGTTGCTCGTCGTCGTCGTCCGAGTCTTCGACGATTGCGCGCTTGCGTCGCTTCGCGGGCGGCGCCATTGCGGGAGTGTCTGCTGCCGATCGTGATGCAGCATTTGTCACATAATAGGCGCAGAAGCTGCGTGTTGCGTGTCAATGGCTCCGTCTTGAGACCGTAGATTAGGAGCCGTCGACCGTGTTGAGATCGAAGCAACGAGCAGGTGCATGGCGCTAGGCAGACAGGCGGGGAGCTGAAAGTCGGTGGTCGGTTCAGCTCCTGCGACAAGGGTCTTTCAGTGGGTTCAGGGGAGCAACGCGGCAGGCAAGATGCACCTGCAAGAAAAAACCCTAACCCGGCGGGCTCATCACGATTATCAAAGTCACAAAGAGGAGTCGAGATTGAGCCACTGCTATTACAGTCTCCCTAAAACTGCCCATCACATGCTTGCCTTTACTTATTCAGCTCATCACCCATCCAGCCCAACCCGTCAATGCACCCAGCCTTCGAAGCCGTCCACAAACCGTACCGCAGCTGCCAGATACCTGTCATGGACATCTCCCCACGTACGCGCCGCCTCCCTCAGCGCGCGAATCGCTGTTCATTGTCAGAATCACGTCAATGGACTTGAGGGAAGAAGATAAGATAAAACACTCACCCTTGACATAATGCGCATCCGTCCCCCACTCCGAATGCAGCGCCTGGTACTCAACATACTTCCACCCTTTCCCCTTCAGGTCCCTCGGCACGTAGTCCGGATCGATTTTCGGCCGCAGCTCGGCGATGTACACGGCCAGCGCCAGCAGCCACCACTGGCGGACCAGGGGAACATGAAACCGCGCGGGCAGCAGCGGCAGCAGGATGCGCACGGCGTGGCTGGTCGTGAGCACGTGCACGACGAAGAAGTTGTACGCGTGCGTGCCCGGCCGCACCGTCGCCACCAGCAGCGCGGCGGCGGCCGCCTGCGACTCGCGGAACAGCGTCGTCGCGTCGGCGGCGGGGCATGCCACGTCCCACGCGTTCCAGTACTCGAGCACGAGTGCCTCGTGGTGTTGGAAGAGCGGCTCGATGTTGGCGAAGCCGGGGCGCGCGAAGAGCCCGTCGAAGCGCTCGTCGACGGCGAGCTTGTTGATGAGCTCGAGCGGGGAGGTGGAGGAGAAGGGCGGCTGGCGCGTGTAGGCTGGGTCGTCGAGGTACTTGTGCAAGAAGTTGTACTGCGTGGCGGCCAGGCCGAGCGCTTCCATGGCGATTTCGCGGCTGTCGAACTCGTAGGCGTAGCCGAGGTGGATTAGGGGGTGGCCAACTGCGAGAGTCTCAGTGAGTGTGGTCTGCTTTGCGGGGCGGAGGGTGTGTGTGGCGTACGGCCGCCGATGAGCCCGTTAATCAGGGGCTCATCCCCCTCAAACAGGTACTCCTCGATCACCTTCTTCCAGTTGTACGTGTGCCGCATGACAAGCGCATCTTCGAAGAAGTCTACGTAGGCCCGCTGGTACCGCTTGTCGCCCAGGAAGTCGCGCCAGTCATCCTGCGTGATCTCGGCCGGCGACTCCTTCCATGGCTCCAGGCTCTTGGCTTCCTCGTCGTAGATGTAGTAGAGCTTCTCCGAGTCGGCGCCCAGGTGGTAGGCCGAGCAGAGGATGTGCGGCATGTGGTTGTCGAACTGCAGGTTGTGGTAGATGATGGAGTGATTGACATGGTTCGCCTTCAGGAGGTGCTTGAGCGTGCGCGGCCTCTTGTCCGGGTTCGCCTCGACACTGTGCACCTCGACGGGCTCGATGTCGATCGACTTCGGTGCCTCGCTCGAAGACACCAGCCGGTTGACCAGTGGCACGAACGAGAGGAAAGATGCCATATTTATCAGAGTGGCCTCGCTCGTACTGGTTCACTTCTCAAGCATTGTGGTGAATTAGTGTGATACCGCTTTTGCGAGCGGGGAAGCTGTTCGACGGGCGTATACATCGGCGTGAGTTTCACTTGTTGAGAAACGGTTGAGTGATGTCAACTCATTCATTGTCTCCCCTCCCCGGTCCGCCAAGGCTGCGCCAAGAGTTGCCCCACCATCTCCTCCATCACGATGCCCCGCCCCCACCATAGCCCAGCTCAGCTCAGCCCAAGGTCCTTGAAAGCTCACGAGTTTCACCTCATCCCAAGTCTCTGAGCCAATTGTTGAATTTCAAGTTACCTTACACTTCAAGATCCTCGACAACACCCCGTGGACGACGAAGCGATGGCACCAAAAGCGATCATCGCGCCGTCAATCCTCTCGGCGGACTTTGCCGACCTCGGGGCAGAATGCTCGCGGACCATTGAACGGGGCGCCGACTGGTTGCATGTCGACATCATGTAGGTTGTCAGCCCGGCAACACGGTCCTTGGTATGCACGTCTACACGGGCGCTCACTCCGTTGCCAATCTCAGGGACGGCCATTTCGTCCCAAACCTCACCTTCGGTCCGGCCGTGGTCGCCAAGATCCGCAGCCACGTCGACCGCCCGAGCGAGGGCCATGGCCGCGGCACGTTTGACTGCCACATGATGATCGCGGAGGTACTCATTTTGCTTCTCAAAATCGTTTATCTCACTCTACCAAATTTGACTGATACGCGTCCATCCAGCCCAAGAAGTGGGTCAAGGAGTTCAAGGCGGCCGGCTGCGACCTGTACTGCTTCCACTACGAGGCGGCCGTCAACTCGACGGCGGCCGAGAGCCCCGAGGCACAGTCGGAGCTCAAAACGTCGCCGAGTGAGCTGATCCGCTACATCCACTCCCAGGGCATGCTCGCGGGCATCGCCATCAAGCCGGGCACCAAGGTCGACGTGCTGTACCAGGTGCTCGACAGCCACGACAAGGCCGAGCGGCCGGATGTAAGTTATTTGTCTCGTCTTATTGGCGGGTCTAGTACCCCAAATCACAGCATAAACTTGAGAACTGTTGACTGACAACCCCCTTAGATGGTGCTGGTCATGACGGTCGAGCCCGGGTTCGGCGGGCAAAAGTTCATGGCCTCGGAGCTGCCCAAGGTGCAGGAGCTGCGGGAGCGGTACCCGGACCTGAACATCGAGGTGGACGGCGGGCTGGGCCCCGGCACCATCGACCAGGCGGCCGACGCCGGCGCCAACGTGATTGTGGCAGGGAGCGCCGTGTTTGGGGCCAAGGATCCCGCGGCAGTGATTGCGTTGCTGAGGGAGGCGGTTGAGAAGAGGAGTGGCAAGTTATAGACGGCGAGGAACGAGTGTGAATGTCAGCGATGTGCGAGTTGGAGCAAAGCGAAAATCTCAGCGGTATGAATGAAGAAGGTAACGTTGAATATTGCGATGTAGGCTGGCACGTTGTTGGCCGTTGGCCCCCGTACACCAACCGGCCTGATTACTGGTGCCGTCTGGACACTAACCACCCCTTCCTCCTTACCACTCACTTCCTCCCAGCCAGCACCTTCTCCAAGACCGCAATGAGCCCTTCGACCTCCTCCACTGCTCACAAGTCAGCAACCAACACCCTCTCAGCAAGAGAAGACCACTTACCCGTGTTATAATGCACCAAACTAACCCTGACCACCCCATCCCCCTCCTCCAACCCCAACCCATCCCTCACCAACCTTACCGAATAAAACGACCCCCACCGAATCCCATACCTCCCGCCCGTCACCCCCTCCACCGCCTCCACCACCGCCCTCGACCTCCACCCCCTCACCGTAAAACTCACAGTCGGCACCCTCACCACAGAATCACTGCTGCGCTCGCCCCAAACAGTCACCTCACCCCCCCGCCCCCGCAACCAGTCCAGCAGCGTAGCCTGCAGGCGCTGCTCGTGCGCCGCGATGGCGGCCCATTTGCTGCTGCTGGTGGGCGACGGGGCGAGGTAGGCGGCCACGGCGGGCAGCGCGTGCACGAGCTCGTAGCTAGCGCCGGCGAGGCCGAGTTTGTATTCGAGGGTAGTGTGCGGGTTGAAGAAATGGCCGAGGGAGTGGAGGGCGGAAAGGGCGCGGGGGCTGGTGTAGAGGAGGGCTAGGTGCGGGCCGTAGACCTGCAAAGTAGTGAGTTTGAGGTCGTGAGTAAGGTAGGTAACTGAGGGGGTGGGGGGTGGGTGTGCGTACTTTGTACCAGGAGAAGGCGTAGATGTCGACGCCCAAGTCTTTGACGTCGATCTGGCGATGCGGGGCGTACGCCACGGCGTCGACGCAGACTAGGGCGGTCGGGTTGCGGTCGTGCACGGCGGAGGCGATGGCCTTGATGTCGTGGATGGTGCCGAGAATGTTGCTCGCGTGGGTGCAGGTTACCAGGCGCGTCCTGTCAGAGAGCAGGGCGGCGAGGCCAGAGGCGCGCAGTTTGGGGTTGGTTTTGGCGTCAGGGACGTCGGTGCTGGGTTTCCACCACTTGAGGACCAGCTTCTGGCGCTCGGCGAGGTCGACCCAGGGCGCGATGTTGGCTTCGTGGTCGACGGCTGAGACGATTAGTTCGTCGCCTTCTTGGAAGCGCAGGGCGTACGAGACGTTGCGGAACAGCTGGGTCGTGGAGGGGCCGATCACTGCGGCTAGTCAGATGGACTGTCCCGTTTTATGAATCCTTGGGGACAGCACCCACCAACCTCGTCCCTCGAGGCGTTGATGTACTCGGCCGCGGCAGCGTAGCCCGCATTGTAGCGCTCGGTGGCCACCGTGCCCGTGGCGTAAGTGGCGCCGAGCTGGACATTGCTGCTCAGGAGGTATTCCCGGATGCTGACATGACCGTGAGCATTCATATCATGCAAGTTGTTATCCAGGTAAGAATGTGCGCATTACCGTTCAGACACTGTCCCCAGCGCCTGGCTCCCGCCGGCGTTGTCCATGAAGACCTGTTCTCCTGCCAGGGAGGGGAAAGACCCCCTCACCTGGTCGAGATCCAGGGCGTCGGCCATTCGTTTCTGGGGCGAATAAGAAGTGGTTCGGGGACAGACTTTGTGATCAGGCAGTCCTCTTGAGTGTACATCTCAAAACCACCTCACTTAGCAAGGGAGGGGAGTCTCAATGGCCCGCACTGTCTCCTCCCACAGTCGTGGTGCGGGACCAGGTCCATGGAGCCGGGAAGGAGTGGGACCTCCCGTCCCTCGGCTCGTCTTTGGCGCGGCTTGGATCGGCCAGCCCCGGATCCCATCTGGAGTCGTCCGAACCTGGAATGAACGGGGGGGTACGGAGTACTTAAAGACATTTTAACCTCTCGTACTGGGACAATTGGACACCATATCAGGAGGTGAATTTGCTTCAAACGGAGCATTGGCGCGCAATTGGACGCTCATGTGCGTCGGTCACTGAGGAGTGTTATGCATCATTCAAGTCAAGTCTACGAGAGACCGAAGCAGGCCAAGGGCCACGGCGATCGCACCCCCAACAAGTTTGGTCGGCGGCTCTCATGCAGATCTGTTGGCTTGCTGGCGCCGCATGTGCATGCACAGCAGTTTCAGGTGTCCTCCCCGCAGACGCCAGAACTTAACAAATCCAAGAGTGATGTGAGCCAGGAATGGCCCACTGGAAGCGCCTGCAACCCAGCCAGCAGTTAGCTGGTTGCGCTAGACCCAAGGCACGGGCGAGGGCATATGGCATGAATGATAAGGCCGTGCAGCCCGCCAGACGTAGGAGGGGATGTAGATCGCACGTTGCTGTTGACGCGCACTGCTCGCCCCTTACTCACTGTTGGCAAGTGGAGCGCCTCGCAAAGGCACAGCTGGGCAGGCGCTTCAGACGTCATGCAACAGCCGCGCGCACCGACCTTTTGAGATGCCGTCGAGAGAGTGGACGCTGAAGCGCTACGCTTGGCCCCTGGCCCTTGGAGGATTGGGTGATAGGGGACGAATTACGGACCCACAAGCGATTTTCTGCCGTGCGACACCGCAGTATTTTATCTCGATATCAGCCCACTTCTGGGAGCTCCTTCACTGCTCTCCGACACCTGCCCAACCAAACAGAAAACACTGCTGCGCTGACCTGAACTACCCAATTGAGATAGCACGATGAAGAGAAAGGCAGACGGCCCGGCCGGTGGCAAGAAACCCGTCAAGAAGCGGTCCAAGAATGGTATTCACATCTTGCACATCCGCATACCTATCCAGCTTCATGCTCGACTAACCAGGAGCAGCGCTGTCCGACGCAGACGCCAAAGCCAGGTTCCGGCAAGGCCTCTTCGACCAGGCCGTTCTCGACAAGTATACCGCCCAATATGCCTCGTCAACACCCTACAAGCACAGCGTGATCTCCGGCCTGATCGACGACGAGCTGCTGCGCAACGTCCGCTCCGAGGTCAAGACCAACGTCCACTTCACCCCCAAGGAGACCGACATCTACAAGATCCACCAGAGCGGCGACCTCGCGAACCTGGACGGCCTCGACGACGACGCATTGGCGAAGCTGCCCTCGCTCCTCGCCCTGCGCGACGCCCTCTACTCGCAGACCTTCCGCGACTACGTCTCGCACATCACCGGCTGCGGGCCCCTGAGCGGACGCAAGACCGACATGGCCATCAACGTCTACACCCCTGGCTGCTACCTCTTGTGTCACGACGATGTCATCGGCTCTCGCAAGGTTAGCTACATCCTGTACCTAACCGATCCGGACACGCCGTGGCAGCCCGAGTGGGGTGGTGCGCTGCGCCTCTACCCCGTGGTCGACCGCAAGGGCAAGGACGGCGAGGTGGCAAAGACGCCGCAGCCAGATGCTGTCAAGGTCATCCCCCCAGCATGGAATCAGCTCTCTTTCTTTGCTGTCCAGCCGGGGGAGTCATTCCACGACGTCGAAGAGGTCTACCATGCCTCGACCAAGAAGGAGCTGGAAAAGAACGGGGGCCGCATCCGCATGGCCATCAGCGGGTGGTTTCACATCCCTCAGATCGGCGAGGACGGCTATGTCGAAGGCGCCGAGGAGAAAGCCGCCCAGAAGAGCGGCCTGATGCAGCTGCAGGGCAACCCAGACCAGCACGACCGCCCACAAGCTCAGCCTGTCCAGGTGGAGAGTGAAGACGGCGCTGACAGCGACGACTTCCCGCTCGACGAGGCGGACCTCGAGTTCTTGCTGAAATACATCGCGCCCACCTACCTGACACCCGACACAATCGACCGCATCGCCGACCACTTCGAGGAAGAGTTCAGCATCACCTTGCCTGACATCCTCCACCCCAAATTCGCCGAAAAACTACGCAAATACGTGGAGTCGGAAGAGTCCAAACATCTCCCCAAAACCAGCGCGGAGATTGAGAGGACCGCGTGGAAGGTCGCCAGGCCGCCCCACAAACACCGCTATCTCTACCTGCAACCAAACCAGCCCAAAAAGACGCCCGAACCCGCCTCGCCGCTAAAGGAGCTGCTCGAGGTGCTGCTGCCCTCGCGGCAGTTCCGGCTCTGGCTGCAGATGGCGACGCGCTCCACCGTCGAGAGCCACGACGTCGTGGCCCGCCGGTTCCGCCGCGGCCAGGACTACACGCTGGCCACGGGCCACGACGGCAAGCCGCGGCTGGAGGTCAATATCGGGCTTACCCCGACCGAGGGGTGGGGTGATCTCGTGGATGACGAGGAGGAGGATGAGGAGGATGAGGATGATGGTTCGGAGGAGGAGGGGGAGGATGCCGAAGGGAGTAGCCGCAAGGGCAAGAAGAGCGCAGTTGTCGCGAACGGCAAGGGGCAGGGGAAGGGCAAGGCCGATACCGCCGCTACGGATTCAAAGCAGCCCAAAGGCAAGGGCAAGGGCAAGGCGGTGGACAAGGACGTGATGGGAAATGACGAGGACGAAGAGGAGGAGGTCGGGGGCCACGAGGTGTACATGGCAGGCGACGACGACGGCACCGAGGACGCGGCCGTGTACAAGAGCAGCAGCAGCGGCGCTGACGACGACGACAGCAACATCCTCTTCTTCCAGGCCGCCGCGTGGAACAAGATGACGGTGGTGCTGCGCGACAGCGGCACGCTGCGCTTTGTGAAATATGTCAGTGCGCGGGCGCCGGGCGGTCGCTGGGATGTGAGTGGTACGTTTGAGATTCGCGAGCAGGATGATGAGCCGGATGATGGTGAGGAAGCGGAAGGCGGTGGGGGGGTGGTGAGTGAGTCGGAGGAGGAGGAGTTTAGGGGGTTCTCGAGTAGTGAGGACAGTGACTCGGATTGAGTGGTTGGTTTCGATGTGGGTCAATTGGGGTCAAGAGCGCTGCTGCAAGCGGAATGGGGACTCACCTACCTTGGTGCGATTGGTGACAGATGCTCGACTGGTCACTTCTGACTTACACATTACGCTGTGCTCCTGTGCTTGAGTAGCAAAGGACTCCGATGTACTTGCCATCCAGGACGACCATCTAGATCGAGTGGGTTTCACCAGAAAAGCTCTGTGCGACAACCCGCGTGGCGAAACCACTGCAAATCTTCCTATTGCGCAGTCTGCGGGCGGACGCTGGGTTGCCGAGTTGCTGAAGGCGCAGCTTGCATCAGGAACGTGGCACTGCCTGCAGTGAGCAAACTCCTCGCGGCATCGCTCTTATCTCGGCTTCTCGCAAAGTGAGTGACCTGGGAATCGCCGAGGCCACAGGCCCCATTAGCTGCAAAATCCAATTGAGCTCTGCGCAGTTGAGGATCCTCGGCTAAATGCCCACTCTCGCTGATTCCAGGAAATCCCAACGTCATGCCTTAAGTTAGCAGGTTGCCTCGTTGCACATGCAGGGCCAGTGGAGACACCACGATGATGCCCATAGTTCGTTGCACCCTGTCGATCACAGCAGCCAGCCCCAGCGAGCCGAGTTGCCGGTGCACCCATGACCTTGCGGAGCGGCGGGAGTCTCGATACGCACACACACAGTAGAGGAGAACGGAGGGAAGCTGAGGTGCTCAGTGAAGAGAGCGAACTGCACCTGCAGCAAGGACGGACGGAGCCAACCAGCGCCCGATCGGTGCCACCTTCCCGCGCGAGTGTCGCTGACGGAAATACAACCCTCGGCGCAGGTCGCTGAGAGCCGGTTCTCTTTTGAGTCCTGGCAGTGCCCGATTCTCGGTTTCCCCATCTTCATCCCATCTGACTTTCAACTCCCGCCGCCTGCCCCCAGCTTTGCCTTGTTCTACTCTGCATGCATAACCCCTGATATCCGTCTGGGTTCTCAAAATCATTACCGAACAGGAAAACACCATTGCGCGCCCCTTTTTCATAGCATCTCTTGTTCGATCAACTACTTCAATACCTAACTACGCCGTTCATCCACAATGCCCATTCGCAACCCGTTTGCGCGGCGGCCCGGCCCCGCCGTCCAGGACGAGAACCAGCGCCCCGGCTCGGCCGCCGGCACCCCTGACCCTGCGCACCCGGGCTTTGAGAGGGTAGATACGGTCGGGTCGAAGGCCTCGTCGGCGTTCAGCATCAGCAGCAGGCGGAGCCAGGACACCGGCGAGTACAAACTGAGTGGTATGTCGACGCCTTGACGTGGTGATGAACGATCCTGCGCTACATCACACATATGGCGCATCAGAGCCAACACCGCTTCATTCGCTATCAATTGGACTCGACGCTAACCAAACCATGTAACACAGTGGTCAACGACAGCGGCGTGTACCTACCAGTATGTTTGCATGGCACTGAGCACCTCTCACCTTATGTCTTGAGGAAGAGTTCTAACCAGCCACGTCACACAGCCATCCCCAATCGAAAAGGAAGCACCATGGCCGCGGCGCTACCTGGGGCGCACGTCGAGCGACAAGAGCAGCGTCGTCAGCGGCGGCGGCGATATTGAGCACTTTTCCATCTCGCGCGAGTCGTTTGACTCATACAGGCGGTCCTTTGTAAGTCTCGTTACACGCTTCCGTTCTTCCACTCGCTCTCTTCACCCACCCACCCAACTTATAAGTGGTCCGGACGGATGAGGAAGCCGAATATCACCCAATTATGAGAAGAGGAACCCAACCACCACAACCCCGACTGACAAACCCCGTCCAGGACATCAGCGCCAAGAGCCCCGTCGTCAAGCTGACCGACCCCTCCGCCACCGCCGCCTTCCCCGCCCGCCAGAGCCTTGACTCGCACGCGCACCGCTTCCACCTCTCGCCGCCCATCCCGCGCTTCCTCGCACAGCAGCAGCTGCAACACCCCCGTTACGCGCAGTCGCCGATGCCGGAAGAGGGCGCCGGCGGCGAGCGGGACGAGAGGTTCGAGGATGTCGGCCTAAATGATGACGATGGTCATGATGATGGAGCGGAACGACCAGCGCAGCCGCAGCAGGCGAGGAAGCGGGGTTTCTTTGCTAGGTTCGCGTCGGACAGCCCTACGCCGGGGGCTGAGGAAGCGGCGGCTGCTAGCGGTGGCACGGCGATGTCGCGGTTCTTGCCGCTGCCGTTGTCTTCTGGGAGGAGGGGCAGGGGGCCGAGCCCCGGCGGGCAGCAGCAGGGGGCTGAGCTGGGTGCTATACCGCCCGCGGTAGGGGGTGATGCGCCGGAGTTGCTACGAGCGCAGGAGGTTGAGGGGTGAGCGGGTCGGGGCGGTGGGCTGTGTGATGGCCGTTGCTTGGTTTTGCTTAGATGGTTGTTGGTATAGGCGATGGCCTGGACGGTTGGATTGCCTTGATGGCTGTCGGCCAGGATGCTTCATTGGAGAGGCACACGACGGGAGGCACCCGGGGAAGGTCAGGCATGCTACTTGCACACTGAGATATGACGCAGTACGTAATGATAGGAAAGAACAAACTTGGAACAATGACATTACAGGCGAGTTGCATGGTTAGTGGAGATCTTCGTGTTCATCGAGTCGAAGGAAATAGAGAGCCATGGCGGGTACGACGCAAGGGCGAGCATCTATCGAGCCTGGTTTGCTTCGTCATATTTTCAACTTCGAGATGGGGATACAGATTCGGGGCCGCGAACGGTTTTAGGCAATCTCAAGCCTAATGGATAAGCTCTGAGTCACCCGCGTGGCTCGACTTGCACAGCATCGCGCCTTCCCCCGACACAGCCGCGGTCCCGTCCTCGGCTCCGAGGCGCTGGTGGCTCCTGCCTTGGCTGCTTCTTTGCGTCCCTCTTTAAAAAGCTCCTCCGTGCCTGCCTACATGTCTTAGCTGTCTCACTTCCGCGCCACCCTCATCGACCGGACCCTCTTCCCTCTTGATAAGCGCCAGACGCGCGCATGCAGCTGCATGCAGCATCAGCCTGCGCAAACAAGCGATCGACTATAGCCCAGACAGGCAGAACGCACCCTCCATCGAGCACCAGAGACGCGGCTCCTGCCTAATGCGCTGCCCAACGTGTCCATCGTTCACGGAAGCAGAAGGTGATGGATGACAAGCAAGCTGCCCGGTACTTGACCGGGAGATCGTCTGTCTATTTGCTTATGATCCGAACACAGTATCCGATGATGTTGCCCACACCATGTCGATGCACCGGCCCCTCCCGAGCTTCTCCCGTCAAATTCCCCCCCAGTTCTTCAGTTCTTCGTTCAGCGCCTGCAGCCCCTGCAGCAAATCATCTCTCAGGTCCTCCCAGCCCTCGACGCCGATGCTAACCCGCACGAGCCGCCTGTCGACGGTCGTGTCGCTCATGGCCCGCCACTCGATCAGGCTCTCGACGCCGCCGAGGCTGGTCGCGTGGTGGAACAGGAGGAGTTTGCTCGGCAGCCGCTTGGCGTGCTCTTGAGACTTCAACCACAGCGAGAAGACGGGCCCGTAGCCGTTGGGCATCTGTTTGCGCAGCCAGGAGCCCGCCTCGGACGCCTCGGGCTGCTGCGACGCGTGCTGGATCTTGTACACGAGATCGGCCACCACATTGCCGCCCGCCTGTTTCTGCGCCGCGAGCCAGTCCACGAGCCGCTGCGTGTTCTCGGTCTGCCGCATCACCCGCAGCTCCAGCGTCCGCAGGCTGCGCACCCCCAGCCAGCCCTCGAGGCTCCCCATGACGCCACCCAGGTGCATGCGCTCCAACCGCAGCTCTGCAAGCCACCCGGGCTGTCCATCCTTGCCGTTTGCCCGATCCGGCCGTACCACGAGCACGCCGCTGAGCATGTCGCTGTGACCCCCAAAGTACTTAGTCCCGCTGTGCATGACGATGTCGACGCCGTACCGGAACGGGTTTTGCAGCGGCGGCGGTGCAAAGGTTGCGTCGACGGTCAGATAGCACCCCAGCTCATCCGCCTTCTTGCGGTAGTAAGCCAGATCCCGCGCCTCGCCTGTCGGATTCAGCGGCGTCTCAACGTGGATGATGTCGCCTTTCTGCAGCTTGGCCAGGTCGTTCTCATCTTCAAGTTCTAGCTGCTCCAGCCCATTGAGCTTGTTGATCAGCTTCAGAATACCGTGGCAGCCGTGGTAACCCCCGCCGATGGCGACACGCTTCGGGTTGAGAAACACAATCATGGCGTGAAAAGCCGCCAGTCCGGAAGCATACGACACCACCGGGCCTCCTAGCAGCGAGCTCAAAATCGCCTCATACCGGATGGTGTTTGGTGCTTTCTCGCGGGAGTAAATGTACGAGTCCTCGGCCAGCTTGGGCTGCACGCCGTTAGCTGCTTTGCCTTGTCAGTGCACCCGAGAGCAACTTACGTCAAAGTCGCCCCAGGGCAGCAGCTCATTGGGGTTCTCAGAGTAGCGGAACGTTGTGGACACATGCATTGGTGGCGCCACTGCTGGGTGCGTGTTGGTGTAGTCATCGGCGTGGACGGACCTCGACGCCAGCGACAGCTGCCTGCCGAAGGCTGCGGCCAGTTTGTTCGGGCCGGCCTGTACCTGATCGCTCGTGGGGGCTTCGCTCGAGGGCGCCATTGTTTCGGCCTTGAGGGTCGCAAATGGGGAGATTGTAGGAATCTTTCAACGCTCGGGGGCGTCCTTGGCGCTCAGATCACACAAAGAGATGGTGAAAACGGGTTGCCTTTTTGGGCGCCCCTGCAGATGCTTTCCTCCGGGGTTTTATGTGAGGGCGCCGGTCGATCTGGACGCGGGGCGTGGGCTCCATCGGCATATCCATTCGTCATTCACAGGGCGCAACATTGGTGGAACACCATAGCCAGTGGACATTCTCGCCCAGCGACCTCGGCGCTCTCCGAGTCCGGCTCACCCTGTCTTCCGTGCTCCACTCGGCCCCATCCAGCGCCGTCTATCCGGCCCTCGCACATGTCTACAAGGCTCGACGGAGCGTTGACAGCCTGCAACGGCTCTTTGCGACTCCCGAGACAGACTGCGGCAATCTCATGGTCTGCATGCATGCGGATCGTGTGGCTTTGACACGAGGAAACTGCCGATGGCCGAAACGATGTGTTTTACCGCCGGTGGCGTCCGATCTGGGTCCCCATCGCGCGCCCTGACTGGCCGCATCTCAGCCTCAAGGGGGCTGTCGCAGAGCGAGCAAACCTGGACGGAAACAGAGAGAGGGCACTCGCTCGGCCCACCGGGGTCCCCGGGAGCTTCGTCGTGCTCCGGCATTTTACGTGATACGCAACGGGAAGGTCCGTTCGGTTGGGACGCCGCTTTTCTCGTGAGAGGGCGTCTGTCGGACAGGGGGGGGTTGGTTGGCGGAGACGACAACAATGCTGCCTCCCTCCCCCCCGTCTCAAAATAGCACACGACGCGGTTTCTTTGATTGTGTCGCTGCGCCTGCTGCTGCTCCTGCTTTGCCGGCGGCAGATCTCTTTCTTCTCGAAGCATCGTGTTGGGTGTTCCATGCACAGATCTGCGGGAGAGGCTTGACGCCTTCGACACGCGGGAGACGCATGTCTCGCAGTAGGGAGAGTGGCCCCCTGAGCAAACACCGTGGAGGCTCAATGCCGGCCGGGACCGACTGACATCGTCTTCCGGCGACGGCGAAGCAGTTGTCGTCGGCGGCCGTGGGAAGACTAATACACGGGCTGTTCGTCGGTCTGTGTCTGCCTGGCTCTGGTGGGTAGAATGCAGTTTCGATCGTTTCCTCCTCGCAATGTGCCGCGTCAAGGAAGGGAGAGTCACGAAGCCGAGTGGCTCTGGTGGTGCTGGTGGTGCCGCCGCGCCCCCCCGGCGGCGGGGCCGGCCGGCCATCGACTGGACTCGCTCGCGCAAACGGCGGCTGCTCAGACTGTATCTCGGCACGCCTGAGTCGGAGCTGTCGCTGCAGAAGATCCTTGAGATCTTGTCTGAAGGGCCGTTCCAACCAAAGTAAGATCTCCTTGTCCTCAGAGCTGGCTCTACTGCTGACCTCTGCAACAGACCGCGCCACACGCAATGTCTCCTGAACGAGATGCTGTCCAAGTCATACCGTCAGAAGAGACCCAAAAATCGGACCATCATGGGCGAGCGGCTCGCCTATCTCCGATCCTTCAGAGATAGGGATTTCCGTATTGGGCCGGAAACAGGCCCCAGCCCGAGTATTGCCACGGACTGCGCCATCCTCCTGAGATCCAGCCCAGGTGGGCGGAAGGCCAGTGATACCCAGCCGAGAGACCCCAGTGGAGAGCCGGATGACTACCTCTCGCCGGGTTCGGCGACGCAGCAGAAGCCGGACACCGCGTCCAGCCCGAGTCGCGGATCCTGGGACACTGGCGAACCGAGGACCTCCCTGGAAAGCGATGAGTCGGACGTGGACGAGCCAGTGCCCGAGCTGTTCCGGAACCCGTGGTCAACTTCTGAGGATGCCCGATGCGAGAAGATCGAGTTCCTTAGGGAGCGCTGCCCCAGTCGATCGTCTTCTTTCTTAGCCGATGCCGCCAGCTTGCTGGACGGGTTGTCTATTCGATCCAGCCTGTCGCGCTCGCTGAGCGGATCATCACCTCGGAGCGAGGCGTCAGTTTCGTCTGATATTGAACCGTCCAGCTATGCGTCGCCTAGTGAACGGGATGTGGATCGGCCGTCTACCGCCGCGTCGCTCACCAGCCATGCATGGTCCGGCGATCTGCACCTGTCACCTGTCCCCGCGGGGCTGGCATCGCCGCCCATTGCCTGGGCTCGCCCAAGGACGACAGACTTGTGGAATCCGGAAAGCAGCTCCCATACGCTCGAGAATCAGGAGCTGGTCAGGTTCTGCTGCGGCAGGACAGCCTGGTGTATCCACCGGCGCATCAGCGCGGTTCTGATGGCTGGAGGCCCGACCGAGACGTTTGCCTGCACCGCGGCCGAGGTTGATACTCGCGATGGGCTGGGCAACACAGCGCTTCACACTGCAGCGCGATGGGCGGCGCCGGTGCCGGTCCTGCTCCGCATCATGACACGGGCTTCGCACCTCGGTATGCTCAACCACCGCAACGAGACATTCCTCCACGTGCTGGATCCCGCGACCCTTGGCCCCAGTGAACTCGCCCACATCACCAAACATCTCGCCCGCCGCGGCTTCGACTTCACCCAGCTCGATGAGACCGGCCAGACCTTCATTGACCACCTAATGAGTCGCCCTTCCTTCTCCCTCGCCTCTCTCGAAGCCGTTTTCAGCCATCTCTCCGAGCCAGCCCGGCTGACCCTCCTTCACCACAACCACCAACAACTCCTCGCCAGTATCAGCACCCGCTTCCTCCACCTCAGCCCAACAACCGCTACCAACGCCGCCTCCTACGCCACCTACTTCACCGCCCGCTACGGCACATCCAACCGCCCGGTGTGGATCACCCCACACCTCCTCTGCCACATCCCCTTCCCCCAACCCGCCGGCCGCAACGCCCTGCACCAGCTCATCGGCGCCATCAACGTCGGCCGCGCCATGCGCCCGCCCAGCGCCCACAACCTCTGCACCCACCCCGCCTCCCTCCCCTTCGCACAGGCATTGACCCTCGCCCTCGACGCCTGCAACTCCTTTTCCTCCTCCTCCGACGATGATGGAATCAACAACCGCGAGGAGGGCACGCAGCGCACGCCGCTGGTGACATTGCTGCAGGGGCTGAGCTGGGGGAACTACTCCGCTTCCGAAGGGGTCGAGCTGGTGAGGTTGATGCTGGACCGTGGCGCGAGGCCGGGCCTGTGTGATGCCGAGGGGGACACGGCGCTGCACTGGGCGGCGAGGCTGGGGTTGCTCGGCGCGGTGGTGGTGCTGTGTGAGAGGGGGGAGGTCGGGTTGAGGGGGGTGGTGAATTGTCGGGGGAGGACGGCGTTGGAGGTCGCGCGGGAGGTGGTGGCTGCTGCTGCTGTTGTGGTGGGGGGTGAGGGGTTCGGGTTGGAGGGGGCGAGGTGTGAGGATGTGGTCTTGTTTTTGGAGAGGGGGGTTGTGGCTGGGTAGCGTTGGGTTGGGGTTGGGGATTGGGGGAGGGGGGTGAATTGGCAGGGCTTTATGATATCACGAGGTAATGGGTTATGTTTTAGTTTGTGTAGAGGGTTGACGGCGGCAAGCGCCGAGGGGGTGATTGGGCTGTTGTATGATGACTCGAATGTACAAATAGAATTTGTTTTTACAGTCTGCCGTAAAGATTGGCGGACAATTATTGTGCGTAACCCGTTGAGGGCCAAAAGGTCTTGCAGCTTCTGCATAGCCTCGTCGCACCATTGTATCCCGCAAAACCGCCTCTTGGGGAGTTCCCCTCCCGACTATCGTGCGTTGATAGCCGCATTGTGTGTTGTTCTCACGGGTGGCATCCTTCCGTAGCTTCGTGGCGCGGCTGCCGATAGGTAGCGACCCCGCTAGTCCGGGAGGTTTCCCACCTCGGGTATCATAAGGCTCAATGTCGTCACAATCTCGACAATGGAGGGGATGGAGCGACCGCATCCCTAGCCCTGCCTACCGGAAGTCGACCATCGCCAGCGATGGCCGCTCTTCCACTCCCCCCCTCCTCCAGATAGTAGATAAACTTCTCATCCCATCACCCACACCCTCTCAACCCGTCACCTCCTCCAGCAGCTCCGTCAGCGTCACAGCGCGATATCCCCTCCTCTTCATCTCAGGCAGCACCCGCCGCAGCATCGGTTCCGTCCAACTCCGCCGGTCATGGCACACCACAACCCCCCCCGGGCTCAACATACTCAACACATGCCTTGCATTCAGCCACGCCCACCCAATCTGCGCATCATGCGGATAAATACTCCCCAACACCACCCTGTACCCCAACCTCCTCGCCACCCTGCGTATCCTCTCATTGAAAAACCCCGACCCGGGACGATAATACCGCTGCCCCCTCCCCCCCGCCTCCTGGTTCCCCGCGCGCGGCGGCTCGCGGCCCTCGGCGCGGTACGCGTCGTCGATGAGGTCCTGCACGGCGCGCAGCTGCGCGGCCAGCTCGCCCCCGCTCAGCCCGCGCGCCGGCTCGTCGCGCAGGCCGTGGTTGGCCAGCTCGTGGCCGCCGCGCAGGATGCGCCGCAGCAGCTCCGGGCCGTCGCTGCGCGCCGTCACCTGCGCGCCGATGACGAAGAAGGTCGCGTGCGCGCCCGCGGCGGCCAGCGCGTCGAGGATGGCGGGGGTGTGCGGCGAGGGGGCGTCGTCGATCGTTAGCGCCACGAGGGGTTTGCTGGACGGCAGCCAGAGGCGGAAGAGCACGTCCCTCCAGGCGTGGGAGAGGAGGCGAATGAGGAGGGAGGGAGGTTTGTAGATTATGTATGGGGGGAGGACGAGGAGGAGGACGAGGAGGAGGGGGAGGAGGAGCGTGGCCATGCGGCGGCGGCGGAGGCGGCGCGGGAGGCGGAGGGAACGGAACATCGGGTGGGCTATGGCATTGCCGGTTCTTGGGGTTCGCTGAAGGCTTTGAATGGTTGAGAAAGGGTTGTTGTGAGCGGTAAAAAAAAATAAAATAAAAAGGGAGTCGCGTGCGTTGGTTGGGCTGGCGGTTGGGAAATGAGCCGGCACGGGACGACATGCAAAGGGTCGATAAGATAGACAAATGTTAAGGTTAATGCAGGCAGGGGTCGCTGAGTGAGGTTGCCCAATTGCACGGCGATGCATCGTGGCGTCATCTGCACCATTGAGATGGGGGCTGTGGCTGGTCTGTGGCGCGACTTACACGCCGAAATCCCCCTTGATTCCACATCCTCCATTAACCCAACACGCGACTCGAACCCTTCCCGCAGCTTCTGGACGTCCGTGACCCGCGGCTTGTGTTCGCTTCCAGCACGTTTCTGACGCAGGATGGACAGCGCGTCCGAGAGTCGCCCAAGTCATTCACCAGCGCCCCAGGGTAACCTTTTCTGATAGAATAGGAGCCCCAGTTGAACGGCGCACCATGCGACTTTTCAATCAAAAATTCCAGACCCAAAATCCAAGTTGCCGTAGTCAATGAGCTCAGGAAACAAGCAGTCATCGAGCTGCTCCTGCGGCGGCGACATTGCGTCCGTCGTTGTCGTGGGGATACGGTTCAGGATCCGGTCCACCAGCTCCGACAGCCGCTGCTCGGCATCCCTGCACATCTGGTAGTCCCCGTGGCTGCTGGGACTGACCACCCACGACAGGTTGGACAGAAAGACGCAGAGGTTGCGGATGGTTGCCGCGGTCGGCGGCTGACTGGGAGAAGGCCCTGCCCCTGTCGTCTCTCGCGGAGGCCGGGTGTTGTGTAGTTGTTGGGCTAAGAGCATTGCGCTTGGAAGACCGTAGTATAGGTTCTATAACATTAGTTTTTCCCGATGTATGCTGCGAAGGAGGGATGGAAGTTGATCGTGCGACGAATACGTACAATCCATGAATGGTCTCGGCTCAGGTCAATCGATGGAGCGGAAGAGGTGGTGATTTTCCTGACGACGGTGGCCAGAATTTTGCCAGCAGTCTCCAGGAAGGCCGCACGGTAGCTTTCATCCCCATAGCGGGCCAAGTACTGGAGCAAGAGGAACTGGCTGTGGAGGTAATCGAGATAGGTGGTTATGATCGTAATTGTGTTCGCGTTGTTGAACTGATACTCTTCGCTCTCGACAGGGTGGAAGCAGTCGTAACGCAGTGCGGCAGGACAGTGCTCCCAAGCAATCCGGGCTTCGTCCAGAACTTGGCTGTATGACTTCCTTAGCCGGTGACAACACCCGGAGCACTCCAGGGATGGACTTCAACTGACATTGCTCGCATGAGTATGTCGCCGTCATACGACGCTGCAGTCAACTCGAGCACCTTGTCTCTAAAGATAGCCAGCAACAGGCGGATACGTACGAGACTGGCACGATGAATCTCTCCCCGCGCGTTCCAACCGTCTCCGCCCAGCTGCCGAGCCGCCTCTGCAAAGGACGCCGCATCCGCCACCAGGGTGTCATCGCTCAGGTCCAGCGGCAGAACCGGCTTGCAATGTCGGTAATTGAGCAGCGGCGGCCGTCCCAGAAAGGTAGCGAGGCACTTGTCCACGTAGAAGGCGGCTGCAAAGCAACCCAGTTTCCACTGCGCGAGAAAGGCGGGATAGCCGCTCACATCCTTGTCGTCGTCCGCGCTTTGCTTGTGAAGACCGGTGTAGTAGACGGTGGCGCAGAGGTCGCCGAGCCGTCTCCATGCCTGGTAGCCTAAGGTAAGGCAGGTTGCGGGTCAGTTCAGACTTCACCAACTCCCGGCGGCGTTTGATGAGCGGTGAGATGGGATCCCATTTCTTACTGGAGTCGCCGTACTGCTGAGTCTTCAGCATCACGTCGTTGACCTGCAGCGCAACCAAGAGCTCGTTGGCGGAGGACACCCGGGCGCAAAGGATGAGACAGCAGTCGCTCGCCTCGGCCATCTGCAGTATAAGAGTGGACCGGTCCGGCAGACGATTGCTGCCACCAGAGAACAGAGTGTCGTTGGCGGGAGTTGCCGTCAGCGCGCGGCTCGCCACGGCGAAGAGGTTGCCGACCGCCTCCCAGCGGAGGTGGTCTCCCGTGAAGAGGGCGACGTACTCGTCGACGGTCGTGGAGGGGTGGGCCACCAAGGGTTTGGCTGAGTTTTCGAATATATGAGCGGTCAGCTCTGTCAGATACACGTCGAGTCCCGGTCCGGCCTCTTCGGGGGCTTGGTCAAGCAAGTCGCGAGTTGAATGCAGGATCGCTTCGATGACCGCATGGGGAAGAAGGGGCACCCGGGAGCGCTGGTACGATTTCCGGACTAAGATGTCTATATCACGGTTTTGGTGCAGCAGTTGCAGAACCCGTACGCCAGATAGGATTTCTTGCGGGGAGGCCGTGCCAAGTTTATCACCGATGGCAGCAGAAATGGTGTTCTCCCGGGAAGACGCCGGATCCGAACGCAAAAGGGGGCCTTCAACTGCACGAATCCCTGGGCGGTGGCGGCCACTGCAGACGCATCAGCTACAACCCCGAAGAGGAGGAAATGTCTCGTTGTTGCTTTGTCTCAAGATTTCATCACGAACTGTCTTGAATACAATGTGCATCTCACATCGAGTACTTGTGAAAATACGTAAGTATACGAACCCCAACTTGGACACACCAGGGCTGAGCGACTCGGAAGCCGTCTCGGACTTTTTCGCCTTTGGTATTCTTTTTCTGCCAGAGGACGAGGTCATCGGGGCGGGGTGGTAGAAGCACTGTTCGGTGATCTTGCGGTCTTCGCATCGCTGGCAAACGGGGTGCGCGTGGTCGCAGCGGATCTTCCATTTGCGACAGGGCTCGCAGGACTGCGGTTTTCCATTGCGACGACGATACATGTGTTACTCGGAGTGGGGTTTGGACTCGGACTGAATGTTGGGATAAGAGGAAGGGAGGGAGAGAGGGAGCGAGCTCTAGCAATATAGTACGGTTGATTGTCTATTTACCTTATCATTCGGAGTAGACGGACATCTGGTACGACATGATTCGGAGTGATTTACGCGGGGCTTTCGGAATGAGCTCCCTTATTCCTCGTTGACAACGTCCCCCTCGCAGCCAAAAACCTACCAGTAGCTGTATCATACACCTGAAAGTCCTAACAAGATACTTGGTTATTTTATATAGACCAAAATACCCTCTAAGGTACAGGTAACGCTCCAGCGGTTGGATTTCGGAGTGAGCGAAGCTAAGGCACAATGAGTACGGCACCCCGAATGACTCTGTCACATCCAATCACAGGCGGGCTACCCACAGGTACCTTACCCAGCAACTGACTTCGATCTTGAATTGGACACTGCGGCGGACTCTGCACGACGGACGCCGGATCTGACGAGATCAAATATCCGAATAGGGTGCGCAACCCAATTTTGCAACAATGTATACAGGAGGGGAAAAAGTCGAACAGCAGCAATGGCTTTATATATAGATGGAATATATCCAGCACTAGGTATCTCTTTCAGAGTCCAATCCAACCCAACACGAAATAGCAACGCTATGCCCGCCATTCAGGTCAATACAGAGCCACAGAAAACGCCGGGAGATGCTCGCCATGCCCGCCATCCGACTCGCCCCAAATGCAGATTGACCCTCAGTATAGCTTCTTCAACTCGTCCTCCTCCAGCGTGCCAACGAATGCATGCCCCAGGAAGTGCAGCCACGTCTTATTCTGCTTCCTCTTCTTCTTCTTGCCCTTCTTGCCTTTCTTCCCACTTTTCTTCTTCTCCTTCTTCTCCTCCGTTTCCACTTCCCCATCACTCTCACTGTCCTCGTCATCCTCCCCGTCACTCTCCTCCTGCCCCTCCCCTTCCTCCTCCTCCCCATCCACCCCCTCCTCCTCCTGTTCCCCATCCCCCTCTTCCTCCCCCTCATTTCCATAAGCCACCCCCACCCCACCCTTCCCACCCCCCACCCTCTCCCCAATCCTCACCGCCAACTGCACAAAACTGTTCACCGTCAGGTCCCCGAGCCGATAAATCCGGTCGTCGAGCGTGCTGTACTCGACCTCAAACGCAAACTCCCTCGGCTGCGGCCGGTGGTGCGGCGGCGCGGGCTTCTTGCCGCCGTGCTTGCCCTTGCGCCAGCGGAGCAGCCAGTCCGTCCATCCTTCGCTGTTTCCGCTTCTTTCCTCCTGCTCCTCTTCCTCCTTGATTGTCATTGTCGTTGTTGTTGATGTTAGCCTGGTGGCTGCCGAGGTGAGGTTGAGGTTGTTGATGTGCGTCAGGTTGGCGTAGTATTGGGTGTAACCCGTTAGGGTGAGCGGTTGGGGGGAGTAGGCTGGCCCTGGTGGGGTGGATTTGGAGGGCGGTGGGGGGATGTGGAGGTTGGGGTCTTTTGGGGGGGTGTTTTTGGGCGGTTTGTTCTTCTTCTTCTTTTTGGTCACGGTGATGTCGTCTGCGGTTACGTCGGCGTCGACTGCGGCGCCGGAGAGATGGCGCAGTTCGAGGTGCTTTTGGGTTGGGTCGTTGTCGGTGACAGTTTGCGGGGCAGTTTTCTGGGCGGCACTCCAGACGAGGGCGTTTTCGAGTCCGGTTATGTTGTACTCCAGTACGCGCAGGGTCGGGAAATAGTTCGGCACGACGCTCGGGCTGACCAGCGAGAGGTGGTAGCGCTCGACCCAGCGGTCCCTGCGCTTCTTGCCCTTTCTCCGCTTGCCGTCCTTCTTCACCTCGTCTGGCTTGCCGCCGGACGCGGGCGGCGGCGTCAGCCTCGCCCAGTCGTTGCGCAGCTCCACGAGGTAGTCCGACGCCGACTGTGCCGACAGCTCGTCCTCCATGGCGTTGCGGATATCGGCCTCGGGCACCCCGGACATGGCGGCGAAGTCAATGTCGTTTTTGTCGTGGATGAGGAAGTGGTCAATGTTCATGTGCCCGTACAGACCGCCCACAACGACGTCGCGGAACTGGTGCATCCAGAGCGTGTACTTGTGCCAGCACGACTCGTCCCATAGCTTCTTGCTCTCCGTCCGGGCTGGCGGCACGTGGCCCATAAGAATGGCCTTCACGCCGCGCTCACGCAGAAACTGCAGCTGTACGTGCAGCCACTCCATCTGCTTGTATCCCGGCTCCTGGGGGTCGGCGCAGCCGTCGACGGCGGCGTTGCGGTCGAAGAAGTACAGCGTGTTGAGGCTGAAGACGGCGAGCTTGTTCGGAATCACCTCGACGCTGAACCAGCCGCCAAAGTTGAAGCTGTGGCGCTGCTCCTCGGGGATGAAGTGGCGCCAGATGTGCGCGTAGTGCTGAAACCACTTGTTCGGACCCGGCAGCAGGATGTTGTGTGGGAGGATGTCGTTGTTGCCAAAGGTGGGCACGACGGGCACGGTCATGCCGGTGCCCTCGGGGTCGGCGAACAGGTCGGCAAACTTGTCGGCGATCCAGGCGTTGGTGCCGAGCACCTGGTCGGCGTCGCGGGGCAGGTCCTCATCGCGGTCGTGGCGGGCGCTGTCGCCGGTCCAGACGACGAAATCGATCGAGTCTCGCAGATTCGCGGCGATCCAGTCAAAGGTCGCGTTCACGAGAGAAAACGGGCTATCGCAGTCGGTCGTCTCGGCGCCGAAGGGACCCGCGGGTCCCTCGCCCTTGTGGCACGCGCTATCTTCATCGGTCGACGAATGCACCTTGTAGTACGCGTCTGGGTGAATGTCTGCCGCAATCAAATCCGTCAATTTGTCGTTCTTGGGCTTTGAGATAAGGGGGAGTCGCCAAGCCCCTCGCAGCAGAGTCGGGCGATTGATGAGGGGAACGTACCGCTGATATGCAGGAACCTGCCGTGCAGTTTCCGCTCCAGCGTTACCGCAGGGCTGGCTATGACGCCATGACACAGCAGCGCCAGCGCCAGAGCGCGTCTGAAAGCCATCCCGTCGTGGAGTCCGCCAGGGCGAAATAAATGTGAGTTGGAGCTGAAGCAAAAAACCCTTGGGGAAACAGAAGAGGACGAAGGAAGAAAACTAAAAATTTATGTCAGGGCCGCCGTGTGCGGCTGTGATTCAGCGCCAACAACGCCTTCACATGGCAACAAAACCAGCAGGCAGTCGGGCGAAGAAAGACTGGGCAACGTTGAAAACACTCGTTGGACCCTGAATGTTTTTGTCAACGAGGACCCGGTATTGGATGCAAAACTGCCCAGTCCGAGCGGGTGGCTAACTGCAGGATGGTCAGACCTGTCAGGATGACGCCAGCCTCGAACGACAAACGCGAGCTGCCCTTGACCAAGTCGATCGCAGAGATCGGCCAAGGCGTCTCTTTAATGCGCCCGTCCAAGTCGTGTGGACACCGGGCACCTTGCTGTCTGGACCAGGGGGCCACCCACTCCCACATCGATATGGGAAGCATCTGACTGTTGCTTATGCTTCCCATCCATAAATTACTGGATGCCTTTGCCGCCGTATCACATTGCCTCACGCTGCCAGAGACGCAGCTGCGCTGCATCCCCGCGTTGCGAGGGCTGAAAAGATGCGTCGAGGCAGCCAATATGCTTCGAGCATCGTTCCCACGTGTTGGCCAGAGCGCCCACGGCCAGGTCGAAAACCCCCCCCAAGCACGACTGAGACATGTGGGCAGCCCTCTGGATGGAAAAGGTGCACACGACTCGATCTGTCACTTGTCTTCCTGCGTGCGTGTCTTCTTTCCGCGTCGGTCAGCGGGCACTCACGCGGGGGTTCATGGTGTGCTGTGTAGCCGCCCCGCCGCCTTCACCTAGTGTCATCGACGTCACCGGCACCTTTTGTTGTTGGCGGTGGCTCCAGTGTTCGCCGTTGGCTTTCTAACTGGTCCCACTTTTTAGTCGGCTTCCGCGGTCAGCGAAGGACCACGAAGAGAGAAGAGCCAAGTCAAATTGCCCAACAACGGCAAGATCTGGTTGTCTTGCTGCTGCCGTTTCCAGCCTTCTTTCAGCATGAATCCTGGAAGGCAGGCCCCACAGACAACGAAGCACCCAAATGCGCCTGCACGAATCCGGCAGTTGTACAGTGTCCATGCAAGACAGCACGCTAGGCGCACTGTAGCTAGGCACTCTAACCTAAGAATTTTTCGCAGGCAGCGCGTTCTTTGTTTCCTTTTCTCTTCCCATACATTCATCCGCAACCAGCGCCGCGTCTAAGGACTCCCTTTCCCCGTGTCCCGTGATTGCTCATAGCTAGTTGCCAGATCGTACAGCCGTCTGTTTGAGGGAATACTGAGCGTATCGCCATGACGCTTTCCTATGGTTTAATCCGGCCACATGCACGTGTGAGGTTGCACCGTTGTCGTTGCCAGCCAAGTGGAATAAGTGCGGCAACTCCGACCTGCCCGCAGCCACACCGCCGCTCTTGCAACTGGGTACAGGGCGGCCGAAGTTTGGATTGCGGAACGGCGTTAGACCGCCTACCCGTTCAGTACTGAGTGCGAGTCTATCTGAGACCCTGAAGTGGTGCATTCACATTCCACGGAGTCCTTCTGCAGCCCGCGCCCCCCCCCCCCTCCCTCAGCTTCAACCCACCGCGCCGGACCTCTCACAGCACGCCTGTGATCTGTCCAGCATTGTACACTGGCACAGTGTGTTGGCTGCACGGGAGGACACAATGCTTCACACATACGGATTATCCTCGGTGCTTGAGAGATATGCCCACTTCTCCTCCCTTCTGAGTGACTTATCAGTAACTGCTCTGGAAACTCTGTGCGAGAGACGGGCTGAGAGGGGTAAGAGGAAAGGACACTATCTGCTCAGGGAAAAAACTGAGTGGCTCCTCCAGCGACTTCATGAGAAGCCGCAACCATGAGCGGGTGCCGTCTCCTTCACGGGAAGCACGCTTCGGCTCGGGGAGTTGTGTACAGACCTATATCACTGGTAGCTCACGACCAAAGGTGTCGAATCAAAGTCTATCTGCAAAGAGTACTCAACGAACACACGTATCTCGCCCTGCTTTTGTCTATATCCAGTCCTCCACTCCGTCGTATACCATCCGCACCATTCACACCAAGCTTCATGACAACCGGGCTTCTACCCCAGACACCCGTAGTCCCCGCGCCCTCTTCCATCGCTCGAAGCCATATTCAACACCACTCCCAGGCAATGGGTAAGAAACCCCAATGCCAACCTATCCAACAACACCACTCCCACTCCCACACCCACACCCACATCCACCCCCTCTCTGTCCGCCAGCACGGAACTGCTCACCCACACCAGCGAGCACACCACCACCACCACCACCCTGTCCCGCACCCAGCTGCTCGGCGCCGCTTCCGCCGGTATTGTCGTAGTTGATGCTCTCGCCATCATCGTCCGACGAAGACGGCCAGCGCACGCACGCAGACCCCTGGCGGCAGCGGACCGAGTCCGAGGCCGACACGGCGCTGGCGCGGCGCGGGAGGAGGAGCAGACCTGGGAAGGAGGGGGAGGCGCGCCAGGGGAAGAGGGTCGCTGCTGCCGCCACCGCTGCTGCTGCTGCGGGTGGAGTTGGGTTGCTGGAGGTTGACGAGGTGGTGGTGGTGGTTGAGGTGAAGGGTGGCGAGGCGGAGTGCGGTACACCGGTGTCTGGAGATGGGGCCGGGGTTGGGTCGGGGTGTGTGTTGGGATGCGGGTTTGCGTGGCCAGGCCGGGTGAGGGGGATGGGGATGGGTTTGGTTGAGGGAGCCGTTGTGTGCGATGGAGGTGAGGATGCTTGGTCTTCGAGCGGCGGTGTCGGAGGCTTCGAAAGGTTGGCGGTTTGTGTACGCGGTTGAGATGCTGAGCGGTGGTTAATACCAGCAACTAGGGGGTGAGGATATGCCGCCTGCGTGCGCGGGCTTTTGGTGGTGGGAGAAGGGACGGCTGCGAGCTCACCTTGAGTCATGAGGTCCGGCCGACGGGGACGGGGGATACACCATTGAACGGCACAGGCCATCAGTAGAAGGACGAGGGCGAGAGACGCGAGGTTATCGTGTACGGAGATCATGGTGCGCGAAGACAACTGGAAAGAAGGGTATGCTGCAATGAGCTGATTTAACAACAAGAATACGGTTTTCTTCCGCTAAAGCGTGCTGATGCTTGACTTTGGCGAAACCCATGGAGGTGCCGCCCCTTTAAGAACCTCGACCCGACATCTTATCTCGGCACCTTACCTACACCCATCAGGATGTGACTCCATGGTGAGCTCGGAAGCGCCGTAGCCCAAACTGCCAGGATTGAAGAGGAGTAGTTGGTCCATACTGCACGCTGGCCAAGGACCTTGCTCCCCCCCCTTCTCGGATAGGCGCCTGACCCTCCCACCATAGGTAACGTTGACGCCGCCACAAACTCGACGGAACAATGTTCTCTCTTCCGGGCGGGGGTGTAAGCCACAGTAGATCTAGGCCATGCGCAAAACGCCAATAGAGAACACCCGAGAAGAATCCTGTTCGCAGTGGAAAGACGCCTCGGGCCGCTCAACCTGCGGCTAGTGATGGTCTCCGGCGACCGCGAAGTTGCGGAGGAGCACCCCAGGGCGACCCAGCTGAGGGAAGCTGACTGACAAGGCGGACTGCCCTAATTCCGATGCGGCAGGGCGCCTCATCGGCCAGGTGAGAGCAGCTTGCGCAGCGCAAGGCCGAAAGCGGGGGTACGGTGTGGCTTGAATCCGCAGGGGTTCAGCCTCCTCGCATCAACGTTGGCCAGTGAGAAGCGAGATGGACAGTCAGGCTGCTGATAAAGTGCTCTCGGCGCATGTTCGTGATGGAGGGTCGCAGCCGGCTACGATTCGGCGAGTTTTCCTCTCGTCGAGGGGGACCGTGCGCCGCTCCATAGTGAGTCGTGTGCATTGGAAGGCCGCCCTTCGTGGATGGCCGGAGCCCATTGGCGCCCTCCCGGCCCTGGGAGGGGGCCCCTTTGCTTCGTGTAGTGCAACTGCGGAGGAGCATGAATCTGTCCTTCCCCTCGACAGGCCGACCCTCTCTCGCCAGCCACTGACGCGCGGGGAGAGTGCTACGGGTTACACCGCTGCACGTCTCCCGTCACATTGATTGCCCAGCCTGCGATCCCCGCAGCACAGCTGTGGAGGAGGGGTCGTCGCCCGCTCTCCAGCTCCGCAAGCCGCCGACTCGTCATCGAGAAGCGATCTCACGAATCGAATCGCGCGTCGCGTGGTTGGCGCGAGGTTCTACCGCAGTAGTCGGCAGGACGTAGAGGAACCATGCCGAGTGGTGCGAGGCTGACCTGGCTCGAGGATGCGTCGATTCCGAATCCGTAGCACGTCGGGCCAGCTCTGACGCGGGCCGGAGTTCTGATTTTCTCGGCGGGTGCGGGTTCCTTTTGTGTGTTGCTGGGCAGGACGATGGAACGTTAAAGCCAACGCGCGGGCCACTTCGGGCTGCACCAGCTGCAAAGCTGCAAAATGCCAGGCTGATTCGCAGGGCGGGGGAACAGTGGAGTTGTGTCCCAATCACGGCTCCCGCCCGATGTCACGCCGTTGACAAGGCGTGGAGTCCAACAGCCAACAAGAAACGGGTGAGGATTGACCGTTGCGAAAGCGGGCCAGCATGCACGAGCCCATCGGCGTGCCGAGATGCCATGCCTTGGCCCGAGTGAAGGAAACCGGGACATGGGCGCGGGACCAGAAACACTTCCAAACGAGATGGGCTCCAGAAATTGATGCGGCTCGCCTGCGACGCGGGAGGCTCTCTGCTGTTCCCTTGTTCCCTTCTTCGAGCTTGTCCCCCCAGCAATCTGCTCGGGCGAGCGAATCAGCCGGCGGGAAACGCGCGACGACACCTGCCTTTGGGTAACTCGACTCGGAGACAGCACCCTGCCCGACGAGGGCCGACGGTGAGCGCAGCGCAGCAGCCGACCGGGCGCCGCGTTACGGTGGGATCGCATGTCGGCAGAGACAGCGGCTGGCTCGCTGGCCTTGGGGGTTGCAGCCCAACCCGCAGTGAAAATGTAACTTATCCGTACGCGGTAAGGTATCAAGTACGCAGCTGGGGGGGCTGCGATGCCGTGAGATGAGGCCTGCATTCCACACGGCACGAGGCCAACCCTGCGCGTCCGGCCGTGGTAATGGACCTGAGACGCATACAGTAATGAGCGCTTCACTAGAAGTCGAACCGAGATAGCCATGCACCCAGCAGTGTAGGTGCGTGATAAACTGCACTGCGCCGTACACGCGTACTGCACTCACGGCAGCCGCCCTGAGGATGGATGATCTAGAAAGATCGGGGGCTGGCGAGATGAGATGAGATTGAGGGAGGTGGGGACTTGCTGACGCAGCTGTCACACCCGTCACGCAGCCCAGGCCGACTCGCGTTCCACCTTCAACGGTCTTCCAGACCCTGCCCGCTTAGCGTGCGCACTAACCGTGTCTGGTAAAGTACCGAGCCCTGCCTCGCTCGCGGTTGTGGGGCACTGAGAAGTCGTCCAGTCGATTGTCCAGCCGGAGAAGGCAAGTGGGAGGGTCTGTCCCCCCATGCGCGGGCGGGAGGGCTGGGAGGAGGGGTGTTGAAAAGGCGGGAGAGCTGGAGCACAAAGGGAAGCCGCGGGCGAGGGCGAGGGGCAGCAGCAGCTGCCAGCCTAAAGGGGAAGCGGCACTGGACTTCAGCCATCATATCGCCAGGTTACTTGGAAGGTTGCAGTAGAAAAGGGCAGGCGCAATACGACAGGCGGTGACCAGAAGAGGTGGTGGTTTGGCAATCTGCCGCCTTGCGCTTCCACTTCCACTTCCATGCCTTCCATCCCAGGCCGGCCCTGCCTTCCCTCAACGGTCTCGTCGGCCGGTGGTCGCTGCCCGCTGTCCGGTGTCCACTGTCCACGCCTGCCCCACTTCTCCAATTGACCCTTCTGACCCTCTAAAAACCCAATTCCCCAAAAAGTGAGGAGCGAGAGCTCCAGCTGCTGCTGCGCTGCAATCCACGCCCGCCCGGCCCCAAAAAAAATCCACGCAGGACGGGACACACTGTCGCGGTGCGGCTGTCGGACAGCTCCAACGGAACGCCAACGCCAGGACCGACCTACCTTACCTTAGCTGTGCCCATTTAGCCACCTAGCTGGCTGCTTCAGCACGCCCGCCCCAGTCCGCCCCGCGCAGCCGCGCACCACGATGGCCTAGGTTGTGATGCATTTCCGTAGCACCACTGGACCCCCGCCACCGAGACCTTCAAGTTCCCTTCTACCATGTTGCGCCGCCCGCTGGCCCGAGGATCTGCCTGTCGTTGATGCGCGAACCTCCTCCCGCCCCGAGACTGGTTGGCGGGCGAGCAAGTCGCCGCGTCCGCCTCCGCCGCGAGTCGCCGAGAGCTAGCAGCGCCTGGACTCCGTCGGCCGAGCGGAAGAGCCTCACGTCGCCTTTTTCCTTCCCCTTCGACGTCGGTCTCGGCATTCGCATCCGCATCCACTGCTGCTGCTGGGTTGCCGCGCCGCGCCGTGCCACGCTTGCGCCGCCGCTCTTACCGCATCCGCGCCCGCGCCCGCGCCCGTGCTCACTCCCGCTCCCGCTCCCTAGCGTCCCGCTCCGCCGTTACCGCCACGGACGACCCTCGCCATGGCGGCCGACAACATTGCGCCGCCAGCCCTGCCGCTGCCTCCTCCCATGCCGGCGACGGCGCCCTCCCCGCCGGTGCTGCAGCCCGCCCTCGTCGGCGGCCCCGGTGTCACCCCTCCGGTCACGGCCCCTCCTCCGCCGCCCCAGCACTATGATCCGGCCCTGGACCCCGCCATCAAGCAGCTGCTGGACCAGCAGGCCGAGATTCAGGCGAGGCTGGCGGCCTTGCTCCCACAGAAGTACGGGCCCAATGTCAAGGTGGAGCTCGAGATGCTGCGCCACAAACTCCGTGTCCTGCGCGCATACGCCGACGACCATCGTGAGCTGCTTCCTGCCCTCCTGCGTCTCATATCGCCCCTCCAGCTCCCGGGCCGCATCCGTCTTTGCCCTTTGCATTTACGTTCGTTCTCCGGAGTGTGTTTTGGAATCTAATTCGGTCCTTTTTCTGAGCAGACTTATCCGGCAGCATCCCGCTCCTGTCTGAGATAGAAGAGGCGAGGGCGCTGCAGTATCAGTGCGAGTGCATCGAGACAGCCTGTCTTGACCAAGGTACGTCGATGCCCATCGGTTGCTCGTCAAGGTTCGTGTGCTTAATGGTTCGCTCGCGCGAGATAGGCGTCGATCTACAAGATCCCAGGTTTCTTGACACGCTGAAGTATCACTACTATCACGACCAAGCCCCTGAAGGCTATGCTGCCTGGCTGGACAGGAACCTCTCCCAGTACGATGCCGTCACCCGGGCGCACCGGCTGAGGGACAGTTTGCCCCTGAATTTCGGAAGCCACCATTCGTTCAAGTGCTGGGACGACCGGTGTCTGCATTACATCTACGGCTACCCTCATCGAGACGATCGGGACCAGCACGCCAAGGAACATGTTATCCCCCGGAAGCGGGATTCAGGCCTCTCGGTCGGAGGTTCCCCGCCGTTATCGTTCAGCGAACACCCGAATCGAACCCATGGCGCCGATTACGGCAAGCGAACCGCTTCACCACGCTACCTTCCTCGCCCAGCCGCGAACCTGCAGCTCGCTCCGCTGGCGACGAGCAGCCAAGGGAGAGACCATCGCGACTCTCTGAGGGGCTACTCGTTTGTGTCCGAGCATCCGGCCGGTCCTCGTGGCTCTGTCGACTCCGAGGTGGATCCGCTGCTGCCCCCTCTGAAGCGCAGTCGTGTGGGGCAGTCTCGGCTTGAATCTATCGAGGAACTACGCCTTCTCCGGGATATCGGGCCCTGTTTGCGTTGCAGGGTGTTGCAGAAACCTGTAGGTGCGCTAAAACTGTGGCCGAGTTTCCATACTGACTCTTGCAAGTGTGATTCCAACGACCCTTGTACCCTTTGCACAGATCCCTCGGGCTCCCCTGACAACGATTTCTGGAAGGCTCTGGGGTGTCAACGAGGCCCGCTTACCAGTCTTGCGGATATCATGCTCCCAGGTACGCACATACATCCCCATCTCTGTGATCCGGGTCAGGGTTTTGCTAAACCGGTTGTCTAGGTTCTATCGCCCCAAGGCAGGGCCAAACACCGATGACGTCCCCCCTTGCCGTGCGAAGACATATGAACGACTTCTTGGAGCGAGCGTTTGTTATCCCTCCTGAAATCGCACGAATGGTCATGGCCCATTTGGACTTCGACGACGGCTTTTGGTGGACCGACGATCTTGCTAGCCTGCCACCCTACAACCCCGCGCAAGCTTCCTTTCGCAGAGACGCCATCGACAGGCCACCGCCCATCCTCGACGTTCTTGCGGCGAGCTGGAACATGGGCGAAACCATGTACAGCTTCTGGCAGCTCCTCAAAATGAGCGGCGTTCTTTCCGAGAGCCGTGACTTAGAGGCTGCCCAGTATCCCGTGTTGTACCGCGCGAAGCTCTTACTGCGAGAAACGCTCTTTTATGACCTTCAACAACCTGATTCCGCGATCCATGGCGAGCCCAGCAGCTCCACGTCGCATGTCGTCTTCGACGACGCCGAGTCGTATGGGCGCTTTCGTGTACTTTACCACTGCATGGTCCAGTTTCTCCAGTCGTTCGACGAGCAACTGGCACGGCCGGCCCCGCTCGATCCCAAGCACTGGCTGGCTGCATTCTTCGCCCTCTGCATCTTCAGCATCGTGAAGACGATCCTGGTTGACAGAGCGGCGCACACCCGCTTCACCTCGCCGCCGCACTCCGGGATAGCAACCATGCATGCCACCTACAAGGCGCTCGTTAGCGTCTTTGCGTGGTCCACTCCCATGCTCCTAGATAGTCAGGAGATAGAGGTGAACCACGACGACCGCGAACTGCTCCTTTCGGTCGGAGTCTTCCTGGGCAGGAGCTCATGGGCTGAACGCGGTATCCTGTCTTCAAAGGATTTCCTTATGTTTCTTGGAAGCGGGGAGATAGAGGGAAACTTCTACCATGGCTTTATCAAACAGCGGTCACCAACGAGGCAGGGATCCTCATTTGTGTTGCCCCCCATCAGCAAGCCGGAAGAGGCGAGGAAGCCACTCCCGGATATGCGGCCCCTCATCACCACCTGGGCGCCTAGCGTGCATGGGCAGGCCGACAGAGACATATACGTCTTCAAGGGCGAGCCTGAGAGGATGCTTGCGTCGCCACAAACGATGGATCCCGGTCGACGGCACACGGTCGCAGAGAGCCCGACGTTCGTGCGGCAGTCTAGTAGGGTGCTAACCTCGCCGGTCGCTACACCTAGAATGCGAGCCTCGTACCAACGACCTCCGCTCCGAAGAGTCTACTGCACCAAGTGCAACGAGTATCCCGAAGGCTTCCGAGGCGAGCACGAGTTGCGCAGACACAATGATGCGAAACACGCCGCCTTGGTCAAGAGATGGGTTTGCACACAACCGCCAGACCCCCCTCACTCACCTCAGCCTGTCATTCCGCTCGCCAAATGCAAGGCATGCGTCACGCAGAAGCGCTACGGAGCTTACTACAACGCTGCCGCCCATCTCAGGAGAGCGCACTTCAACCCTCATCGTGGTGGCAAGGCAAGCGGGGATTGGCCGCCCATGTCGATCCTGAAGGACTGGATGCGCGAGGTCAGGCAGTCCATCGACGTGCAGGATCAAGATGATGGCTCCAGCGGCGAGGAGGACGCACATGATTACAAGCCGCTACACGACTACGTCTCACCGCCACACCGACGCTCACCAGTCATGGACGCACCGCGGCTTGCACCGGCCTTCCCTATGCCTCCACAAGCGCATGGCCCGCCATTATTGGCGCCTTCTGTCGACCGAGTCAACCCCGTCGGCCCACCGCCTATCATCATCCAGAGCAGCCAGAGCGCCTATCTGGCGACGACGACTCTCAAAACTGACGAGCCCCCACACGCGCAGGCATCGTCGTCCTCGGCCACCCGAACGCGCTGCCCTCATCCAGAGTGCGGCCGTGTCTTCAAAGATCTCCAGGCGCACATGCTGACGCACATGGAAGAGCGTCCGGAGAAATGCCCCATTGAGTCGTGCGAGTACCACGTCAAGGGCTTCGCCCGCAAATACGACAAGAATCGGCACGCCTTGACGCATTACAAGGGCACCATGGTGTGCCCGTTCTGCCCGGGAGCCGGGACGCCCTACGAGAAGGCATTCAACCGTGCCGACGTGTTCAAGCGTCACCTGACGGCCGTGCATAACGTCGAGCAGACGCCTCCCAATAGCAGGAAGCTGATTTTGACCGCGGGCCCCGGACGAGCCGGTGGTTTGGGCGCCAAGTGCAGCATCTGCCAGAGCCAGTTCGCCACGGCGCAGGAGTTCTACGAGCATCTGGACGACTGCGTGTTGAATGTTATTGTTCCATCGACACCCAAGACTGCCGGCAGCGGAAGTGGCAGCGCCGCGGCGAGGAAGGACTCGATGGCCAGGACGCCGACGACCGCGAGCACGGAGAAGGGTAAGGAGCTCGACTTGGAAGGGGATGCTCCAAGTTCTCGGGAGACCACCACGCAACCGCAGTCTGACCTGCGGGATGTGAGCATGGAAACAACAGAGCATACAACGGACCGCGAGCCCAGTGCCAGCCAGTCGCACATGCTGGATCACCGGCCTACTTCTGTTGAACACAGCGAGCAAGCACTCAGCGACGGACACGAGAACCGATCCGAAGAACCCCACCCCGAGACGCAACCTCCTCCCCCTCCTACCTCTGGGCCATCCCAGGAGCCGCCGCCTCCTTCAGAATCGATCAGCTCCACTGAGCACGACCCGGAATCGCAGTCCGAGGCGGCCAAGCCCGAGATCCAAGTCGCCGTACCGTCCAGGGAGGACGCGATGGAGGTGGAACGGGCCCAGAGCGCGGGCGCCGCCAGCACGTCGCAGCAGTCGGACCAGCCGCTGCCCAGCATCACCGCGGTCGAGGCCCGGCGTCCGATGCTCCGCCCGGAGGTGACGCTCGGGTCGCCGGCGCCGGATGTTATGGATACGGATTGATTCTTCTGGCTGTCTTTTGTTTTGGGAGTGGATGCCCAGATTGGCTGATCTGTGAGGGGAGACTGACTGTTTTCTCGTCTTCTTCTTCTTCTTCTTCTTCTTATGTCTCGCCTCCTCTTCTTTTTAGGCTGTTTTTCTACAACTGTACATACCTAGCTTATCATACCCTTCGTTCGTTCAGTCATGCATTCTGCCCCCCATGGTGGCGGCATAGGAATGGGTGGCCTGCCTCTTTTCTTCCTTCTTCGCTGTTTATTTTACTCCTTCGCTCCCTTGGCGTCAGGGATTCTTTCTTAGGAGGTGTTATTACTACCCCTTATCATTTCGTGGTGTACCTACCGGCGGTAAGCGGCCTGTTCGGCCTGCCATGTGGTGGGATTGCCAAGCGAAGCCCGGGTTGCCGGGGTGGGAGCGGCAGGTGAATGAATGAATACCTGGGCGCTTAACCTTTAATGCGAACTGGGAATGGGATGGGACAGGCTTCCCTCTTCACTTTGCGTTCACTTCTTAGCTTCAGCTTCAACTTTGTCGTGCTTCTAGCGAGCAAGCAAGCGGACAGCTTACGCGCAATAGCTAGTTTGGCAGGGTTTGGGGGTTCTGGTCCAAGGGTCTCTTGCAGTTTGGGGCGGGCGCGCAGAGAGAGAGAGAGAGAGAGGGAGGGAGTGGGAGGGTGGTTGACTTTCATGTAGACTGATGACTGATGCTGCGCAATCGCTTGCGCCTTTTTTGTTCTGATGCGGATGGGGGCGGCGGTATGGGGGGGCGCATCTTTCAGTGGACATACCTAGGTGGTAGTATGGCTGACGCTTGGAGTGGGTGTTTAACATGTAAGGACTCGGGTGTGTATGTTTCCACAAATGGACGGGATGGTGTGCTGGGCGGGGAGATGTAGGAGCAATAAGAAAAGGTAGAAAGAATGTCGTGTTACTCCCGAGTTTTTTTGGCGCTGTCTTGTGATGGAGTGGTGTGGCCTGCGTGTGATGAAGGACGGAACAGAGTATCATCTGCTGGTGACTGGCACATCTCGCATTTACCGATTGGCACGAGAGAAACGTGCGAGGGGGTATCAGCGTGTATATTAGACTCCAGGACGATGCTGATCATGATAAAGGGATGTGAGTAGTGACATGTACAGCAACGGAAACACCATCCCCAGACAAAAAGGTCATACTCGGACAGAACAGAAGACAACACCACACCACCACCATGTTACGTGGTTCTAACCCCCACCCAACAATATCAACACCCAACACAACACAACACCCCCTCACTGAAGCGACTCGGTATCCAAGCAGATCCGAATCGACCCGCTCCGATCCAACTCCCCGCCGCACAGCTCAGCCACCCTCTGTTCAGGAACAGACACCGGCACCGGCGACGGCACTGCCGGCCGCGGCTTGCGCGCGTACCCCTTCAGCATGCGGAAGCACGACCCGCTCCGCCGGCCCTCCTCCACCACGGCATGCACGTCGGCGATCATCTTGCCCGCCTCGCGCATCGCCTCCCCAGGCGTGACCGTGTCGCTCAGCCGCAGCTCGCCCGCCGCCTTCTCCATCTCGGCGCGCAGCAGCCACCGCTCCCAGCTCCAGCCGGCCGCGAGCCCCGTCACGGCGGCGGCGTGCTCGGCGGAGCCGGACACGATCGCTGAGAGGCGGTGCGTCTTGCCTGGGGCGGACGCCGTCGAGTCTCTCACCGAAGGATGGGGTGGCGGGGGGCGCTTCGGCCCGACGGGCAGACACACCCACGCGCGGCGGACGTCGTCGAAGCCCGCGGCCGCGAGGCGCGGGAGGAAGGAGCGCGTCGGGTTGGGGTCGTAGCCCAGCGTGTGCAGGGCGAAGCCGAACTCGACGGCCTTGGCGTTGCCGCGCGGGCCGGCGTTGACAATGTCGGCGTCGAGCAGGGCGAATTCGAGATAGCCGCCGGGCTTGAGCACGCGCAGGCACTCGCGCAGGCACGCGTCCCACTCGTCGGTGCCGTGCTCGCCGAAGAGCTTCAGCACGGCGTGCAGCTCGCGCGCCGAGATGAGGTCGAACTGGTCGTCGTTGAAGGGGAGCTTGGTCAGGGAGGCGACGGCGACTTGGCGGTGGTTGGGCGGGCCGCGGATGTTGCTGTTGCTGAGCTGCCGGATGGACTTGGTGGTGACGGTGTAGATCTTGGTGTTGGGGTACTGGAGGGATGCGTGCCAGGCCCAGTCGCAGGCGCCCTGGCCGGCGAGGTCGAGGATGCGCGCGCGGTCGCGGCTGACGCCGTCCGGCCCCGGCGCCATGCTGCTCTGGCGCGCCAGGCGCTTCGCCACGGGGGCGGAGATCAGCCGGCCGCCGTTGAGCAGCTTGGTGGCGGCCACCTGCCAGGTGGACATGTGCATCTGGTAGAGCGCCTCGGCCTCCTTCTCGGCGCGCAGCTTCTCCGGGTCGTCGACCAGCACATCGTCGCCGCGCACGACGTTGGTGCTCATGCGCTTCTTGGCCGACTGCGGCACGACGGAGAGCTGGAACTTGCCGAGCAGCTGGTTGCGGTGGGCGTCCCGCAGCGAGACGCGCTGGATCTGGAGGGCTTCGAAGCGCGGGTGCCGGTTGACGAAGACGTCCGTAGCGCAGGCCCGGACGGTGTGGTCCAGGAAGGCGCGGTAGTAGGACGACTCCTGGCGCAGGAGCTTCGAGGGCAGGCGGGCGGGGATGTTTTGCTTGAGCACGACCTCCGAGAAGCGGACTGTCTTCTTCTTGGGCTCGGTCGGTTCGGGCTCCGGGGAGACGACGTCTTTGGGTGGCACCGCGGGCTTGTCTTCCAGTTCGGGCTCGTGCTCCAACTCCTCCGTCGCTTCCGCCTCCTCTGAGAACCCGGTGACCCCCTGGAGGTACACCCTCTGGGCCGCCAACCACAACTGCGTGCGGTTCATGTGCGACACGGCATTCTCCTCCTGCTTCGCGACGTAGGTCGTGTCGTACTCACTGATGATTTCGTTGACATCCACCGGGGAGCTGGGCTCCTCGACGGCGGTTTCGGAGACCGGAACGTCAGACTGCTTCGGGGTCAGAGGCACCTTGCGCGCGGTGATGGGCACCGGGGTCTCTTCCACGCGGATCGCCGTCGGAAGGTCTTCCTGGTTCTCGGCGACAGGAAGCTCAATGACACGCTCGACGATCGCGGACGGCAAGTCGTCCAGATGCAGCGGCCGGGGTGGTGGCGGCGGGATCTTGTCAGTCGCCCGGCTCCATGGTGTCTTGTAGAAGTTCTCGGCAGTGGTCGACGTGGGCGGAGGCGCGTCGTCTGGCTGGCTGCCCAGGTGCCATGTGCGGCGGCTTGCGGACGAGAGCTCGGAGAAGAAGCCGCCCGGAGACGGAATCTCAAGCCTGGTCAGCCCGGCGAGGGATTGCCTGTGGGAAGGGGCCCGGGCCAGTGGCGCGGCGGTGACAAGACGGGGTAGCCGCTGGCGCGCCTCCGTCATTTCTTGCGGCACCTCAATGACCTGCGCGGGCTCCTCCTCGTACTCCGAATCGGTGCCAGAAAGGGCTTGGAGCGTCGCGAGAGCCCCCGGTTGAAGGCGAACACCCGACCACTCCTCGTCCTCGCTGTCTTCGGCACCAATCATGGGGGTGGGAGGGGCCGACATTTGGGCCATCTCCTCCGAGTTGATGCTCCCGTCGAGAGATGGGGGCGCGGAGACACGGGGAATTTCTTGTGCTTGGCGCAACTCCATGAACGACTTGACAGCAGGAGACATGGCGACCGCAGAGGGTGGTGTTGGCGGGATGGGCGACATCAGCTTCTTCGCGGCCGCGAGCCCCGAGTCCTCTGGAATCACCAGGGGAGCCAGGGATCTTCGCAGCTCGGAGGACGCCCTCGAGAATCTCCTGAGACTCCCCTTCGCACTCCGTTGCCGGCTGATCCCATTCGACTGGAGGCGCTGCTTTCGTGTGATCTCGTCGTCGGAGACATCGTAAAGGTCGTCAAACTCGGTCACGTCGGTCATGATGCTGTCCCGGTTGCTGCGGTTGTTGTTCCACTGGAACGACGGGTTCGACGAGGAAGCCTGCGAGCTCGCGTCGTCGTTGTCGAGGTCCGGCTCGCCGTCGTCGCTGGGCACGCAGGACGGGGTGGCGGGCAGGATCGGGGCGGCGAGGAAGTGCTGGCCGCGTGGTGTGGGGAAGTGGTCGCTCATGGGGGAGAGCCACTGCTCGATCTTCTCGATGGACTGCCTGTTTCTCCTCCGCTCGGCGAACTGCTCCCGCGGCGACAACTCGGGTTCCTCCATTATAGGATTAAGCGTCCGGCCCTGCCTCCTCCGGCCCAGCGGAGAGGGCTGCCGGAACGTGGCTCTCGGTAGTAGCAAGACGTGGTCAGACATGATGATGCTCGATCAAAGTTTATTGCCGAAGGATCCAATATAGTAAGAAACGGTGGTAGGAAAGCATGGAAATAGGCACTGCGAGTAAGCTGCAAGACGTCCTGCGCCGGAAAATGTAACGATGATTACGAAAAGGGGGGAGGGGCGGGGAGGGGAGGGGAAGAACGACAGGACCGGCTTCGGTCAACGAAGCACTATTCTTGTAAGTGCGCAGCAGGTGGGAAAGAAACGAAGATAGAAAGAAGAGAGCCAGAATGGCACCAGGAACAGGTGACCCAATACTGTACATATAATCTGGGGGCAGAGGGGCAGGACAGAGAGAGAACGAACAAGCCAGGCCCAGCAGGATATCCACCTCAGCGCCTAAACCAGCGGCCGAACCTGGATTCGTGCCAAGGTCACGCCCTCGGACAGACGTGTGCGTGTGACTGGTGTCCCGCGAAGCGCAGATGGGACGGCCGGGAGGGGGATAGTGGCCGTCTGGTGGCTCAGGGTTGGGTAGCGTCCGACGACGGCAGCGCGCATCAAGGGCAGCACTAACTACTGTCAGTAGCAGGAGCCGTCTGAGTCGTGAAGCAGGGACACATGCGGCCGCGAGCGAATCAGCAGCGGCAAAGCGCCGACCAAAGCTTGGCTGCGACTCGATAGATTGGCACGTTCGTGTCGTGGGATGGATGGCGCGCGCCAATCGGGGGCTGATGGGGCAAGCAAGAGGTGCATCGACGCAGCCAATGAGGGCAATCCCCTGGCATGCGAGATGTCGAGCGGGCGCTTACACGGGCGGCTGCCGGCCATCGATTGGACGCGGCTCGTTGACGCTGCAGATGAGCCACCCTCCCACCCTCCATTTTTCTCCATTTTGACTTTGACAAGCTGCGAGTCTGCGGCGGGAGTCATTCCTCACCCGTTCCTAATCAACGTTAGCTATTGCCAATCTGAGCCAATGCACGGAATGGTGGACATGATCGCGGAACGTCCAGGCTGTCGTGTCCCCACCACCGCTTCTTGACCCTTCAAGTTCTCTGCCGTGACCCGGTTCGGCCTGTCGATCTTAGCCTCCGATCCGTGGATGCAGCCGCCCATCTCGACCCGCCCTTGTCTGCGCAAGACTGCATTTGGAAAAGTGCTGACATAAACACAACCCGATCGGCTCCCGCTGATATTTATTTGGCAGCGCCTGTCACAACGCTGCCTCGACGACAAATTGAACGATGTTTCGCTGGGCAACGTGAATTATCGCTGGCTTGCTTCAAAGCGCAATGGTGACTATCAAGATGTTCTGAGATTGCGATGGAAACAACCGCCCCTAACCGCCCTCAACCGTCCCCATTCCCGCCTTCGCGATCTGCCCGCCCATGATCCACTCCATGGTCGCCCGGCTTAATTTAATTATAACTAACTACAGGGTTAGCGTCATTAATACACTTAGTTATACCGTGACGCAACCTGAACCTCCGTCTCCAAGGCTTTGCCTTAGATCAGTTCAATTCATACAATTCCATACCAAACCATTGTCAAGCCCTCTGTGTGACGCCAAGAGCTGCCCCTTTGCACCTGATGGCACACGGGAGGCTGGTTCAGTGTTGATGGCTGCGTCCTTGCAGCTCTCTGGCCCAACCTAGTTGACTGGCCCCTGAAATGGATTCACTGGTAACTACCTCAAGCCCCCAAAGCTGATCGGATTATGGCTGAACGAGCAAAACTAATTCTCTCAGAGTACAGTATATCCACGGCTGCACAAAGAAAAATCAAACGGTCTTTGGGTTGGGGGGTGGAGGGGGGATTATTCTTCTGGGACGCAGGCAGTAGAGCCCATTTATGACCCTGGGAACCCAAGCGAGCAGCTGTGTAGGTTTTTTTTGTGGCATTGCAGGAAATCTTGGAAGATGGAAAAGTTGTAGGTCCCAACTGCGGTGTGATTGTGAAACTAGTAAGAACCTCATGGAGCGTAGGTGACTCATGTACATATCCAAGTCGTGCCTGCAAACTCTCCTGTCGCCTCCTCGTAGAAAAGAAAGAGCCGTGCATCCCATCCTAGCCGCGTCATGCTATGAAGATCTGCTTCCGTTGCCGACAGATCTCGCGCTATCTATGTCATGCTTCACTGGAGCCGCTCCTGGAACTCCTTCGGAAGGTCCTTATGACCGACCCCGGCGTCCACAAGAGCATACTTGTGGAAGAAGAGAGCACCTCAGTCAGCTCGTGATCCTCTCCCAGCTTTGACGTGTTGGTGGGCCTTGGTCGGCCCGAAACAAGGGCAGTATGAAGGATGGGGAGTTGGGCATGCTCACCAGTTCATCAACCTTGGCATCGTCCAGGCCGACAATGTCATACTTGGTGGCCCCGCCCGCAGCCACAAGCGTATCGGGCTTGACGGAGTAGTCGCATGTCTCGTTTACGCTGCGCTTGCTGCCGGGGGCGTAGTAGCCCGCACCCGTGTAGGATTCCCTCGAGACGACTAACATACAGACGTTGATCTGCCCATTGTTGTCAAGCTCCCCGGCGAGATTGTTGCAGCCACCGCCGGAGAAGCCCTTCATCCGGACACCCGTCAGAAAGCCGTAGTACCCAACGTTGATGCCGTTGGCGACGCAGCAGACGTTGTAATCAATGTTTCTGCAACCGACACCAACGCCCGAGCACTCATTTTCGCTCCACAGCCAGATGTCAACTGCGGAAACGGAGGCGACAAGGCCGAAGAAAACGGAGCTGAAGCGCATTTTCGATCGTAGGTACGTTGAAGAATATCTGGGGATGGAAAGAAGGTTGTGAATGGATTTGACGAGGGTGAAGAGCCAGACCGAATCCTGGAGAGGGAGGGGAGACACCCCTTGATATAGTTACTGTCTCCAGACCAGAACCACACCACCGCCCCCCTCTTCTCCTCTCTCCTTTCAGGCAAGGCAGGCTACTTGTCGCGCTCCAAGGGGTACTGCCCAAGCGGACGACGGGGCAGACGATGGGAGCAAGAGCAAGGACTTGAATCCCACCGGACATCGCTCATAGGGAGGACTTTTGGACCGCGTGGGTGCATTGACTCGCCTCGGACAACCGTAAGGGGAAGGAGAAGAATGAACATGCACTGTCATACTGTCTGCCTGGCTCTTGTGCTGGGCCTAGGCAGGTGTACAACTGGTGGGCACATGCATGCCTTCGAGGCTCTCGCTGCTCTCCGCGCTCTCGATATCTGTCTCAATGCCGACGCGAGCGGTTGGATATGAACATTTTGGCAGTCGAGCGTGATGGCCGAAAAGCCAGACCCTGCTATGGCAACAAACAGAGAGTGCTCATTCACCAGTCCATGGACAGGAGGAGCCGAGCGCCTTGAGCAATGAACGCCGGTCGCTCGAGGCCGCCACCAGTTTTCCCATCCGTTTTCATTCCTTCTGACACCGGATCAGCTACGAACTGCACCTTCGATCAAGAACTGGTACGTTGTCGTTGAGTGGACAAGGGCCTTTGAAGTGCTCGCTTCGGCCCCCAAACTGGATCTTCTTCACTAGTTCCTTGCATAGGTAGGTATGTCGCTCAACATGGAATCAAGGCCCAAGGATCTCCGGGCTTCGAGCAAAAGAAAACATCATAACTATTGATTGTTTCTGCAAGTTTCTTGCATTGCCTGGATCCTACGGAACCCCCCTTTCCTCCGTCCGCCCCCATTGCAACTCTGACGACATGAGTCTCCCGGTACACCAACCACTCAACAACAGGGGAGGCTGTCACTATTCTGACGGGCTTCCGAGTTCCACGGCAGCGGCTCTTCAGTTTTGACTGAGTACACCTGTACAAGACATCAAGAACAAATCTCCTCACCTTGTCCGACTTACTAGACCGCGGCTACCCTACTTGCCAAGAAAGTCCATGAAGCAAGCTCGTCTACAGTGAGCGCCAACTACCTGGTGTCTTTCCTTACCTGGTACATGACGGCACTTCTTGTGTATCTATGCCCCCCCTGCGATATGTTGGACAATGAACAGCAACAGCACTCGACTTCCCGCTCCTCTGAGCAAACTTGAACCTGGTCAGGGGGGGGGTTATCACTGCCGAGTTTCCCGAGACAAACGCAACTCCAATAACACAATGCAACGAAATCCGCCCCAGTTTACTTTGATGCTTCTAATTTATTCTCGGCATACAAACTGCAACTGGACGGGTTCGTGAATGTAACAGTGTTTGCGGCCCCGGGTTGCGCCGCCCCCAACTTACCTCCCCGTGCCGACCGTCCTTGCAACACGGGGACAGATAGGGCCTTGCCGACGTCGGGATGGATGCGGCGAGGTAAGGAGCAAGCCGCTTACCTATGTAGTGATCCTCCGCCGCTCCGCGGTGACATCTCCGAGAGGTCTCTCGCCGCTGTTCGAAGTCATTGTTTACTATCTCTGACGAGCACAGTTGAAGGAGGCGTAGGAATGGTTGTGTTGGAGAACCAACCGCTACGACTCCATGGTTGTGACAACAGACAGATGCTCACAGCTGTACGTTGTTGGCTTGCGCGGGGCACCCATCTCCGGTGTTTCTGTGGCAGGAACGAGCTGGAGTCTGCAGATCTGTACCAGGTAGGGCCGTCTCCGTCTTCTGCTCGGTGTTGTTGATGACGCGGGGGGCCGGAGAGGGGGGATCTTTGCTTGCGGTTGGTCTGAGAGATGCATGCTGGCACTGGAAGTATCCGACCGCCCCCCGTTTGGCCCCCGCCATCTGGTCTAACTTGGCCCCCCCCCCCCCCCCTTTCATCCCGCTTCTGAGGAGATGGTCATCAGGCCCAGTTGCTTATCAACGGATCTGTCGAATGCGTTGCTCGGCAGTGACTTCGTCAACCCGTCGACAGCATCGTGGCGCTTGGGGTGTACTGTACTTGACATTGACTGTCCCGTTTAAACGTCATGCTGCGATCGCCTGCACAGTAACTTCCGATCCGGAGATGCAGCCGCGCATCTGGATTTTTTGGGAAACCATGCATGGCAATACCGGGATGCTGTTGCTGTGCCGACTTCCCGTTCTGGACGAGGCGGAGCCGTTGGAGGCGCCTCGGTGTTGGCCACATCCAGAAGAGGAAGATGCTCCTGCTTGTGCCTGGTGGGCTGCCAGTGCCTCAGCATTTTGTGTAGCACCGCACCATCCTTGATTATCAAGCCCCTCAATAGTGTCTCGACTCTTTCGTTGCATTGTTGTCGATGATTGCGCCTGAAGTCCCTACTGAAAGCGAGCCGGGCATTCGGTGCACTACTGGTGGAGAATGAGCGAACATGCATTGATCGCTAGCCGCCGACAACCCAGGGTTGCAGCATCGGGAATCAATCGATGGCCCTGTGATACCCGATGCAGAGTGCAAGCGCAATGCAATGCCCTGACGTGTCGTGGCAGCGTGTCCAAGCAAGACGCGCCGAGCTTGTGAAGAACACGCGATGACGAGCAGCGCGAGAGACATCCCAGGTTCCAGGTTGTGTAAGTCGACTGACGAACAGCAATGGAAAGCGCCCACTTGGCGCCGCCGAAGCTTCGAAACGCCGTGGCACGTCCGACCCACTCGAGCTTGCTTCTTGCCGTTGCATTGGCTGGAGCAGCTGGCTAGCCGTTCATGCCCCATGCTCAGTGCCCCGCCATCAAAGCAACCCCGCAGTGCAAGTCGTTCCAATGCGAACGAGCGGCACCAGTCCAGCAGCACCTGGGCGCGACACAGACAACTCGAAATCGTGACGAGGACAATACCAGCAGGCGCTCGATACGACGACGACACCCACAACACCCGCAGTGCTTCCGGATCAGCACAGAATCGGATACTTGTCAGGCATGGCGGAGGCCGGCACAGCGGGGCGCGAGGTGGTGTACTGCGGGGGTAAGAAGCCCATCCCTTTTGTCACCGAACACTTGATCGTGTGACATCACCCACGCGAGAGGAGGACTTCGCTGCAGCACCAGACTGTCAACCCCTGAACTTGCCACCCCATTTTGCTGATAGACTTGTGTCTCAATCAGTCTGCACACTCCCACCAGAGGTACGAACCCTTCAGCGTCTTTCGAAGCCTGGCACCAGTCTACAAGCTCGCAACCCCTTCCCCCCCCCCCACCCCCCGGGCGAACCCCCGAGCACCACCTTGCCAATCCTAAGCTCTAACCACCCAAACCCAGTACTGCGAATACGGCGGCACGGTCAAGAAGTGTCAAGAATGGCTCGAGAAGGCACACCCATCCCTCTACCAGAGGATATGGTCTCCTGGTGCGCACCCCCCCACCCACCCCGCCTTCTCCCAAAACTGGACCTTGTCTAAACAGCCGCCCCGGCCGGCACCACAAAAATCACAGAAGCCCTCGAAGCCGCGACGGCCTCGCTCTCGGTGGCCGCCAAGGAGCGCGCCGCCAAGGACGCGGCCAAGAAGGCGGCGAAAGCCGAGGCCGCAGAGCAGAAGCAGGCCGACCGCCTGGCCAAGAGCGTCGTCACCATCAAGCGCATCGAGCGTAACAAGCGCAAATATGTCACGGCTGTGATCGGGCTGGAGGCGTTCGGGCTGGATTTGAAGAAGGTCTGTCTGTCCCGACTCCCGCACACCCCACCCCATATCTATTCATCGGGTCTATTTTCTGTTCGGGGGCTGATCGTGAGGGGATGGGGCGATGATGATGATTAGGTGGCCAAGGACTTTGGCAAGAAATTCGCGACTGGGTCGTCGGTGACCAAGGTGCCGAGCGGCGGGGAGGAGATTGTGGTGCAGGGCGATGTGAGCGGCGAGATTGAGGAGTTCTTGCTGGAGAAGTACAAGGACATCCCCGAGGACAACATTGAGCTGGTGGAGGACAAGAAGAAGAAGGCTGCTGCGGGCTAAGGTGTCGGATGAAGTACAGGTGTGCTGGTGGTGTGGGTGTGCGGTGGATCATCGCGGCAATGGGACATTGGACATAGAATCCGTACCCTGTTCGGTCGCAGTAGCAAGCCATGTTCATCCTGAACCGCTTGATGGATCCATTGATGGTCAGTTTTGACTCATCTGAACGATAACCTGGCTGACAGCCTTGCACAAGATACCCAAGTGGGAACTGCCACGTCGTGTTACCACCGAAGACGATTTCAACGGAGTGTTTGCTCGCGGTGACTTGCTTCCCCTGGCCAAGAAGGAAGAATCCTGCTAGAACATCAAGCAGACTACTGGCCAGGCAGATCTATGTCAAGGCAGGCATCTGCTGCTGGCATGCCGTTATTTTGCAAAGCGCAAATTTACTGCTCACAGAGTAGCCGGTCAGACCTGCTCTCAAACCTCAGCACTCCATTTAGTCCCTTAACTCTTTGTAGTGTTATCTAACATCACACCCAAGACACGATTCCGTCGTCTCTTTTTACACCACATGGCACTCCAGATACTCCACAGCCACCCCCTTAATCCCGCTTCACGCCAATGAGACCAACCTTGCGCAGCCCCAGCGTCGACACGGCACACACAAACACCATGCAGCCGAACATGACCCAGAAGGCGGCCCGGTACCCCTTCATCAGGGCGTCCGGGGAGGAGGTCGCAGCGGGGTCGTTGCCGGTCACGGAGGAGGCGACGACCTGGGTCACGCTCAGGCCGATGGCGGCGCCGAGCTGGGCGCACGTGTTGAAGACGGCGCCGCCGAGGGCCTGCATGTGCTTCGGGTAGACATCCGAGATGATGAGCAGGCCGACGGTGAAGAGGATGTCGCAGCTGATCGGGGTGAGGATCTAGTCGAGAGGCAAAGGTGGGCAGTGTGAGCGAAGATCTTGTGACAGACATATGAATTGTATGAAAATGCTGAAGAGCAGTATGTGTACCTGTGCGAAGAAGGCGTTTTCCCAGTACAGCTGTTCGGGCCGGATCAGGGCCATAAGGAGCGGGGCGGCGGCGCTCAGGGCCGCCGAGAGCAGCACGGCCCAGAACACGGGCATGCGGTTGACGAAGACGCCGGTCAGGATGTTGGTCAGCACGCCGGCGAGGAGGGACGGTAGCACGCGTAAAGACGCCCCGAGAGCCGAGGTGCTTTGGACCTGTTGGAAGCTAGATGTTGGGGCCGATTGTCAGTGACTGCTTTGGCTGCTACGTCTTCGGTCATGAATGCAGGATGGCGACTTACAACAGACTGCTGTACAACTCTGCCCTGAAATGTCAGCTACTTGTATTTCTGGTAGGGGCATCGGCAGCAGCTCAATGACCGAAGCGATTGCTGGAGTTTAACCACCTTCTCCAAATTCGATATAAAACAGAGGAGCACAGGTTGAACGTACCCATGCAACTGGCAATGGCGTTGGTGAGCAGGATCATGATGCAGCTGCTGGTGAAGACATGACTGCGCCATAGCGAGTTGGGAATCAGTGCAGGACGATTGTTCTTGGTTTGGTAGTGCATCCAAGCGACGAACGACGGAATGGAGCAGCCGCTGATAACCAACAACACAATCGTGGAAGCCAGACGGATGTTGTTGATGTCAGACGACAGAGACCTGAGACTGGTTAACCCGCGTCCCGAGGGAACCAGATGAAAGCACCGCAGTCAGTGAGTGTACTTACGCCAAAACATACGACAACACGGCCAAGCCTGTGCTCGCCAGCAGCAAGCCCACCCAGTCCGTCTGCGAGGCGAGCCGTGCCCAGACAGACCGATCCGCGTCCGGCCGGGGATCCTGCGGCAGAGCCCAGATGGCAAGCAGGAACAAGGCAAGAGTGGCAGCGGCAGCGAGATAAAACGCCGGCCGCCAGCCCACCGTGTCAGTAAACACCCCCCCCAGGACAAGTCCCACACAAAACCCAAGCGGCTGGCTAAACCCCAAACAAGCAAACCCCATATTCCTCGGCCGGCCCTCCTCCAGGCTATTCGACACAATGGAAATCGACGACGGCGTGACCATCGCACTCGTCACGCCCTGCAGCGCCCGGAACGCAATCAGCCCCCCGCCCGAGGGGGCCAGGCCGCAGCCCAGCGCGAACAGTGCGGCCAGCAACGACCCGGCAAGGTGCAGGCGCTTGGCGCCGGCGACATCGGCGACGGAGCCCGCCAGCAGCAGGCACGAGCCGGCCGCCAGGTAGTAGCTGGAGGTCGGCCACACGAGCAGGCCCTCAGCCAGGCCCAGGCCGGACTGCATGGCGGGAAGGGCGACGACGACCAGGCCGTTGCAGAGGCTATTGAGGAAGAGCAGGCTGCAGAGCTGGGCGGTGACGAGGACGGCGCGGAAGGGGGGGAGGAGGAGGGTGGGAGGTGGTGCTGGTGTTGGTGCTGTCGCCGCGAGTGGGGCCTCGACGGGCGAGGCGGGCCCGTCGCTGCTGGATTCTGGTGATGTGAGAGTCCATGGTGTTGGGGTGGCTTCAAGCGTCTGCAGCTGCAATGTTGTGGTTGTTTGTGTTGCCATGCTGATTTCAATTGGGCGGGACTGAAGATGCTGTGTGACCTCGCACTAGAGGGTGGTGTAAAATCTCCTTTATGGAAGCATCAAGGTCTTGGTGCTTTTTCAGTCACTAAACACTGGCCTGCGAGCAGGTCGGGGTTGAGGATTGGGTAGGTGAGGTGCAAGGTGACATCACACGGGGAGAAAGGGCGTATTCAATACGCTTGTCAACAAAAGGGCGTGGTGGAGGGCGCCAGCATCTGTCGAAAGGGACGACATTCGAATAGTACATAATAGTTCCGTCATCTGACTCTGTGGTTTGCCCTGACTCTGGCCTATGTTCAATTGTGAGCTGCTTTGTGCATGTGTTTGGACTGTTCATTCTCAAGTTGCCCGCTCGCACAGCTGTGTTGCTGTGCGTCTCTTCCTAAGTCAGAACTTCAATACTACGTTGATCCAACCCACCAAAACCGAGTGGGTCTGCAAGTGACAATGAACGCTGTTCCATGGAGCTTATATCCCCGGCAACAATCAGCACTCAGTCATATCTGGCAGTCGGTCAATCAACAGGATCCTGTCGCCGTCGTTGAAGTCTGAGTGACTGATCTCCTCGATACCAGCAACGGCGTCGAAGAAACACGCCATATGCCACCCATACCCCAACCCTTCACAAACGCCCAAAACCGCTCGCTGAAAATGCCCCATAACCCCCCATTCACGCCATCCCATCAAGCCCTCTTCCTCAACACCCTACTCGTCCCCGCCCCCGCCCCGGCCCCCACCGCCGCCGGCGGTACCTTCCTCGTCGTCCCGGCCGCAACACCCTTCTTAATCGTCCCCATGACCGTCCGCTTAGCCGTTGCCGCTGCTTGCTGCGGCGGTGGTGGCTTGGGCTGCGCGCCGGGCGGCGCCGTCATGGGCCGTTTCCGGATCACCGTCGAGGTGCTGCCCTCGCTGGACTCGCTGACGCCGCTAGCTCGCCGCGCCGTCCGCGTGGCAGGCCTCGGCTGTGACGGACCCGCGTTGACGGCCGCCGTGACGGTCGCGCCGCGCTTCCGGCGCGCTGCGGCCGTGGTGGCGGTGCCGGTGCTGCTGCTCACGGTGGTGGTGGTTGTGATTGTTTTTCGGCTTGTTGTTGTTGCTGTGGTGGGGCGGGTGGTGGAGCGCGCGCCTTCGACCATCCGGTTGAGGAGGTTGCTTGCTGCGGCTGCGCGGCCGGGGGTCACGACCGGCCGTGCGATGCCTGACCTCGCGGGCGTGGCGGCGACGCTGCGCGGCGCGACTCGTGAGTTGGACGTGGCGGGCGATAGTACCTGGCCCGGGTGGCGCGTGACATCGGCGACTGTGTTGGCGCGCTTCTTCTTCTGTGGAGTCTGCATCTCGTTCTCCTTGTCTCCGCCTGAGATTTCATGACTGCCGAGGTGGTTAGTGCCGCCGAATCTGCTTGGGGACAAAGCACAACATACCTCAATCTCTTGCTTTGTCGGGATGAAGACGGCGGTGCCATGGACCGAACCGGTGGTCGTGATGGCGCTGTATCCTTCGCAGGCACTGGTGGGCCCCGGATTGTGCTCGTGGCAGCGATCGCTCTTTGCTGCGGCTCTGTCGAGTACTTCTCCAACAGCTCTCCCATTGTGACCTTGCGTAACGACAGTGGAATGCGGTTGACGCGGATTTCTATCCTCGTTCGAAGACTCTGTGCATGTATGTTGTAGTTCGCTCGCAATTTACGGGCGCGCTCCGTAACTGCGGGAATCGTTAGCCTTCGCGCTCTCTTCCTCCCGCGGATGGTACATACGCTCGAGTTGAAGGTTGTCAATCAGTGCTTGCTTTTGCGCAAGAGTGATTCCCACTTTCTGCCGTTTCGGCGGACTCTCTGGTGCCAGAGGACTCTCCTCCTTGGTGGGTATCTGTTGACTGGTCATGTCGACGTGTAGCGCTCCTCGTTGGACAACGGGCGGGGTGCGAGTTTGTGCGTGCTTTTGCCGACAAGTCGCAGCGCACGAGTCGAGTCGCGAGGGCAGGCTGAGGTGTAGAATTGAGGTTCGGCGACTGTGTTTTCTTTAGGAGGCCAGAAAAATTCTGGCAAAGACGAGATGTCAAGCTCTGGTTGCGGAAGCGCGAAGTTGGAAGCTGAGTTGTGGGAAGCAAAGAGGCTGCGCGCTTTGCGACGTGAGTGGTCCGCGATTGCCAAAGTAAACAAACCGGAGCTGGTTGATGAGCGGGTCGCTCGCCTTGACAGGGGGGTGTGATGTGGGGCAATGCGTGCACAGTGCGCGGCCGGCCCGCACAGCGTCATCCCAGTTCCGAGCCTCCAGGCTGAACCCGCCTGACGCCAGCCGAGCTGTGTGACAGCAGCAACCTCCAACCTGAACCTCCGCCAACACCATCGTTTGCCAACGACAACGCTTTTCGCCACTAATTCCTCTACCAAACGCGGCAATTCGCCAAATCTTACGAATAAAAGCATATCGAGTTGCGAATACTAGTTCTCGTTGCGACAGCAAACTTGCCAAGATGGTTCTCGAGGCGGTGGTCATCGTGGTGGACAACAGCGAGAGCAGCAGAAACGGCGACTACACGCCGACACGCTACGATGCGCAGAGCGACGCCGTCAACATCATCTTCCAGAATGTCGTGCAAGGCAACCCAGAATCATCGGTCGGCCTGATGAGCATGGGCGGCAAAGGGCCCGAGGTGCTGGCGACTCTCACAACGGACCAGGGCAAGATCCTCGAGGGCTTGCATCAGACCAAGAAGAAGATCCGCGGCTCCGCCCATGTCTCTACCGGCATACAAATAGCAAGCGTAAGTGGGCAGAAACAATGGGTACACCTGAGATGGCTGGCTAACCGTTTGATTCGACCCACAGCTCGCCCTCAAGCACCGTCAGAACAAATCCCAGCGCGCGCGTATCGTCGTCTTCGTCTGCTCCCCGATTGAGGAGACCGAGCGCGAGCTCGTCGTTCTCGCCAAGAAGATGAAGAAGTTCTCCATCAGCGTCGACTTCGTGCTGTTCGGCGACATGGACGAGGAGAACCAGGCGAAGCTGGAGGCGTTCAACCGCGAGATCAAGGGCACGACCGACTCGTCGCATCTCGTGGTCATCCCGCCCAGCTCGAAGCTGCTCAGCGACCAGCTGCTCTCAACGCCGATTCTGCTGGGCGAGGGCGCCGTCAGCGGCGCGGGGACCGGCCTCGGCGGCGAGGCGGGCGGCGCGAGCGACGACTTCCCGTTCGGCGTCGACCCGTCGCAGGACCCGGAGCTGGCGCTGGCGCTGCGCATGAGCATGGAGGAGGAGAAGGCGCGGCAGGAGAAGCGGGCGCGCGAGGAGGCCGAGGCCGCCCAGAAGCCGGGCCTCGAGACGGTCAAGGAGGAGGGCGAGTCCGCGCCGCTGCTGGACAAGGACGGCCAGCCGGGCGGCAGCAAGAAGGACGACGACAAGATGGACACTTCGTGAGGCGCTTCATGGCTGGGGTGGGTGGGGCAGTAGAGAGGATTTACCCGGGAGGAATGACACTGCGAATGGATCTGTTGGCCTGGGTCTGTAGACATAGACGGTGCTCCCATTTGCCGCACAGCGACATGGCCCTGTCCACAACTGAAGCAGTCATAACCCACAATTGAACGCCTGAGAACTCCGCTGCCCTCTTCCTCACCACAGTTCCCCTTCCCACGCCTCTCACTCCCGCCACCACTCCGCCAGCGCTCCCACCCAGACCAGCTCCTACCTGTTGTTGATCTCGCGGATGTAGGAGCCCAGCTTGCGGTCGAACATGTCGCAGCGCACGGGCATCTCGAGCTGGTAGAAGGGGTTCTTCATGACGTAGTCGGCGTACATGTCGTAGACGCGCCGCACCGTCACGTCCAGGTTGGCCTGCGTCGTGTCGGTGAAGAGCAGGAACTTGGAGCCCGTCAGCGTCGTGAAGCACTGCATCCGGAAGTTCTCCGACTCGAGCACCTCCAGCCCGGACGACGGCTCCGGACGGGCGAGCGGGGCGGTCGACGAGGTTGATGTCCGGTTGGCAGCGGCGGGGGCGGCGGGCGGAGGATTCAGCGGGTTGAGCCGCGCTGTGATGGCGTGGACGCTGGAGGGTAAAGAACTGCGTGTGAGCTTACAGCTCATCTCTCATGCGTCTCTGCTCCTGAACGAGCGAGCCGTGCCCGGGGGCTTTTCATACCCATGGAAAGTACCCGCAAGAACGAGGTAGTCGTTGGTGCTGATCTTGTTGAGGCCGCCCTCGTGAAATGTGCGGTTGTAGATTAGGCCTCCCGCCTTGTTGATAATTATGAGGGCGAAGACAGTCCTGTATCGGTATGCTTGAGTTGGCACTGTCTCTTCATTTTGCGGTGGAAAGTAATCAGGGACACACACATGTTGACAGTTCTGATCTCATGGCTGATGCAGTAGGCAAACCAGCTTCTTTGAAAGCTATCACACAATCGCAGTAGCCGGTAGTGATGTAGACCGCCGGGCGGCTGTTGTCAATCTCAATCTGGTAGGTTAAGGTAGCCTAGGAGAGATTCAGTCGTCGTATGAGAGCTGTCTCAGGTGCTGGGCTGCAGCACTGTTGGTGAGCGCCAGCGTACTAAGGTGGGGCGGCGAGGACGGTTGTGGGCTGGTTGCAAATCGAGGGTTAGGGTCAATTGCCTTTTCTCGCCTTTACTCGGTCGGTGTCCCAAGAGTTCACGTCGCTTGGGAAACTCGACTTCCAGGTTGACGACAACAAAAAGCTAGCTGCATCCCTACACCACCCAGCCAGCGCCCGTTTTCTCCTCATAGATGGATGGTTACGTGCTGTGTACTCTGTAATCCGGGCTGGCTGCTTAACTGAGCTGAATGCTGCCAACACACGTACTGTGTATAGATTGAACGGAGTACATACACGAGATGCCAAGCGGAGCATGTGATGACCACGGACGCCTTTGTTTTATTTCCAGCCAGCGAGGCCAACAAATTCCCGGACAGAGAGCGCACCTGGAAGAGCACCTTCATCAACAGCCGTTCCCGCACCCGCGCCGACCCCGATCTGGGCATGCAGGTCCAGGCACTCCCACGGCAGTTGGCACCCCACCGAGGAAATCTTCAGGGATCGCTCGGCCAGAGCAGCGCGCGATCCCGTTCGGCAAATTGCCCTGCCGCGCTGAGGAGCTGCCATCCCATGGGTGAGCGATGACACTCGAGGCAGGGACCGCCGCACTCTCCATGCGATCCGAGTGGCCCGGCAGGAGGGTTTCTCGCAAATCTGAGTACGAATAAGCTCCGAGGCTCCCTGGCCCTGCAGTGGATTTGCGGCCCCATCTCCACCCGTCACCCTCCGCCTGCTCTTCTTGTGGCCACATGGAAGCTCGAGCGAAAGTTCGAATTAACATTTTCAAGGTAACGTAGCCGTGGAGCTGCGACGGATAGCACCGCGAAAAATCGCTGTCACTGTCGGCCCGTGGATATGGCCGCCACATAAGGGAGGGATTGGCGGCGACCCTGCAGTGGCTTTCTTTTCTGGTCAACCTGTCGCTCATTGACGTGAACTATCTGTTCTCACCGATCAACTGTCACATCGCTCGTCTCGCTGCCCGCCTACTGTGTACTGCCCGCTGCCTGGGTCCAGCGTGCAACGGCCGTCTCACTGAAGCCTGCGCTGCGCTGCGCTGCTCGCGTCTCAGCTACTGTCACTCTTTCAACTCGCACATTGTCGGCCGACGTCGAGAACAGACTGCCCTTCGCCCTGGGTGCTGACACCTCGGCCAACAGCAGCCTGTCGGGCCCATCTCGAGGTTTCAGCGCTTCCGCGGTCTCCGATCTACACGACCAGACCAACCGAATCTCCGCGTGTTCCGCCCTGCAGCAGCGCCCCCCCGGGATCCAGCTGCTATCTCGTCTGCCTAGCACTCCAACAAGCCTAGCCAACTGGTACCCGCCTACCTAGGCTGCGCCTGAACGTCTCTCTGTATGTGCCCGTAGCGAGAGGGCCCCAGCAGCACCCCCGCGCCGCGCCGCAACCCCCCTTGCCCCTGGCCATGACAGCGCGTCGGCGCCCGGCGCTGCACAAACACCAGCAGACGCCGCCCAACAACAGCAAAGACCGCGGCGACAAGGCATTCGCCATGCCGGCGCCCTCGCCCCGGGTCATCAACGCGGCGCCGTCGCTCGAAAAGGCCGAGATGTACGGCATCGACGACAACCGGCCCGTCTTCAGCCGCGCCATGGCCCTGGCCGGCCGCATGTTCATCGAGACCATCCCGCAATGGCTGGCCGTCGGCGCCATGCTGTCGCTGATCTTCGGCGGCTGCTGCTCCAATGTTTTTGCGCTCGAGTCCATTATCAAGGTCGAGCCGGCAAGCGGTATGTTTTGCTTCCCCTGTTGTCTGTCTTGCGTTGAAGCGCGCAGCGGGTATGGTGTGGCCCTTGGAGGCGCAAAGGGGCGGGCAGGGCAGCAGCGGGACTGACAGGCTGGCGCTGCATCCAGGGACGCTCTTGACGTTCGTTCAGTTCATCTTCGTGGCCGCCGTCGGGTTCCCGTCCCAATTCGATTCGAAACGCCCGCCCTTCTTTGTCAAACCGAACAAGGTCCCGATTCGGCGCTGGCTCGTCAACATTGTGCTGTTCTTCAGCATCAACGTCCTGAACAACCATGCCTTCAGCTACGACATTTCCGTCCCAGTGCACATTATTCTGCGCTCAGGCGGCAGCATCACGACCATGATCGCGGGGGGCTTGTACGGCAAGAAATATTCCCGGATACAGGTCGTTGCGGTCCTCCTCCTCACCGTGGGGGTGGTTACTGCCGCCTGGTCTGATGCGCAGACCAAGGTAAGTCCATGTAAAAAATTTCACAATCCCCGCTGCGTTCTCGCCTTGTAGCACGCGACTGACGCGCGCAATCCAGGGCTCACCCTCCGAGAAGTCCGTCGGCAACGCCAGCTTCAGCACCGGCCTCGCCATCCTCTTCGTCGCCCAGGTGCTCTCGGCCATCATGGGCCTCTACACGGAGGAGACGTACCGCATCTACGGCCCGCAGTGGAAGGAGAACCTGTTCTACTCGCACCTGCTGTCGCTGCCGCTGTTCCTGCCCTTCCTCCCCTCCCTGACGCGGCAGTTCCTGAAGCTGGCCGGCAGCGCCCCGCTTGCCCTGCCGGTCCCCTCGCCGCGCGACTACCCCAACATGCCCCCCAACGTGCAGCGCGGGCTCGAGCGCATCCGCGTCCCCAGCCAGCTGTTCTACCTGGTGCTCAACGTGCTGACGCAGTACGCGTGCATCCGCGGCGTCAACCTGCTGGCCGCCGCGTCGTCGGCGCTCACCGTCACCATCGTGCTCAACATCCGCAAGCTGGTCAGCCTGCTGCTGAGCATATGGCTGTTTGGGAACCGGCTGGCGTTCGGCACGCTCGTCGGCGCGGTGATTGTGTTTTTTGCCGGTGGCCTGTACTCGCTGGACGGGAAACGCAAGCCGCCTGTGAGGAGAGGGACGGGGGCCAAATCTTGAGATACAGAAGAAGAGGCTGGTTTGGGCTGCCAGGCGAGGCGGATCTCCGTTGTATATATCCCTTTATTAGACAGCAATGCATGTGGGAAGGTTTGAAGTTCTGGTGCTTCAGCATGTGTTAGCTCTTCACCACTGACATCGACTGTTTTCCGACTCAAAGGATGTCAATTCTATGTTGGATGACTCAAACTATAAGTTCCTCGAATCGAACCAAGGACCTCCGGAGGGTTCAGTCCAACGCCACACGGAGGCTTCTTACCGTGCGCATTTGTACCGGCGGCCGGCATGCATACCTACCGCTACGCCACAGAGCCCTTCCCTTGAATGGACGGCACGCAGCTCTGGCCTATATACGAAGAGTAGGGGACGCGGTGGTGGGAACTCGCAAAACACCCAGCCCGTGGGAGAGATTGAGCTATCAGGCCTTTGCCCATGCTTTGTACGCACCCACAAAGAAGCTCGGGAGGCCGCAACGATATGAATGTTGAGTGGAGAGAAATGGGCCATGTAGTTGACGGAGACAGCAATGTTCGGCCACAGCGCACATCAGCTCATGGGGGGACAAGCCAATGGGTTCACAAATGCACTGCTATACAGCTCGATGGTATGTTCAAGGTCAGCGTTGTCCGCTTGTTTTGACACTTGTTTTTTATGTCTTCTTCATATTTTTATTCATTCATTCTTCTTCTTCTTCCTATCTTCCTTAACCTTCCCTACACTCTATTTTCTTGGCCCCCTTCCTCTTCCTCTAAGAAAGCATAAGCAGCGATCGGGTTATAACAGCCTGTGAACTGATTAAGGGGGTATAGTTATATATATAGAAGAGAAGACAGGCAAAATGTCGGAGATCTTAAGACGGACAGCCGGTTGTAGGGAGCTCGTCAGAATTGTGGTTGACCGGGCTATGGCGACAAATGATAGGTAAAAAATGCAGTTAAGAGGAGGTGTATCTCTCCACCCTGTGGTTGTGTCTGCGTTAGCCGCTTCTCCTCACTCGATGTATGGGACAAGGTGGTGGGGTTAGAGGGAAAAGTTGGGAAAGCGGGTATGGTGGTGGTGGTGGTGGTGGCGGTGGGGGAAGGGGGTTACAAAACCCGGTGTGACGTGTGAGACTCACATCATGCGCTCCTCCACGAGCGTCTGGTAGCGGAACTCCTCGCGCCGGTCCGGCACGTTTGTCTTGACCATGGTGTTCCCGCGCTGGCCGGGAACGTGGAAGTTCTGGCCGAGCCACTGCTGCTTGATGGAGTGCTCGTAGCCGCTCTGCTTGACCGAGTTCTTGGCCAGCTCGCACATGTCGACCGAGCTCAGCTTGTAGATCTGCGCCGCGACCGCGTACTCCTCGATCAGGGGCTCCTTGGTGAAGGCGAACTGCAGCGGGTCGTCGGTCGAGAGCGACACGTTGAGCCCGCGCTTGAAGTACTGGTGGAACGGGTTGCGCTCGTACGCCAGGAACAGCGCGTTGTTGCTGAGCGGCGACATGGCGATGCCGATCTGTTCGAGGTAGAAGATGTACTGCAGCAGCGGCACCTTGCGGAGCAGCAGCCCGTGGCTGATGCTGTGGCAGCACAGCGCCGCCACCGCGAGGTGCTCGCTGTCGCCCGCCTCGCCGCAGTGCGGCCGCAGCACGAACGTGTTGAAGCCTCGCCGCTTGCGGAAGTGGTTCAGCGACGCCAGGTTCGCGAAGAGGTAGTAGATCCAGTACGTGTACGGCGGGTTCTGCTTCGTGTCCCACGCCCGCGGCACCGGGAACTTGCGGAACAGCCGCCGCTCGACCTTGCTCTCGTCGTCGACGCTGTCGAGCCCCACGACCCGCTGCAGGAAGACGTGCAGCTTGGGGTGGCTGGTTGGGTCCTGCGTGACCTCGTACAGCGGCTGGAAGAGGTTGCGGATGATTTGCTCAAACGACGTCATCAGGCCGCTCCCCTTGTACACGTCGTAGAGCCGCGGGATCTGGATCAGCCAGCGGACGTTGTGCGAGAAGAGCTTGTTGTCGATGACCCAGGCCGCCAGCTTGTCCCACTCGTCGAGCGACTTGCCGTAGATGGAAATGCGCCACTCCACCATCTGGTACTTACTCGACTCGAGGTCGGCGATGACTTCCTTGGTGATCTCGGCCAGATAGCGGCCCTTGATGAAGTTGTCCGTCTTGAGGAAGATGGTTCGCAGCCGCGACTCGCCGATCGGGTTGTACTTGAGGTTGAACTTGTCGAAGCGGTGAAACGAGTCCTTGTGCGCGTGCATGTCGAGCGTGTCGATGCTGAGGTCGTAGGCCGTCAGGTTGATGCTCTCGAACACCTCGGCCAGCGTCAGGTGCTTGTCGTCGCGGAACAGCACGATCTCGTCGGGGTACTTCTTCATCTTGCTCTTGATGAAGCGCAGCAGGTGCTTCTGGTTCATGCATGCCGAGTGGTGCACGTGCGTGTCGACCTTCCTCACGTTGTAGAAGTCGCGGTGCGGCACCTTCTTGCTGTCGGCCGTCTCTTGGTACTCGTTGAGCAGAGTGTAAAGATTGAACTTGCCCTCGAGGTACTGCAGGCGCCGGAACGCGAAGCTTTTGCTAGGACCGTCGGACGAAAAGTTGAGGATCTCCTCGAGGTCCACGTAGTACTCCTTGATGGTCGGAACGTCGACAACGGGCTTCCCGGCCTTCTCAGACTGTTCGTTCTCGTACACCTGATACACGCCGTTCTCGTCTAGCCGGAATGTCATATCCGTATCCCCCGGCAGAGGCAGCAGGTCGGCCATGTCGAAGTCTTCGCCGATGTCGTGCCCCGCCTTGCGTTTCTTGGCGTGGGACTTGCGTGGCGAGCTGTGGTCGGCAGACAGCTCCGCAAGGTTGGCGCTGGAGCGGCTCTGCTTGTCCGAGTTCAGCACCAGGCTGTTCTGCAGGCTATTGTTGGCAGTGCTGGCGCCGCGCGCAGCCTTCTCCCGATCCTCGGCCCAGGCTGGCTCCGGCGGGGCCGGGTAGATGTTCCAGCTCGGGTCATCTTTCGGATTGTCGGCGGGCCCTTGGAGAGACAGCCGGATGTACTTTCGCCTGATGTCTATGACCTTCTGGACGCTCTTGAAGATGGCGCTCAGCTCGGCGTTGATCAGAGGGTCCGCGTCCACGAAGGTGCTGCTCCCGATGCCTGCAACCGCGCCGTTCAGCAGCATCTCCTGCTCGTTGACAGAGCCGAGCTGGTTCCCGGAAGCCGGCCCGGCGCTGTTGACCTGGGCATAGCTGCCACGGCTAGGAAGGTTCTCGGACCCGACAATGCTGGGATCCCTCTGGAGGGGGTGCCCGAGTGCAGGATCAGGTACGGCGGCCGCGTCCAAATCCGACAGCTTGAGCTGACTGAAGCTGTGGCCCAGGCCGGAAGAAGCAAGATCGGGAAACGAAGAAGAGAGCGCACCGCCGGCGGAAAGGAGCGGGCTGCTCTGGGGCGACATCTGGGCGGCGAGCTGGTTCAGCTGAGTGCGGCTCTCGGCCTGGCTCCGTTGGTAGAACAGCTTAGCGTCGGTCTGGGTCATCTGGCGTTCAGCGACCGGGTCGTAGAAGGCCGTCTTGTGCGGCATGTCGCGTGGGAGCATGCCCTCCTCCATCTCATGCTCAAGGGGGTCAGGACCATCGGGCTCGCGGTCCGAGTCGGTGTCACCCCGGGCATGCGGCCTGTACCCCTCGTCGTCCGAATCGAGGGCGGGCATTTGCGTAGCTGAGAGCTTGGGTGACGTCGAGGTTGACGACGGGTCATGCAAGCGCGGGAGTCCTGGTCACAACAGTCAACCAGGATGTTTCACAACGGATATGCTGTCGTGTCTGTGTGTTCAGTTCTGGGACAGGTCCGATGGTTGGCTGATTGGTTGGTCGGCTGAAGGCAGTGGGGGGTGGGAGCTGGAGAACTGGAGAGCAAAACTGCGGAAAGGCGTCCACTGCTAGCAGTTGCCAATTCAAATACTCACCGGCCATGGCTGGTATGGGACCTCGAGGTCGATTTCACATGGAACGAGAAACTCGATATGCGCCAGAGAGCGCCGTGCGATTTGAGTTCCAGCAAACAACGCCTCTTCTCGAGCCTCGTGACCCGGGATTCACGCTGACAAAGGGAACAACAATCGATTTGGGTAGTTCCTGATGTAGGAGGAGTCTCGCCTGCGACGTACGGATACGGAGGAACCACCAGTACTCGACCTCATACAGGTTGGGGTGTGTTGGGCTCACAGAACTCAGAAGCCACAAATCGGAACTCTCCGTCCAGTCCGTCGGACCCTGCCGCCAGTTGCGCTGGGATTGACTCTGAAATGCTGCTGAATGAGCCACACAGTTTATCTGAGCGAGGTACTCACCCCTAACCCTGAAGACTTACCCACCCTGCCACCTAACGAGGTAACAATGACAACCGGCATGTTGTGCTGGCAGAGATCAGTGCAACAACAAGATCCATGAGATCAATAGCGAAATACTCGTCTGTTTCCTCACTTCACGCGGAATCATGTGTGCAGAGACTGGAGGTCCTAAACCGAACATGGGACTGGTAAAGGTAGGAAGTCATACACTAACAAGGCACGTTGGTTGGGAAATGGATGAAAGACCGTTTCCCGGGTAGGCTGGTCTTCTGAATTTCAGATACTGCTAGTAGAGGCAGATCTCAGATATCTTGGTTGACGCCGGCCAATTCACTCATGATCCAAAGCTGCTTGCCACACATTCAACGAGGGGGCTCTGTGGTTGTAGCCGTATGCACGCCGGCGGCCGGTACTGATGCGCACGGTAAGACCAATGGAGCACTTTTACACGTTTACTGAGTCCCCTGAAGCACGATCAGCCTCCAAGTTCCTGCGAATTCGGCACACGCCGGTAATACGAGGCGTTTCCTTGCTGCAGTACACTCAAACACATCGCACCAAGAAGAGTACCTAATGAGTGCATCTGCGCAGCCTTGCCGGACTCTCCGTTCAATACCTTACAGCTTACGGATATCCACCCAATGCTCGTTTCTGCTGGTTTCTGCGCACTGTGCTGCTGACCTCGCTGCGTTGCTGCAGGCAATCCACTAACTAGGCTCTATGTAAGAAGGTCCCACTTCACCGCGGAACCCAGCCCAACCTCCACGACGCATCCGAACCTTGCTTGCTTGCTCGCTCGCTCGCTCGCTCGCACTCGCGCGCTTGCATGGCTGCATCTGCGCCTGGCGCACCCTACGACGGCAATCCGGCTCACTCCCCTTGGCGACTAGCCATTCGCGACTTTCTCCCCTCACTCCCAATGCCGAGTTCGTGTGCCGCTGAACAATAACCCCTGACGAAGGATCCCGACAAAGCGCCCCGCGCGCTATCGAGCGACGAGCGGCGGCAGCGCCAGCAGCCATGGGCTTCGTCGGCGTCTTCAAGGCCGTGTACGACTACGCGCCCCAGGCCGAGGGCGAGCTGCAGATTACCGAGGGCGACCTGCTCTACGTGCTGGAAAAGAGCACCGACGATGACTGGTGGAAGGCCAAGAAGAAGGCGACGGGCGAGGATGACGACGAGCCAGTCGGCCTAGTTCCGAGCAACTATGTCGAGGAGGTTTGTTTGGTTCCCTGAGGAGCGACTTGGCTGGCGCGGCTTTGTAGATCGGACGTCTGACACGGCCCTGTGCGCTTTTAGGCACAACCCGAATGCAAAGCCCGCGCGCTTTACGAGTACACGAGGCAGACCGATGAGGAGCTCTCGTTCCCCGAGGACGCGCAGCTGACCGTATTTGACAAGTCGGACCCGGACTGGATTCTGGTGGGCCATGACGGGGACTATGGCTTTGTGCCTGCCAACTACATCGAGGTCGGGGAAGGCGGCGACAAGCAGGACGAGGCTGAGGACGAGGACGGACAGGTCACGCCTCCACCACCTCCGCTTCCGACCCGAACATCCATTGCTGAAGTCCAGAGCCCGCCTCCCCCGGCGAGGAATTCAGTCCCCTCCGAGCCCAGCAGCCCAGCTACCCCGGCTGCTCCGAATCCTGCCACCATGATCGCCGGCATGATGGCCGCCCGTGCGAGCTCGGCGCAACACCCCCCCGCGCCTCTCAACCTCCCGTCCCGCCAACAGTACGCGTCCGACGATTCCGACAGCGAAGTCAAGTCTCCGCCGCTTCCGGCTCGCCCGCGTGGCGATTCTCAGCTCTCGACCGAACCGCCTCGACCGTCGCCCCGGCCGTCGCCCCCCGTCGAGCAACGCAACCGCAACGACTACGAGACTCCCAGGACCCCGCACACCGCTCCCCTCACCCCCGGCGACTTCCATATGTACAACATCAACGAAATGGTGTCCATCATGGGCAAGAAGAAGAAGATGCCGACCACGCTGGGCATCAACTTGCGGACGGGCATCATCCTGATCGCTCCCGAGCACGCGCAGGACGGGCCCTCGCTGGAGTGGACGGCGGACCGCATGACGCACTACTCGCGCGAAGGCAAGCACGTGTTCATGGAGTTGGTCAAGCCGAGCAAGAGCGTCGACTTCCACGCGGGCGCCAAGGACACCGCCGAGGAGATCGTCGCCATGCTCGGCGAGCTGGCCGGCGCCGTGCGCGCCGAGGGCCTGAAGGAGGTGATCATGGCCGGCACGGGCAAGAAGGCGATCCAGCAGAAGAAGGGCGTCGTCATGTACGACTTCATGGCCCAGGGCGACGACGAGGTCACGGTCGGCATCGGGGACGAGGTCATCGTGCTGGACGACACCAAGAGCGACGAGTGGTGGATGGTGCGCCGCGTCAAGAACCAGAAGGAGGGCGTCGTGCCGAGCAGCTACATCGAGGTGACAGGCATCCTCGACACGCCCGTGTCTTCGTCGACCTCGGGCCTGAACGCCGGCAAATCGACCGTCGAGCAGAACCGGCTTGAGGAGGCGCGCCTGACCAAGGAGGCCATCAGGGCCGGGCAGCGGGAGGACCAGCGGGAGCGAGAGCGGGAGAGGGACAAGACGAGAGCTTCTGAGGTAGGCCCTGGCTTGCTTTTGCCCGAGCGGAGTAGTAGTCTGTCGTCGGCCAGAGAGGGTAACACCCAGGCGCAGCAGCGGAGCAGACGCGAGAACGGCCGCGCAGAGGCCTCGGGCTCGTCCAAGTCCAGCAGCAAGTCAAGTATGTGTTCCCCTTTCCCCTTACGCCTCTGCCTTTTCGATTGGCGTGCTATCAGTCATGGGAATGCTAACTGCCGCAGAACCCGATCCCTCCAAAGTCCGCACGTGGACCGACCGCTCCAAGTCGTTCACTGTCGAGGCCCAGTTCCTCGGCATCAAGGATGGCAAGCTTAACCTGCACAAGCTCAACGGCGTCCGCATCGCCGTGCCCATTGCCAAGATGTCGCTCGAGGACCTCGAGTACGTCGAGCGCGTTACGGGCATCTCTCTGGACGAGGACAAGCCGCTGTCCGACCTGAAGAAGAGAGCGGCCGCTGCCGAGAGCTCCCGCAAGGCTGCGAGCTCCAAGGCCAAGGTCGGCGCCACCATTGAGCCCAACAAGGGCGGCTACGACTGGTTCCAGTTCTTCCTGTCTTGCGACGTCCAGCCGGGACTCTGCGAGCGCTACGCCCAGGCGTTTTCACGCGAGTCGATGGACGAGAGCGTCCTGCCGGATGTGGACGCCTCCATCCTGAGGAATCTGGGTTTCCGTGAGGGTGACATTATCAAGGTCATGCGGTTTCTGGATGCCAAGTATTGCCGCGGGAAGAAGGGCAGCGCGGGCGACGACGATACGGGCGGCGGCTTGTTCTCTGGGCCTGGTGGTGCGCTGCGGAACAACACCAGGAAAGGACGGCCGGCCCCGCCGGTTGAGACGAACAACACGGTCGATCCGAAGGCTTTCTCGCAGCAGAAGGACGCTAGTGCTTCTCCTGCTGCCCCTGCGAACGAGGCCAAGGCACCGTCGCCCACGACGCCAGCACCCCCTTCGGCCTCCAAATCTGCCACCGGGGGGTTCGACGATGATGCGTGGGACGTGAAGCCCTCCAAGACCCCAGAGCCGGCGCCCCAGCAAGCGCCTTCCCCGCCTGCTGCTGCTCCGGCCCCGGTTCCCGCTGCTGTCCCTGCTGCCACCCCCGCTGCCGCCCCCGCTCCGAGCGCAGCCAAGCTGACCGGGTCGCTGCAAGAACTGTCACTGCTCACACAGCCGCTGACACCAGAGAAGGCCCAGCCCCCGGCTCCGCCACCCGCCCTGAATCTGGCGCCCGCACCGGCCCCGATCCCCACACCCGCCGCAGCCCAGGCGCAGATCCCCCAGCCTACCGGCGCCACCCCGGGCTTCTTCAGCGGCATGCAGCCGCCAGCCGTCAACGGCCAACCGCAGCAGTTCGTGCAGCAGTTGCCGCAGACCATCGCGCGCCAGCGGCCCATGGCGCCGCAGTACACGCAGGGCCAGGGCGGCCTGATGCCACCGCCGCCCCCGTCCCGCCCGCTGTCCGCGCCCCAGGCCGTCCAGCCCAGCGCGTTTGCGCCCCCCCCCCTGCACCCCCAGATGACGGGCTACCCGCAGCAGGCCCAGGTCGCGCCGCCCGGCCAGAGCCTCGCCGACCTTGCGCAGCAGCGCATGCAGCAGCAGTACACCCAAGCCATGCAGCAGCAGCAGCAACAGCCGATGATGCCCATGATCACGGGCATGCAACCGCCGCAGCAACAGGGGGGGTTCCAGGCGCAACCTTTCATGCCGCAGCCTACGGGAATGCAGGTCCAGCCCACAAGCTTCATGTCCCCCGCCGGCTTCCCCCAACAGCAGCAAATACCGCAGCAGCAGCAGCAGCAGCAGCCACAGATGACGGGCCTGCCGCAGGCACTCGACCCGCAGCGGACGGGCATGCCGATGGGCATGGGCGGCATGGGAATGGGGATGCCGATGGGCATGGGCATGGGCATGGGCATGGGCCCCATGGGACCGCCTATGGGTATGGGCCAGATGGGCATGCCCGGCCTGCAGCCGCAGCCTACGGGGATGGCGCCCATGCAGCCGCTTGTGCCGCAGAAGACGGGTCCGCCGCCGCCGGTTAGGTTCGGCGTGCCGGCGGAGGGGGCCAAGAAAATTGCGCCGCAGCCGACGGGGCGGAGGGCGAATCTTGCTGCTGCTAGTGAGTTTCTTCTTCTTTTTTCCGCTTCTATCTTCTCACCTTGTTGCTATGTTCTCCGTTTGTGCTTTGTGTGTGTGTATTTTTTCGGCTCATGGGGGTTCTGCATCCCTTGCTGTGAGCTGGAACGTGTTTGCCTGTGTGTTTGCTGGACACGGATGGAGGCTAACGGTTCTGTTTCTACAGCGCCGGACAATCCGTTTGGATTTTGAGCCGCTGGCTCCGCGCAGTTTCCCTCTGGGTAGAAGCTCGGTTTGTCGAATGGTTTGGGGAGGAGCCGCATCAGCCCCGACTACGACCGTGCCCACAGTGCTCGGGTGAAGGCGCGCTTGCCTTGCTGGTTGCTCTTGGAGACTCACGCGGCATGGGCGGGCGGGTGATTGTGACTGATGGCCGCTGTGTGCTTGTGTGGGCAGGGTGAAATCGGCAAGCTTCGCTCTGCAGCATGCGCGGGGGGTGACCCTTGGGTTGGAACTTGAACAAATGCTGACTGGCTTGCTTTGAGCCACACACGGAGCCATGTTTACCATCTTGGCCCGCCTCAGGTTCCCGTGAGATGGGGTCAAAAAGGGGGTGGGGTGAGGCGAAGGAAGTTGTGGTTGGATGAAGTTGGGAGGTAGAGGATGGAACGAGGTGGGGATGGGTTAAGCCTTCGTGAAGCATGATGGGAGCCGGCATGTTCATGAGCGTTGCGGCTGTCTCATTGTTTTTTCCCTCTTTTTTCACTGCTTTCGTTGTCATTTGCGAAGTCCCCCGCGCGCTGCCTGATTTCGCGTTTAAGCATTCTGTATCTAGCTATCACCTACTACCTAGTACCTATTCGCCTCTTTACTTGCTTACCTGTTATCGCCCTGTGCCGCTGGCATGTATGTGATGGCTTCAGTGTTCTGCTCGGAAATCGGGGTATCAAGAGCGCTTAACAGATCAAAGGGAGAATGTATAGTAGCATGAATAGATAATTGGCGAGTAGGTGGTAATTGTGAGGAGTCCCTTAGTCCAAGGACAGATATAGACATTAGCATATTAACCCCAGCACGGCAGATAGTAGGTAGCCTACGGAGCTGACGTCCCGGGGGTGGTACTCGGGTATTGTAGCCGAGGGACTGGAGGATCAGCTAAAACAATCAATCGTTCATCGTCAACTACAAAAGGTACTTGCGAAACGACCCATGGGTCAATGGCAAAGAGGCTGTCCGATTCCATACATTGATGTCTAGAGACGCGCGTCCATCCTCCTCTCCGCACATAATACGAGCAATACACCTATTCCAGACGCAACCAGTATCCGCAGGCCACCGGGCTCGAATAAACCAAAGCAGAAAAGGGGCAGAACCGAACACCTGAGCAGTCCGTCAAATGCAGATCCGACCTTCGGCTAAGTAAACCCCAATGGGTATGCCGCACCGATATACACCATTACCTACCTACCTACCGTATCATCCGCACAACAATATCTATCCCACTGTACATACCTACCTACGGAACGTATAACCACCTTCCCCATATCTCACAACAACCCAGCTCACTGGATCGTCCCCTCGCGCAACTCCTCGCTATCCGGCACGACATCCTCAATCGAGTGCGCCCTGCGCTGCCTGACCGCCACCCTCGCCTTCTCGTCCACGGCACTGACCTTCGCGCCTTGCCCCGCCTTCGCCGGCAGGTCAAGGGGTGCGGCCTTCCGGCGCTTGTCCCCATCCTCCTTGGGCGGCTCAAAGCGCTTACGCACAGCCTTGATCATCTTGAAGTACCAGTGCCAGTTGAGCGTATTGAGCACGACGTTGCTGGCGAGGTACACCCCAGTGAGCCAGAGCGGGACGGGGCCGGCGGCGTGGGCGAAGAACAGCGGGTTGCGGTCCGGGTCGGCGGGGCCTTCCAAGGCGGCGGCCAGCGAGCCCGCCGAGGGACCGCGGCGCACGGCGTGCCACATGTCGACGTAGACGACGGCCGACTGCCAGGTGCCCCAGACGAGGCGGCAGAGGAAGAAGCTGGCCAGCAGGGCGATGCCGTTGTAGAGCTGCGGCTTGGAGCCGGTCATGTTGAGCTTGTCGAAGAACCAGTGGATGTTGAGGAAGGGGGTGGAGAGCTCGTAGAGGATGAAGGTGGGCGAGTAATAGTTGAGGTAGGGGCGCTGGAGACAGGAAACGTTGGATGGTTAGCAGTGTGCAAAGTAGTGGCGTTGCAGGCGGTGAAAGACCTACGAATCCAAAGGTGTAGACGGCTAGCGCGCTGACGGCGTGCGCCAAGAGCCCGACGCCGAAGATGTCGAAGTTCAGCAGGGTGATGCCCAGGTCCCAAACGAAGTAGCCGACGGCGAGGGCCTGGACGAGGCCGCAGCCGCCGGTATAGCCCCACACGCGCTGGTCACGGTCCATGGCGTTGCGCTCGTCGTCGAAGAACATGACCCATAAAGCAACGGCGTTGATCAGCAGGCTTTGGACAAGCGAGACGACGTGGGTGTCCCAGTTGGCCTTCTTGGCGCGGTCATGTCGCGGGTAGTATTTGGGGAAGAAGCGGTTGGAGAGGGCGGGCGAAACGACGGTCTGGATGAGGGTATAGAGCACGGCGGCGAAGACGACCTCGTGGATGTGGTACGGCAGAGAGGGCATCGACAGGCGCTCGGCGAAGGGCTCAACGGCGCGGTTCAAGGCCGGGATCGGCGGGAAGGGGAATGGATCGCGCATGGTCGATATTGGCGGAGCGGGAAGACGTGCGGTGTGTCGTCCCGGGCGATCGAGAGGAGAGGGAGGAGCTCGGCAGACGCTTTTGAGGGCCGAGTGCCAAGCAACGGGGGTGGCTTGCTGAAGGCTGCAGGACTGTCCGTGACTTGTGCGGTCACCAGGCACAAGCAACAACCCGCCCAAGCCACCACACGACCTTGCGAGTGAGACACAACGGCGTCTGGGTCCTCGTCTGGGTGCTGCGGAAGAATCACGGCGCCATGTGCATCCCCACCGTTCGGTCGTTTGGGCGTTGCAAGGCCAGTCGTGGTTTCGTCGTTTTGTTGGGACGGAAAGAGGAGGGGAGGAGTCGACGGGGAGGTATCCATCAGCAGTCCCAGCCGCTGAAAGCGGGTGGGGCTGCGTAGCGAATAGGCCCCCACATGCTAAAACGGGGCTTGCAGGCAGGTTGTCACATGCCCTGGATCCACTGCAGGCAGGCAGGCAGGCAGGCAGGCACTCAACACCAATTGACTGACTGACTGGTACCACGCAGTCATCTCACAAGCTGGGCTGGAATCCGTCCTGACTACCAGGTCCTTACGAACGACTTCCCGGGCTCAGCTGAATAAGGCATTTACACAAAGTTTCTCAAACCCGCCAGTCAGGCTCAAACTAGGGCATTCCCACAGTCACCAGGCGGACACTCTCCGAGTCGCAAGCGGCATCAAAGACAAGAAGACAACCCAGGATCGATACGGGCCAACCCAAACCCAAACCCAAATCGAACCCAAGAAAATCCCCCGCCGGCGCGCCCCTTCTCAGTCGACCCACACCTCCGTTGGCGGCGGACTTGGGGCCGAAGGCAATGCTGTTGCGTCCGCCCCGTCTACCCCCTCGTCGCCGGCGGCCTTGTCCGGCATCTTGAATTTGGCTGAACGGCTGCTGTTGCTTCCCTGCAATGTCTCGCCGCCGAGGTTCGCCGTGTCACTGCCCTTGGCCTCCTTCAGTTCGTCCCGCTTCTCCTCCGCCTCCATCGCCATGTGCGCCACCTTCTCCATGAACAAGTCTGCTATCTGTTGCGCTAATTCGTCTGCCAGTTTTGCGATTTTCTCCTCCTCTTCTTCCTTCTTCTCCTCCTCCTCTTCCTTCTTCTTCTCCTCCTCTTCCTTCTTCTTCTTTTCCTCCTCCTTCTTCTTCCCCTTCCCCTTCCTGACCTTGTCCCTACCCACCCTTGACCCGACACTACCCCTCTCGTCCGACGAGCTCGCCGCGTCGAAGCTAACCGACGCCGTCCGAATATTGAACGTGGACGTATCCTTACTACCCGGCGCAGACCCGTCCCGTCGTCGGTGCGTCCGGCCGGACGCAATGGTTTCAAAAACGGCGCTTTTCTCGACGATGTAGGCTTTCACCTTGTGCGGGTCCTTGCGGCTTGCGAGCACCAACGTCACACCACCGTCCTCGTCCAGCATCGAGCTGGGTATGGTGACCTTCGCCGTGCCGTCTTCGACGCTGACGTCTGGCTTGGGATCGCCGTCCTCCCGGCGGGCTTCTGGTTCGCTATTAGAGCTTGAGTCCAGACGCTCGAGTTCCTCGAGGATCTTGCGCTTTTTCGCTCGCCCGTGCTTCTCTCTGGTGTTGTTGTCGTGCTGGCCCGCGCCCTGGTCGGCATCCCCCTGACCACCGCTGGCCTCCGTTGTGCCATTGTCGGAGGCGCTGCTCTGGCCTGCTGCCTTGGTTTCGCCGCCCGCTGTCTGAGCATGTGCGCCTTCCAACATGTCGTCTGGCGTTGTAATAACAGGCTGAGTATTAGCCGTCTCGGGCGCGGTGGAGTGCATGGCGTCCTGGTACCAAGATTCAGGCCAGCCCTGCACTTGGACGGAGGGGGTCACGCCGTGTGCCAAGGGATCTGGATCGTCCTGCTGGTAAAACGGCCATGGGTTCTGAGGCGGCACGCCGGGAGGGAACATCTGGGGCGGTTGTGAGGGAAGACCGCTCGGATAGCCGTACGATGCGAGACCGGGTCCGACGCCGAGCGCGTTGGGATTCCACGGTTTTGGATGTGCCAACTGGATCGGGGATCCAGCAGCTGCGCGGTCGAGCCTTTGGCGTAGTGCTTGGTCTACCGAGTCGCGGTTCTGATCTGGCTGCTCTCCTGCCGTGCCCGCCCCAGCTGTAAAGGGATCATCTAGGAGTAGTGGCGGCATGGAGGGCGGCGAGACACACACGCCGAACTGGGCGCGGGTGAAATCAGCGATGTAGGGAGGTAGTTTCGTCCCGTCAACGCTGAGAAGCTCGCCAGAGAACGACGACGGGCCTCCGACGGAAGCGGCGCTGGCTTCCTGCTGGTCCGCGGCGTCCGCGGGGGTGAGCAGGAAGCCAAGCAGGCCCATTGCCCATTTCAGGGATGCGTTCTCGCATGGGCCAAAGCGCTTCGCGTCGCCGGGCATGTTGGGATACTTGAGGTTTCTGAGAAGATCTGCCTCCTCGGCCGGGCCGGTGGTCACCAGATAGCGGGACAGACACGTCTCGAAGTAGCCCTCCCGATCGCCCTGCGTCTCGAGCTGTAGACGGGCTAGAGCGCGCATCCGACTTCGGGGGTCCTGGGACTGCAGGATAAAGAGCTTCAGGGCTTCGGCTTGCAGATGGTAGTCGCCATTTTCTTCCGCCGCTCGGATGGCCACATCGACGACACGCCGTTGCGCGGGAGTCGACCGAGCGTAGAACATGTCCCAGTCTGGCTTCCTGCCGCGCTCGCGGGGGACGTAGACTGGCAGGTGAATGCCGCTTCCCCAGTCGAGTGTGAGGCCCCCGAAGTCCTCTAAGCGCACACCGTTCGGGCGCTCGGGCGGCGCTTCCATCTCCATAACGACTCTGGCAAGCAGCCATTGCACGAAGGGCCTGGTCTTCATGAGGTCCGGCTTGTTGGACTTGACGGATTCCGCCAGCATATTGGTATGCTGAAGAAGGATCTGGTTCCGCCTCTTCGTCTTCTCGCCATGGTCGTGCAGGAGTAGCGAGGTGAAGAGATCCAGGAGACCAAGCGCAGCACCCTCGTCGTCGTCAATGGGGCGGTGCCAGTCTTTGGTGATAATCTCCAACACACTAGAGATGTTTGCTGTGCCAAACGTCTGAATTGAGGTTTCTTCCCATCCGAAGGCGGCGACTTCCGCCACGAACAGGTCCCTAAAGTCCCAGATGCCGCCTTCGCCGACGAGCTCAAGATACAGGTCTTTCCAGTTGAAGAGGAATTTCGTGTATACCTTGGCCGGGCCGACAATGTGCTCGTGCGTGCACGACTCGAGGTGGTGCAGGAGGCGCAGACATAGGACGAGCAGTTGGATCTGGACGGCGCGAGATTAGCCTGGAATTCTTGAGAAAGAGCGAAGCGTGGGAAATCTGCTGTTCGGTACGCACCTCGGTAGAGCCCATGACCGTCTCAGTAGCCAGGGCCCGTAGCGTGGTCCGCACCACCCCCCAGGCCGTCTCAACGTGGTCCGGCACGGAGCGTTGCGAGAGGAGATCCAACAGGCGATGATTCGCGACCAGTTTGCCCTTGTTGCGGTCCTCGGGCGTGTTTTGCATCAAACCAGGGTAGATCTCCACGGGGAAATCCAGCGCCTGCAGAGCCTTGTAGTCCCCCGCGGCATGCAGCATCTCGGCGTACTGCACCTGGGCATAGGGAAGCGCACCTTCGTGCTCGAGCTTTGTCTGGAAGTGCTCCCTCGCGGCCTTGAACTGACCCAGCCTCCGCAGGCGGCAGAACTCCTCGAGGTCGTCGGCCCAGTCTTCCTCCAGCTCGTAGTCAAGCCGGATTGTCATGTCCTTGCTGGCCTGTGAAGGATCGTAGACCAGGTCGACGCGTTTGGGACGGACGTCATACTCGGTCTCCGGAACCAGCTGGGCGTCATTCAGTGGTGGGCGAACCGTGATCGTAACATCCGCCGGCTTGCGGCGAGTGGCCCTCGAGCGTGCCCAGGGGTGGGCTCCGTTGTCTCCGGGGGGGTTGAAAGGCGCGAGGGGTGTAGTGCCCGAGGTTTCATGAAATCTGTACTCGGGATGAAGAGCAGCGGCAGGGGCGGCGCCGGCACGGGATCCGCTGGTGGTGTGTGCAGGAGAAGGAGGTCCCCGGGGCCCGCGATCGGGTCGTGCTGAGGGAAGAGGCGGGTAGGGGTTCCTCCAAGACCTCACCGGTGCGACAAGAGACTTGTCCGGGCGTTGGTCGGCTCCTGACTGGAACTCCTCCCACTGGTCCCAGAACCTGGATCTCTGCTGCTGGGATGATGGGGCATCTCGGACGCCAGTCCTAGCAGCCGCACTGCTCCTTTGCCGAGGCTGGTGCTTGAATATCTGAGGTTGCTGAGCGGGACCCGGCGCTCCGACGTGTCCCTGTCGGGGCTGTTGGACTGGGTGCCGTCGACCCGGGACGTCCCTCTTCTTGGGCCTTACTCCGGTTCTGGAATGTACACGGTCCGCAAAACGGTCCTCTTCGTGCTCAAAGTAAAGGTCGGGGCTATTGTAGCCTACAGACATGGATGGGTAGCTGTCCTCTTCCTGCCGGTCGTCCTTTTCCTCCTCTTCCTCCAGAACATCATCAAACTCAGAGTTGGACCGCGATGTCTCCTCCGTCTCCCTGTATTCCACGACGTTCGGCATAGTATCCAGCCAGCGGCGTTAAAAAATGCGGGTAACAACCGTATGCTCAAGGGGCGTCGACCATGTCGTTCAAATCACAATCCGCTGCTCCACGGGAGCCCATGCAGGTCATGGCTTAGAACGCCAGCCAGCGCGGAGGGAGGAGGGGGAAGGGCATGGGCGGCCTCGTCCTTGGGCTGGCCTGATTGCTGTGGCCAGCCACCGACAGCCTTCCCTCATTGTCTCCGTCAGACAGGTTTTGCGCGGGACCGCTGACGAATCGGAACCCCGCGACAGCGCCGACATGCACGTCCATGGAGGGCGCCATGCTGCAGTGAGGCAGTGTTGTACAATGCTGTGCACCTTGCAGGGGGGGGGGGGGGGGGGGAAGATTCAGCCTTCTGCCCCACTCGGCTGCTCAAATAATGACTCCGAGTCCAAGTTCCGGGCTGGATTGTCTTTTTGCTGCGTGTTTGCCTTGCCTGATCAAGGTCACGAAAACCTCGACATGATGGAGAGCCGAAATTCCCAACCGGTGTTGTTGTGGAAACCGCGGAGCAGATATGGACGACGCGACTACGAGAGGTTCGACCATATCTCCTCGACGCACAGTTGCGCGGGCCGGGGGAGCGTCGGCAAGGTTGAGGTAGACTGCCGGTTCATGTTCTCGCAATCTCACTGGGGGGTTATTGGCGAGTCGTTAAACCCCGGCGGGATCCTTTACTTGGACCTGGATTTCCGCCAGCCTCCGGATTGCAGGCTCGAGTCGGCCACCGTCACGGTCACGTTGGCCGAGGATGACGGCGAGGAACGCCGCATTCGGCACCGCTCCGCTTGCCCGGTCAAGTTCACCGACCACTACGGCCCCAAATGCATCCGTGGCGAGCCAACCTTGGTGCAGACCAAGCAGGTTATGAATCGCACGCCGCACTTGCAAGTGCTTGGCAACGGGGGCGGTGGCTTGGGCATCAATAAGGAGAAGGTCGTGCAGACGACCAGCCGGTGGAGTTTCTCGGGCCACATCTCGTCGAGCAAGGACAGCATCTGGTACAACAGGCTGCGGTGGGAGCTCCAGGAGAACACGCTGGAACGGCAGCCGACGCACAACAACCTGTTCCACACGGCCTTCGCGTTGGAGCATAACGCGACCAGGTTCTATATGACGGTCCAAGTTAGCGGCAAGCTGGCTAAACTCTCCAACAAGATCAGAAGCGGGCTCAAGTTCGGGCGGAAGGACGACACGGACCAAGAGATAGTTACCAAGATCGAGTGGGCCGAGGGGTATTCGTGCCGCATGCGACTTGACAGAATCGCCCAAGATTTGCACCACGTAATGGACGCAGCGAACATGTCGAGCGTGCCAGTCCAGATGCCCGGTGCGTTGCCCGCCACGTACCAGACTGCACCCACAACCGCCACGCCGGCCGCCATCGCAGCTCCACAAGCACAGGCAGATCAAGCGCCGCAGACCGCGCCGGAGCCGGCACACTCACGGCCGTGGTGGGCATTGCGACCCCCCGCGCTCACGGCACAGTCTCCAACGGCGACAATAACCGAGCAGGCAGCACAAGAGCCGGCGCCGCCGCAGCAGCAGCAGCAGGCCAGCCCAAGGCCGTCGCTTGGATCTGGGGCTCACGCCCTCAGCGGCCGAACGAAAGAAGCGCCGTCCAGGACGGAAAATCCAACGCAGCATGCCATCCCGACGTTGACCCTAAATGAGCTCAGAATGGCCGCGTCTGGATTCACCTCGAGGCTTACCCCAATCTCAACAACGGGATGTGCTGTCGCCGGACCTGGGTCGGAATCGGTCTCGGAAGCCAGTTCGGTGACGTTGGTGAACTCTGCGCCCGGCACTCAAGAAGCAGAAGGAGAGAGCGGCAGCGAGGGCGGCACCGACTCAAGCAAGACGGACGGCGGTGAGAAAGTAGGCTCAAAGAACCACCGCCACGGCGGGGTATGGCTGGGCATCACCGCCGTGCTGCTGCAGTGGTTGGGAAGGTTAGGCTGGTTGCTCTGGAGTCTGGCGGGCGGCGCGGCGCGGCCACCAGTACCTCGGCAGGGCAAGTTTGGGAGTTCCGAGACAGCGGGAACGGTGCTGAAAAGGCGGAGAACAAAAAGTCAAAAGACGGTTGCCCCTGATGACAGCGACTGGGAGAGCAGCGACGCTGTCAAGGCGCCGACGGCGAGAGTTGCTTATCCCACCCGCAGTCGACTCCGAGCGCGTCGTGGGCCGCGGTCGTATCTGAATGTCGACATTGGTAGACAAAAGGGGCGGCAGCAGCAGGAAGAGGTTCGGTTCAGAAAAGGCAGTTTGTAGTGATGTTCTTGCGCAGCGCAGTATGGGTATGGCATCTTGAGAAATAGATCTCACGATGGGTTTCTGGCTCATGTTTACGAGGGAGGGAGTGTTGGGCATGAACCTGCCACAGCCAGCCGAGCCAACGCTAGAGGCAGGCCGAGTTAGGCGGTCAGTCCCGGCTCAACACAGCGGACCAATACACTGTGAGCGACCCACACACAACGTGAAAACAAGGAGGCAGGCCCCAATGCGACACTGCTTCAACCCCATTCAGTGTACTGTGTACCTGACATCCACATGGCTGGCCCTCTCACACCATCGTCAAATCATCAAGAGTGCACTCACCTCAAAGCCCAAGCTCTCAGCGCCCCTCAGGACTGGCCAGCAATAGATTCGAAGTCATCGGCAATCAAGGGTAACTCAGCCTCGGATAGTGCCCCAAACTTGCGAGCCGCCCCGACGGGCGAAAGCGAGTCAAGCGGCTGTGAATCACGAGTCGACGGCCAGCCCCGTCACCCTCCAACACAATGGCCGACCTTCTCTATGACTTACTCATACCACCAGGGGAATCCCCTGCCAGGACACCGGCAGACCCCAGTGCACTTGAGTACCTCACCACGTTGGCCTCGCAGCCACTGGCGTCGCTCAACTCGACCGAGCCGAAGGCACTCGCGCACTCATCTCACGCACGGCTCCTCTCGCTGCAGGCCCTCTCCAGGAAATCACACAAGCAGATCATTGAATCTGCAACTCACCATGCGACGCTGCGCGACACACTACCAGCCCTGGCGGTGAGCACGGCCGAGCTGCGCAACGCCATCCCCAAGCTCGACAGCGAGGCCGTGCGCTTCTCCACCACGTACAACAAGAGCAGCGACAGCGACGTGCTTGCCCGGCGCAGGAAGGCTCTGTTACTATCCCGCAACGTCGAGCGCCTGGTCGACGTGCTCGAGCTGCCGACGCTGCTATCCTCGGCCATCTCCTCCACACCGCCCAACTACTCGTCCGCACTGGACCTCAGCGGGCACATCCGCCGGCTGCACTCCATCTATCCTCACTCACCGCTCGTGGCGTCCATCTCCGCCCAGGCAGATGAGGCCATGCGCACCATGGCCGCCAACCTCATCCTCTCGCTCAGAGCCCCGGGCCTCAAGCTGGCCGCCTCGCTGCGCACCATCAGCTGGCTGCGCCGCGTTCTGCCTGACCTCGAGATCGTCTCCTCATCCTCCTCCTCTTTGACGCCAACATCAACCACCACCGCCTCTACTACACAGGGCACCACCAACAGCAACAGAAAAGGGCACGACTCGCAAGAGCGCACCCTCGGCGCGCTCTTCCTCGTCTGCCGCCTCGCGACGCTGACCAGCATGCTCGAGGCGCTGGCGCCGCTGCGCGAGCTGGCCGACCAGGAGCAGGCGCGCCAGCGCGCGGCGGCCCTCGGCACCAGCACCGGCAGCGGCAGCGCCTGGTCGGGCGGGCAGCAGACGGAGCGGTACCTGAAGCGCTACGTCGAGATCTTTCGCGAGCAGAGCTTCGCCATTGTGTCCATGTTCCGGAGCATCTTCCCGGACACCACCGCCACCACCAGCAACACCACCACTATTACTCCCGGCGGCGACAAGGAGATGGGGAAGAAGGAGGAGGACCCGCTCGAGCCGACCCCCCCCGCGCTGGCGACGTTCCCGCTGTACCTGGTCGACATGCTGCTGGAGACGCTGCGGACGTATCTCCCCGCCGTGCGCGACCAGGCGGCGCGCGACAGCCTGCTCACGCAGGTGCTGTATTGCGCGGGGAGTCTGGGCCGGTTGGGCGGGGACTTTGGCTTGTTCCTGGCTACGCTGGATGTCGGGCCTGAGGCGGAGGAGGAGTGGGTCGAGGTGGTGAAGCGGCATAGGGCGCTGGCGGGGAGATTGGAGTCGATTGTGGGTGAGCAGCGGAGAGGGAGTTGAGGGGATGGTTACGAGTCGAGCAGGCATACACATATAAAGATACAAAGTACATGTGGCCTACACCACCAACATCTTGCATCACTCAGACATCCCCGCTATGATTCGGGGTGATTCGGGACAGTTATGAGAAATGCAGTTACGCGTACTATCATCGGAGCAAATCCAGCTATTTCAGCGCTCGGAAGAGTTCGTCTGTATTATTCGGCCTCTCGTCCGTGGTTGGCTCATACGAGGACCTGAGCGCCGTCAGCTCGGGTCAAGCCGGCCAGACGCGGATCCGGCGGGCCCGAGCGAGCGCTAGAATTGAACAATTGGCGTGCCGCTGCTGCGTCATAACGTTAGGCCCGACATTGAATCCATGTCGCTGCTTCCTCTCTTCTTTCACCCAAGAAAAACCGACGGCAACAGCAACTTATTTCCAGTGCCGCCAGAATGGGTCGCTACCTATAGACGAACCTCAGCGACAATGGCAGGGCTGCACCTTCAACGGATCCATTTTTCTATAACAATTCTTCCCTGCCGGGCCAGCTGTTGAACCAGCCCCCAGGGCACCGGCTGAGGAGGCAGAACGAGAGACACCACGCACAGGATTGAAGACACCGCCGCCATGTCCGATGGCTCCCGCACGGCGCTTTCGAAGTCGAGTGCGCTTTTCCCCCTCCGTCTGTCCCCTTCGCCGACCGATCCCCGCTAACTGCTGCCATCCGCACCCACACAGCCTTCCACTTCGCCGCCGGCCTCGGCTCCGGCGTGCTCTCGGCCGTGCTGCTGCAGCCGATCGACCTGCTCAAGACGCGCGTACAGCAGGCCGGCGCGCACTCGCTCTCCGCCGCCATAGCCGAGATCCGCGCCGCCCCGCGCCTGCTGCCCGCCCTCTGGCGCGGCGCCGTGCCCTCCGCCCTGCGCACCGGCTTTGGCTCCGCCATCTACTTCACCTCGCTCAACGCCATCCGCCAGAGCGCCGCCCGCCTCTCCCCGCTCTCTTCCACCACCATCGCTTCATCTTCCTCCACCTCGTCGTCCCTGCCGAAGCTCTCCAACACCGGCAATCTCCTCGCGGGCGCCGCGGCCCGCTGCTTCGCCGGCTTCCTGCTCATGCCGCTGACCGTGCTCAAAGTCCGCTACGAGAGCACGCTGTACAACTACACGTCGCTGTCCTCGGCGGCGCGCGACATCGCCGCGCGCGAGGGGCTGCGCGGCTTCTTCGCGGGCTTCGGCGCCACCGCCGTGCGCGACGCCCCCTACGCGGGGCTATATGTGCTGTTCTACGAGCAGAGCAAGCGCCGGCTGGGCGCGCTGTTCCCCGCGGCCACAACAACGGGAGGGAATGGTGATGTGGTAGCAGGGGAAGGCGGCTCGCCAGCCGGTGGTGTCGATGGGGGGAAGGAGAAGATGGCGCTCTCGCACGCGGCGGGCATCAACTTCACGTCGGGCGTGCTGGCGGGCGTGGTGTGCAGCGTGGTGTCGAACCCGTTCGACGCGGTCAAGACGCGCATCCAGCTGCAGCCGGGACGGTACCGCAACATGGTGCAGGGCGCGCGGCGCATGGTCGGGGAGGAAGGCGCGCGCGCGCTGTGGGACGGCCTGGCGCTGCGCATGAGCCGCAAGGCGGTCAGCTCGGCGCTCGCCTGGACCGTGTACGAGGAGCTCATCCGGCGGGCGGAAGCCGGTTGGGGCGAGAGCGAGGCGAGGGCCGCGAGGCTCTGATCTGCGTGGTTTGGGGGCGTGGGAGAGGGGGGAATTCGGCTGCATTCAATGGAGTTTCTTCAAAGAGGGGCGCAGGGTGGTTGTTCATCTGTTTCTGGTATAAGAGTGTACGAACGCCCTGTACGATACCTGTTGACTATCCTGTCCTGAACTCATCCAACCTCAACCATAGTGTAGAGAGACGAGTCATTCTCAATGGAGGATGAAACAGGTTGCGGGACGAAGAGGAGAAACGAAGAGCAGGCTCACAGCCGGGCCAAAAAAGGTTCGATGGTGCGAACCCCATCAGGTACGGTTGGCTGAGCAAGAAACGGAGTTGGGAATTGAAAGCCAAGAGAAACCCAAACGGATAGATAGGTATGAAAGATCTCGACTCGCGCAACAGCAACAAACGTAACTCGGTCAGTCAAATCATGACTCATGCGTCTCATCCCATCATGCTTCGTATCCTCTTTCTGCTTTCTGCCACCGATATTTCTCTCGTCTCTCCAACCCAAATCTTCCCCTTTCCCAACAATGGACGGTCGGGGAACAACCACCACCAACAAGCCGAGCGAATCCCAAAAGAGTTTGAAAGCATACCCATCACAAAGCCACAAACAAAACACCGCTGAGCGCACGCACGCTGAGCAAAACTCAAGAAGGTCGGCCGCCGGCGAGGTACATGAGCAGGCCGGGCGACTTGCTGCGCTGGCGCTTGGGGCGCACGAACTCGAACTCGCCCGACTTGTGCCGGTGGTGGCGGCTGCCGCCCTTCACCTCGAGCATGATCTTCTCCTCGCCGCGGCGCTCGAGCCGGATCTTGCGCGTGTGCTCCCACAGCATCGTCTGCTCCCACTCGGGCACCCAGCGCCGGATCAGCACGTAGGTTGAATCTTGCTGCAGGTGGTTGTCAGTGATATGTATTTTGTGTGAGATGAATGGGGTAGGGGTGGAAGGAGGGGGAACTTGGGGGGTGGCTTACCAGATCCGGCTCCCAGTCGATCTTGTAGAAGCGCAGCGTCTCGATGTCGAGGTGGCGCAGCGACATGCGCGTGTAGGTCGGGCGCGCGAGCTGGCCGTCGTGTTCTTCTTCCTTCTTCTTGTCCTTGATCTTCTCCTTCTTCAGGATTGCCTCGATGGCCTTCTCGTCGAGCCCGGAGTGGATCAGTTGCTCCTGCAGGCGGCGCTGGAACTCCTTCTCGGCGGCCTCGGCCGCGGCCTTCTCCTTCTCGATCCGCTCCGCCTCCTTGGCCTTGTAGGCGGCGATGACCTCCTCGGCCTCCTTCTCCTTGCGCTTGCGCTCCTCCTCGGCCTTCTTCTCGGCCTCGAGCTTCTTGAGCTCCACCTCGCGCTTGATGCGCTCTTCCTCATCTTTGCGGTGCCGCTCCGCGTGGATGCGCTCCAGCTCGGCCAGCGCCTGCTTGGCCTTGGTCTCGTCCTCCTTGGCCTTGTCCCGGCGCGACTCCTCCTCGAACTTGATGCGGCGCTCCAGCTCAGCCTTGCTCTTGAGGTACTCGGCCTCCTCCTCGGCGTGCTTCTCGCGCTTGCGCTCCTCCTCGCGCCGCTTCATGCGCGCCAGCTCGTCGCTGTCCTTGGCCAGCCGGCTCTGCTCCTCGCGCGCCTGCTGCGCCTTGAGGTCCTCCTCCTGCCGCCGGATCCGCGCGATCTCGCGCTTGAGGGACACCAGCTCATACTCGTCCCGGTACTTATCGTGGCGGAGCTCCTCTTCCTCCCGCCGCTGGCGCAGCTCGAGCTCCATCCGCGCCTGCGCGAGGTCGGCGTGCTCCTTGGAGTACCGCTCCAGCGCGCGCGCCTCGTCGCGCTTCTGTGTCTCGAGGCGCACGGCCTGCAGCTGCTCCTCGAGCTGCTGCAGCCTCCACTTCTCCTTGGCGTCCTCCAGGTAGCTGTGCGTGCTCGAGGATCGGCTGCGGTGGTGGCTGTGCGCCCTGTGCCTGTGGCGGGACCGATGATGGGACGTGTGGGAAGATTCGTCCGATGAGGAGTCCGAGTCGCGCCGGATGATGGGGCGCCGGTCAACCATCGGTTGGTTGATGATTACCTGGGGGGCAGCAGGCGGCGGCGGGCCTCCGTGGACCGGCGGAGACCGGCGCTCTCTCGACCGGGTACGGGCGACAACAGTGGTCCGGCCGGGCTGCTGGTAGTAACCGACCGGGGGGGCGCGGGGGTCCCGCGCATCCCGAGTCACAGTTTGGATGTAATGCGGGGGCGGGCCGTGATGCGGCGGCGGAGGAGCGCGGCGGAGCGGAGATCGATCGCGCCGAACGTGCTCATGGATCCGGATCCGCTCGATCTCAGTCGAGTCGTCGCTATAACTAGACATGATGAAAAAGGGCGAGAGACTGTTTCCCCTTCAGGCCTTGTGTCGCTGAGCGGTGCTGGAAGTGCCTCGGAAGGCGGATGTAACGGAGGGGTTGAAATCCTTCTTGACGTCGATTTAAGAAGTTTTACTCCTTTTACGACCTGTGTTCAGTACACACGGTCGGGAACAGAGATCTCAGGCCAAGTACAACCATGGACTGGGAGGAAGAAGCTCTGTGCCGCGCGGCGGGAGGGGGGTCAGGAGGGATCATAAGCCGCCCACAGAGCGGGGGTGTGACCCACCATTTATTCGGCGCGGCGGCGGTCAGGACGGTTAGAACGAACTACCACTCTCTCCCGGCTGAGGGCTGGGGACTGCATTAGCTGCGGACACGCAGCAAATCAGGTGAAGGGGTCAGCACGTCGAGCCGGAACAGTGCGAGACCTGCACCAGCAGCTGGGATCCGCTGGGCTGACAGGTACTCGGTACCCATGCATAATGGCAGCCTGGCGGAGGGGGCCACACGGAACATGCCCGCGATCAGGTATCGTTCCCTTGGAGGGGGGGGGGAGCACGCCTTTTTCCCACAGTGGCCGTGGCGTGGTTGGCCCGAGGAACAAACCCTGGCGTGCCTGCGAGCCCGCGCAGGCGGGGCAGAGAACAGCCCGGAATGCGCATAGGCGGCAGAGCAGCAGCAGCAGCAGCAGCATCATCATCATCACAGCCAAGATTGGAGCACCGACAGCCAGCCGCTTGCCAGTGCTTCTCATGCCGCATGCCAGCGGAGAGAGAGACTCCAGATTGCGAGAGCGGCTGGCTCCGCTTCCGTACCGCACCACACTGGCGAGAACCACCCACCCCTCCATCCTCCATCCCAAAAAGCTTTGGAAGAGGGGCGGGAGACGGGAGCTCAGCCTTGTGCTAATCGGACCACACAAACCACCCGTTCGCGTTGCATAACAGAGCAGAAATCCCGGCGGCGCACACATCGCTGTGCCCCAGCCGTCGCCACTCCAGGTCTGTGGGCAAGGCTACTGGAGCGCATCTTCGCTTGTTCTTTCGTTCGCTCGTTCGTCTTGTATGGTTGGCAGCCGCGACAGGAACGGTGCGTAGGGCTAGGTGAGGGGCTGGTTCTTTGGGTCTTGGCTTGGCGCTAAGTAACACTGAACGCAGGGATTGCGCTCCCGCTTGTAGGGTTCGGGCAGCAACATCGAACGGAGGCTGATGAGTGCTTCTGCAGCAGGCGCGGGCAGTTGAGGCAGTGTACCTGACGGAACACGGAGAACAGCGTCTTGTGTAAGGTACGCAACTTCGTGTAAGCCCATTCGGCAATGCGACCGTGGGCCGCAAGACAGCGGAAAGCACAGCGCCAAGTGAGACCTTAGCCCGGTGCATTCACTGGCTGTGAGCGGCTGACTTGTGAAAATGAGCTGAAAAGGAAACAGCGCCATTCTGAAACCCGGCTTGGCAGGCGAGACGCCGTCCCGATCAGCTGCCCGAAGTGGAATCCGCCACCCCGCTTTCCAGGCATCCAAATTGGACACTGGCAGTGGGCTTACACTACTGAAAGACAGATCGAGCCGTGTTGATTACGGTGCACAGACTCTGTTACCACTATCACGTTCGAGTTGCCCACTGGCGGGCGCGGCTTCGAGTTCATCAGGGATGCTCATGTTCATTGACACGTTGGGCCTCGTCTCCCTTCTCGTACTGGCTATGTTCGAGGCGGCCAGCAATTGCCGTTTCTTCAGGCTCACAGTCTCCTGCCTGGCACGCCGCCCTCCCTTGCCATGGGCATGACATCTGCATCAGACATTCCGTAACCGTTGTGCTGGCTGGTGATGGTTGTTGTGTTACTGCACCCGAGCGGGTGGAACTCCGCCGCTTGATCCTTCGTCCCGCCATTTACTATGTAAAACTCGTGCGGCGCAGTTCCAAGCATCACGGCTGCCCGGCGCCGCCCTTCAGCATCATCTCGATGTGCTCCTGGCTGTTCTTGGCCGTTGTCTCCAGGTAGTGCAGCCGCTTGCCCATGGCGTCTACCTCCGTCTCGATCTCCTTGATCTGCGAGCCCAGCTTGTCCTGCAGCGCGGGGACGGGGATGCCCACGAACCTGGTAGAGGGTGTCAGTTACCTGGAGCAATGGGTTCACTGGGTGGACTAGAAATACGTACATCTTCCCCACGCCCTCGTACACGGCGGTGTCGGCCGGCAGCGACGAGATCTCGCTGCGGGTCAACTGGGCGAGGCGCATCTCGCGCTGCTTGCTCGCGACCTGTGTGCGCACCAGGCTGATCTGTTGCTGCGCAACAATGGCCTGAGACTCGACTTCCCTCAGGAGCTATCAGGAAAAATGTGCGTTAGTGTGCCATTCGATCATTCAGAAGGCGGGGTGGAAGCGTCTCGAGTGCCTCTTTACTCACCTTCTGCAGCGCCTCGTTGGATATCGACATTGAAAGTATGACCCTCTAAGGGTATGGTGATTCAATCCTGAGCCCGCAATGCTGGATTGGCGTGGAGCGTCGGGGCAAAGAACTGTGACGCTACTGTTGAGGGAGAACTCGGATCTCACGATGCCTTGTGTTGCTGTGGCCCCTCTTGACGCTGTTGTCTTGCAGCGACTACGGAGATTTAGTGTGCCGCCTAGCACAGTGTCAATACCATCCATCCGCACATGGACAATTGGGTGGTTCCGGGCTGGTGGTGAGTTGACATAGGGGACATCCTGCTTCTACACTCAGATATGTTTCGTGATCAGCATGATGCAAATGCAGTTGAGTGAAGTCATAAGCTGTTGCAGAGATGCGCGATCTGGTTGTGAAGCTCAACTAGGCTTACAAATAAACCTGGCTTGTGTGACTACCTCTGTATCTTCGGAACCTCCGCTTTGTCAACCCCTTTTCCAGAGCCGCATCCCAGGGACTCCCTAACCCCTGGCTTCTAGCTGCTGCTGACGAAAGTATACTCTTCTAAACGATGCTCTATGGGTATGCCCAACCGAATGGAGAAAATTGATACATCACCGCCGCGCTCGATCTCATCGGCCGCTTGCACGGCCGTGCCAGAACCCCAACGCCGTTGACTGTACTTGTCACCCCCCAAGAAGCGAGCAGTAACCGGGTTACTGGGTCTTCTTCTGCCCGGTCCCATTCACGGAGGCACCGGACCTGGGTACAACCTGTGGAATAGACCGCAAAGGCGTCCAGTCCAACATGAAATCGTTCCCGCTGCCCTCCAGGCAACGGTTCATCCATACCCGCCAGAGGATCATGTGATACGCTACGTCAGCACTGTCAGTAAAACGTGTCCTTTGTGTCGTTTCGGAGAATGCCACGTACCGCCTGTGTCCGACGTCAGCGTTGTGTTGAATCAGAGCGGAGCATTTGTGGGAGGAGTATGGGATGACTCACCTAGACCCGTCAGGATATGCCACCAGCCATGCCCCTCCAGCAACACCGCCCAGGGAAGCAGGATTGTCTTCTTGGTCGCCGTAAGATGGCGGCAGAAGATGTTGTCCATGTTCCATACGATGAAGCCGGCCAGGAACGTGAGGATGCCTTGTCGTGAGCCCTATGTGTCAGTGGTACTACTCAGAAAGATTCCGGTTCGCGGACGAGGGGGTGCAACACAAACCGGTAAATGCGAGTTTGTACATCTGCCGCATCTGTCGGCCGCACTCGGCGGGGTTCCTCTGCATCAACTTGGGCCTCAAATCCCGCTCCATAACGAAGAAGCCCTGGCAGATGAGGGTTAGAGTTAGGGTTCCGTAGGCCACCTGGTGGAAGACGGGGTCTTTGGCATAGAGGTAGTAGACCGTGATGAAGACGGCCAGCCCAACCATAGCTGCGGCGATGAGAACCTGCACGCCCACCGACTTCTTGTACGAGAAGGTGGCAAACGCCATGATGCAGACCGTGTAAATCATGGGCAGCTCATCGGCAAGCTGCATCTCATCTGCGGTCAAGGTGAGACAAGCGGATACAAGCAGTGCATGAGCGAGACCAGGTACGAACACTTCAGAGTTGTATGGAACGCCATAGACCCGAGGCCGACAACAAGATAGCCCAGATATACCAGGATAAATACTCGCGAGTGCGAGTAGGCGAGGACATTGCGCAGTCCCTTGAAGCCAAGGTACATAAACACAAGGTTCGTGAGCGTGTTCACCACTTCGGCACAGTAGTACGTGATGTTGTAATCCTATGTGCAGCGTGAGCATAAACCACGATCTTAAGGGGTGTAAATATACAGGCTGTCTTCTAAGTACTATACCTCTTCGCACCAATTCAGCGTCGAGGTCTGCTCTCCCCAGAACCCGTCCCGGGCTTCCCGGTACGGGATCTGGAGCGCTGATACCAGTGTCATCTGCTGCCCGTTCAGAAGCCCCAGCCCCTCATGCAGGATCGTGCCGTGTGTGCTGCCAAGCTCAAAGCCGGGGCCCTGGAATGCGATGCGGGAGATGCGGGCGGATCAGGATTCGCTGCACGGGCAGGGCTACGTCAGCGTGTGTGTGGCAGTGTGCGAGTGAGCGCAACGTCGTTTCACGACGCGGGCGTTAAGGCGAGTATGGGCGAGTATCCAATTTGTATGTGAGTAGGCGCCGGCGAATCGAAAATGACAGATTGCTGGCAGAGCGAATGTGATGTTGGCAGCCCAGTTATGGAGTTCTTTTACAAGGCAGGGTCGGATGGTCCGGGACGCAAATGGGGAACAAAAACGATTCAAGACCAAGGCGGCGTGCACCCTATGGGGGGCAGTGGGCTTAATCATGCACAACAAGGGAGGACGAGACCCAACGGACGTCCCATGATTCAAAACCGAGAACCGGGACGGGCCTTCCAGGTTGATGCAACTCGGAGCTCCGGAATGCATCACGGTCTCGCAGGCAGTCTACCTTATCTACTAGAGCAGCCGGAATCGACTGTCGACCATGGTGATCCTGATCGGTACTGAGGATGTGTGTTGAGTGTTCCAGTCAACTCGGTGCATGAAACATCCACAATCGAATGCTCCACCGCGACATGTGCCTCGCAGGATGGGACCAGCACCACAGACGTGTTTGGATGATCCCGCTCGTCAATTCATCAGATACAGGAGGATCTGGCTGTCAAGGACCCATCAGTCGCCGGCGACTCAATACATCCATCGACAGTGTACGGAAACCGTGCAAGGTTTGGCCACAAAGGGAAACTGCAACTCGTATTCGAACAGCCGTGTGCTCTGAGATACTTGTGTACAGGTAGGATGGCCCGTGCCCCATTGACGTTGGTCTCAGACCCCACGTCAACCTGGAAGGCACCACCAACCCAGGCGCCAATCAACTGGAAACCAGGGGTGCACCGCCCACACAGCGGTTGCTTGCAGCTATCCGAGGCTGACGTTGCGCCGGAATCCTCAACGCCAAGAGCTGCTTGGATCTTTTGACAAGAAACCCCCAACTTTCTAACAGCGGCAGCAGAGGTCTCGAGCCTGGCCGATTCTACATCCGACGACATGCTCCTGACGGTCTATATAATGTGCGCATGATTCCACCAACACAGCAGTCTTACAGAATACCGCGAAGACGACGCTGAGAGGAACGCCGACCAAGGCTAGATCGCAGCTTCCTGTCTGACGCGCAACGCCGAGTCGCACAACTTGAGCGGATGGCCCCGACGGATGCACCCAACACCTGTTAATGGCCAGACCACGTCTGAACTCCGCCGCACTGCTCGTCTTCCCCCCAAGTCATGGCGGCTCCGAGCCGATGGGGCTCGTTTCTCTCCCAGGCCGTGGCCGGAGTCGAGGCTCGCCTCGACAAAGTTCTCGCAGACAATGAGGACGGAGGAGATGCGGCACCGCTGAAGGACGCGAAGCCGGCAACGCCTGCGAGCTCGGCTAAGCCAAGTCCCGGTATGTCTCCTTGGGACGGCAGGGTGCCCTAGTGCGCGTTATGTCTGACGCCCCCTCGTTGCTTGCAGGCCCTTCCCGAACCCCTTCAACCGCCGCTCGCCCCAATGACCGACTTCAGGAACGGCTGGCGAAAGCTATGGCGGCCAAAGCGGCTGCGCGGTCGTCCATGTCTGTTCAGGGAAGCCCACGTCAGAGCCTCGATTCCCCCGGGCGCATTTCGACCGACAGCGCGGACCGTGCAAGCCCGGCAATAGGCAGCGACCTGGCCATTGAGACGCCGTCACCGCGTGCTTCGCAGGATTTGTCAAGGACGTCTCAAGATGAAGATCCGATACATGCGCCGGAGGACGGGCCCGCTGTCAATGGGGGAAAGGTGGAGGAGGCAGCGGAGGAGTCAAATGGCACCCGGTATTCACTAGACGTACCGTCTGCCGTCATATCGCCTCCAGAGACCATACCTGCCATGGTAGCTCCGGAGCCTGTCACCTCGGCGGATGAGAAGGACTCAGTCGACAACGCGGGCGATGAGGACTCGGTCAAGGACGGGCGCAAAAGCCTCGAGGACGCCCAGCTGCAACACCAGGAGGAGATCCACGGATATGTGGAACGCATAGACGCTCTGGAGGCCAAGCTTCAGTTCCTGGCACGGGAAGCCACCGACTCGGCCAGAAAGGCCGCGTTGGCCGCCCCTGCGGGAAGTCTAGAGAAGAAGCTGGCTGAGAAAGATCAGCAGATTGCGCAGCTGATCGAAGAAGGCAAAAATCTGGCAAGTACAGACCACAAGCATCGTGCTCTTGTGAAGAAGCTGCGCGTCAATATCACCGAGAACGAGAAGGAGCTCGGGCTCCTCAGAACAGCAAAGGACAAGTCTGATAGGGAACTGGAACGGCTACGCACGCGTGCCCGCCAAGCCGACGAGTTGGAGAAGACACAGGGCGGCATGCAGAAGCGCCTGGACCAGACGCAGAAGGAGCTCAACACCCTACGATCAGAAGCCCGCACAAAAGACAGCACCATCGCAGAGCTCCGGTCTCAACTACAAAAGGCTACGGAGCAGGCAGACACCATGTCCGCCAAGGTGAACGACCAAGCGTGGGAGCAGGACAGGCGGCGCATCGCGGATTTGGAGGAAGAGGTGGCCGGTTTGAAAGTCGAAAAGAACCTTGTCGCCGACCGCGGGAAAGCACAAGCCGCGGAGTTGCGGGAGAAGGCGGAGCGGGCCAACGAGCGGGCACGCGCGCTGGAGCTCGAGCTCAAGGCCGAGGTGCAGGTGATGGAGGGCAAGCTGGAGGCCATGCGGATGCGGGCGGAGGAAGCCGCGTCGGGCGCCGCGGGCGACTCGCAGGCCAAGCTGCTGCGGCAGGTCGAGACTTTGCAAACACAGTACTCGATTGCGAGTGGAAACTGGCAGGGCATCGAGGCGACGCTGTTGGCGCGCATTACGGGGTTGGAGAAGGAGCGGGACGAGGCGCTGCAGAGGGAATCGGACATGCGGAGGAAGGCGAGGGAGGCGGTGAGTATCGGCTGTGCCAGATCAACCCTAGAGGTAGAGTGGTTTACTGACTGGTGCAGGCCGTCCGTGCAAAACGCCAGGAAGAGGAGCTGGAGGAAGCCAAGACGAAGATACCAACCATTCAAGAAGACGTCAAGACTTACCAGGCCCAACTCGACTCGCTCAGGAAACGAGCAGAAGAAGCCGAATCAGCACTAACCACAACCAAGGCGGAGTTCGAAAAGCAAAAGCAATCCTGGGAGGTCGAGAAAGAAGAACGCCAGCTCCAGCTCCAAGAGCCGCCAGAACGCCCGCGGTCCTGGCTGGAAGGCTTACCAGGCGGCTCGTTCCTCAAGCCCGACAGCCGACCGGCCTCGCCGCAGCTAATCCACCCCCAGCGCACCTTCAGCACCGACTATCTCGGCATCACCACCCTCACCAGCAAAGCCCGCAAGGCCTCCGCGCCGTCCAGCAACAGCGACGCAGGCGCCAGCGGCCTCGAATCCCGCCTCACCTTCTCTCGCCGCCCCTCCGCCCAGCCTCCAACTCGCCCCACCGTACCCTCCTCCCAGCCAGGGAGCAGCATCTTCAGCCCGCTCTCCGTCTTCAGCCCCACCTCCGAAGCACCCACCCCTGCCTTCCACTCGCTCGGCGGCGGCGGCGGCGGCAACCCGCTCGACCGGGAAGTCCAGCGGGGCGAGGACGCCTTCGAGAGCGGCGGCGAGCTGCCGCCGCTGCCGTCGAGCCCGCCGCAGAACGTGCTGCAGGACATGGTGTCGGTGTCAACGGTGGCGGCGGGGCCGTCGGTGCAGCTGATCGAGCGCATGAGCGCGGCCGTGCGGAGGCTCGAGAGCGAGAAGGTTGCGGCGCGCGAGGAGCTGGCGCGCATCTCGCGGCAGCGGGACGAGGCGCGCGCTGAGATTGTTGCGCTGATGCGTGAGGCCGAGGGCGGGAGGGCTGCGGTCAAGAAGGTGGAGGTGCTCGAGGCGGAGGTCGCGGAGATGAAGGGTCGGTATGAGACTACGCTGGAATTATTGGGGGAGAAGAGTGAACTGGTGGAGGAGCTGAGGGCGGATGTGGAGGATGTCAAGGCTATGTATCGGGAGTTGGTGGAGAATACTGTTAAGTGAGGGGGAGGGTTGGGAACTGGTGTTTGTGTGGTTAGAGCGGGCGGGAAAGAAAACCCATCCGTCTGTCCGTGTAGCAGGATTGTCATGACCAAGCCGTGTTTGGTGAATATCACCGGTCAAGTAGTGCTTGATTTCATGCCATGTCCCCCTTTCCCTCTCTCTATCCTGGCATTAGCTTCAGTCACCCCCTTCCCGCTTATCGACCATGCTATAACCGATGAGGTGATGGAGCCAGTCGGTCTACAACTCAATACCCTCCTCCTCCGCCTTCCTCTCAATGTACGTCCGCACCTTTGTCTTCCTGTCAGCCACTACAATCATAACACAAAAGGGGTGAGTAAAACACAGCAGAGGTAGCACGTACATCCTTCCCCGGCGCCAGATCCAGCGCCAAATACCCATCTACGTCCTTCTTCTCCTTGTCGGCGCCGGCTTTGAGCAGCGCGATGGCCGCGTCACCTGTTCACGGCACAGTCGTCAGCTTGCTCATTCTGACCCCATCCCACCTCACCCAAGCCACAGGCCACTATGAAGAGGACTAAAATAGGGAGTAGATGACGGAGGTTAAGATGAGTTTACGTACCGTGCCCCTCCGCAATGGCATGGTGCAGCGGTGTCTGGCCGGCGCTGTCGGTCGCGTTGAGCGGGCTGCGGTGCTTGATGAGCAGGTTGAGCATGGGCACGGAGCCGACGGCGGCGGCGCGGTGCAGCGGGTACTGGCCGCGCTTGTCGCGGACGCGCGTCGAGGCGGCGGGCGTGTGCTGTTCGAGCAGCCGGCGGGCGAGGTCGAGGTTGGACTTGGACGCGAGGAAGTGCAGGGCTGTCTAGGGAGTGGTGGGAGTGAGAGAGGGTTGAGTTAGAGACCGGTGTGGGTGGGCAGAGAACAAGGGAAGGGGAGGAGGGGGGGAGGAGTTACTTGTCCGTTGTTATCTTCGAATGGAATAGAGTGTTAGCTGAATGAACTTGAGGGAAATGGGTCACGGTAGGAAAGGGGAGTGGTGTTAGCGTACTTGTCTGGTTGACGTCGGCGCCGCGAGCGAGCAGAATGTCCACAACTTTGTCAGCGTCCTTTACGCTGGCCGCAATCATGAGTGGTGTCCAGCCGCTGTCATCCTGTGGCGGTTGGTCAGAGAGGCGGTGCGAAGTGATCGCAGTTTCGTGGTTCCAGCCAAGCAGGAACGTACTTCAGCATCCGGGTCGAACCCTTTCTGACTGATTAACAGGCTGACGATCTCGGGTCGGTTGTATGAAGCAGCCCAGTGGATCGGCAGCCGACCATCATCGTCCTTGAGCTGAGCGAGCTTTGGGTTGGCCTGGTCGTAGTTAGCACGATGTAGAAAAAAAGAGCGAAAAATGAAGCACTCGAGAGTGGGAAGAGACAAACATGAATCAAAGACTCCACGACAGCAGCTACCGGCAACCAAGCGTCAGCGAAATACTTTGTGTTATTTCCCTGCATTCACACTCGCAACCCCCTGAGTCCGGGCACAAGGCGACTTACTGTTCCCCTCGCGGGCTGCCGCGTGTATGGCGTACTTGTTGGCCTGCTCGTCCATGGTGTGATTCTGCTTTTGCGGACGATGCTGGTTGGGTGTTCGTGTAACTATTCCCGTAGTACGCGACTCGATAGCAGTCGATTGGTAATTTTCCGAAAAGCTTTCTGAGATTGCTCCTTCACTTTAAGGTTGAACGTCATGTAAGTGATGCCTTCCAGAATCGATGGGTGCTGGGATCAGGCGAGCCGAGCCGTTGCAGGGTCTAACGAGCAGTGAGCACACTGTGCGGGTCTCCGCATCAGGCCCGCACCGGGACCCTTGGCAAGGCTGTGGCTCGAGCTTCAGCCACAGCACGCTTGTGCATGTTGGCGACCAAGAGTTCTGGGACCAGGTGCGGCAGCAGGTGGATCCATCACCATTATCAACAGGGCACTTCAAGCGCGACGCATTCTGCGACAACGAACACACATCACGGATTGTCCAACTGCCACAATTGCTCCGGGATCATTGACTACTCACAGCTATGGCAGCAGAGGTGGCTGCAAATGGCGCCGATGTCTCACGTCTCGAGGCCCTGATTCGTGATAACGCGCGCAAGACGAAAAACATCTACGCCAGCACAGCTTCAGATCCATCTTCCAGGAAGCGGATAAAGCTCGACCCCGGCCTGGCCTCCGAAGAACCCGACATCACCAAGACAGCTCTTTCTCTCCGCCTGCACGCCGAGTACAACGACGTGCAAACACTTCCCGATGTCATCGCCAAGAAGCTCTCTGTGGCCGGTCCGCGCAAGAAGAAGCCCAAGGCCGAGGACGCCCCATCCCAGTCAGAGGAGCATGCGCGCAAGTTAATAGAAGGCATACCCGCGAGCAAGACCGCCGGGTCAGCAAGCGGCGCCAGTTCGAACGCCCTCGTCCTGTCCCGGAACCGGCCTGCTGGCGCGAACGGTGCAGGAGGCAAAGCGCTACCACGCAACGACCCGCAAAACATGAGCCTCACACGCCGGTCCGACAACATCCTGGCGCAGCCGCGGCCCGACTGGCACCCGCCGTGGAAGTTGCAGCGCGTCATCAGCGGGCACCTGGGCTGGGTGCGCGCGCTCGCCGTCGAGCCGAACAACCAGTGGTTCGCGTCCGGCGCCGGCGATCGGACCATCAAGATCTGGGATCTGGCAACGGGCCATCTCCGTTTGACGCTGACAGGGCATATCTCGACGGTTCGCGGGCTGGCGGTGTCGCCGAGGCATCCCTACATGTTTTCCTGCGGCGAGGACAAAATGGTCAAGTGCTGGGATTTGGAAACAAACAAGGTGGTGAGTAGCACGTTCACTGTTACTTCTTCATTGGGGAGTGCTGGAAACAAGCTGACAAGTGATGGCCACAGATCCGGCACTACCACGGCCACCTGTCCGGGGTGTACACTCTCAAGCTGCACCCCACCCTTGACGTGCTCGTCACCGGCGGCCGCGACGGCGTCGCGCGCGTCTGGGACATGCGCACGCGGAGCAACGTGCACGTCCTGTCGGGCCACACGGGCACCGTGGCAGACCTGGTCTGTCAGGAAGCCGACCCCCAGGTCATCACGGGCAGCCTGGACTCGACTGTGCGCATGTGGGACTTGGCGGCGGGCAAGACGATGGGCGTGCTGACGCACCACAAGAAGGGCGTGCGCGCGCTTGCCACGCACCCGACGGAGTTCACTTTCGCGACGGGCAGCACGGGCAGCATCAAGCAGTGGAAGTGCCCCGAGGGCGCCTTCATGCAGAACTTTGAGGGCCACAACGCCATCATCAACACGCTCGCCGTCAACGACCGCAACGTCTTTTTCTCCGGCGGCGACAACGGGTCTATGAGCTTCTGGGACTGGAAGTCGGGCTACCGGTTCCAGGCACTGGATACGACCGCGCAGCCCGGCTCGTTGGATGCCGAGTCTGGCCTGATGAGCTCCATCTTTGATGTCTCGGGCTCGAGGTTGATATGCGGCGAGGCGGACAAGACGAGTGAGTCAATGAATCCTAACTTCATCCCCGTGCCTGTTGTATGCATGAAACTGACACTGGGCAGTCAAAATCTGGAAGGAGGATCCAAGTGCCACGCCGCAGTCACATCCAATCGACTGGAAGCCGACCTTGTCAGTGAGGAAGTTCTAGGCCCCGACAGGGGAGGGGGTTGTTCGATTATTATGTACATTGTAGCATCTTCACAGCGGGCACCAGCAAAAGACTTCGTTGCGTCGCTTCACGCCGTTTCTATGCTTGTCTAAGGCTGTATATGGGTATCTCTACAAATGCACACCAAGCGCCCTGATCTCCGGATCATCGCGGAACGCCAACCTGACTTCCTCGTCTCCCACAGCCAGCCGCACTTTACTCGGCCGCTCAGCTCTGTGCGCCTCCAAGTTGATAATACCCGCGCCCGCGAGGTCCACAGCAGCGGCGCCCAACCCGGCCGGCCGCACGAGCTGCGAGGTATTCTTCGCTCGCCCCGACACCATGAGCCCCACATCCGCCGTCGCGGTGTTGGCTTGCGTGATGGTCCCCGCGGCCTTGCGGTCGAGCAGCACCAGCGGCCTGCTCTCCCCGGCCAGCTTCAGCGCCCGCTGCATCTCTTCTAGCACGTCCCCGAACGTGCTCTCGGCCAGCCCCGTCCGCTGCGTCCGCATCAGCAGCGCCGTGACCAGCAGCCGGGACGCGAACGGCAGCGACCGCATGTACTGCTGCAGCGGGTTGCTCGTGGCCTCGCTGATGGCGCGCCGGACCGTCTCGATGGTGACTCGCCCTGTTGCCCCATTCTTTTTCTTGGGGGTGCCCGCCTCCTCGGCTTGCGCCCCTTTCTTACCTGCTGCCTTCTTCTTCTTGCTCGGCGTATCCGGCACGGCATCGGCCGCCGCCGCCTCGTTGCTCTTTGCATCCGCCTCGGCCAACTCCACCGCCCGCCGGCAGATATCTAATGCCCGCCGGGCGTCGCCGCTCACGGCAGCAACTTTCCGCGCCGCGAACTGCACGGCGTCCGCGTCCACGATGTCTCCGGGCACCCCCTCCAGCCGGCTCTGCACGATGCGCATCAACTGCTCGTGGTTGTATCCGGGGAAGGTAATCCGCGTCAGGCCGAGGCGGGAGCTGATCTTGTTGCTGAGCGTGCGCTCGGGCAGGTCCATGGTGTTGGCGACGGCCAGGACGATCAGGCGGCTGTGGCGCAGGCCGGGCCAGTTGAAGAAGTTGTACATGACGCCCTGGTTCTTGGTGACCAGCTGGTCGAGCTCGTCCATCAGCACGACGCAGGGCACGCGCCGCGGCGACGGGTGGCTGAACTCGCGCTCCAGCAGGTCCAGCGCCTGCGCGGGCGACACGCGCTGGCCCTTGAGCGCCTCCCACAGCAGCGCGTACGCCTGGTGCGGGTCCGTGATCTTCATGCCGTTGATCTCCACGAAGATGAAGTCGTCTAGCTCGTCGGCGCGCACCGCCGCGTCCAGGTGCGAGACGACCTCGCGGACTGTGGCTGTTTTGCCGGTGCCGGGCGTGCCCGAGATGTAAATGCACGTGCCGGTGCCGTCGCTGATGGCGGCCTCGAGGTGGGAGTAGACCAGGCTGAACTCGGCTTCGCGGCAGGGGAGGCTGGTGGGAACGGAGGCGACGTGCAGCTGGGTGCGGGCGAGCTGGTAGGGAGAGGATTGGATATGGTGAGGGGAGAGGATGCGGGTGGCGAGCGGGGTGAATTCGAGGTGTTTCTTGACCATGATCCGGCGGTGCGAGCCTGGGGTGGCTGGTTTGCTGTCATGCTTGCGTCTACTGCTGGGGGTGACGGCGTCCCGCGTGCGCGCCTTCTTCGGTGTGCGTGGTGTTCCCGGGCCATAGTCTCCTTCGCGGTCATCGTCAGCTCCGAGCTTGTAGTCCTGGTCCGTCGGTTCCTCCTTCGCCAGTCGCCGTCTTCGGGTGGCTTTGGTGCCCTGGCGCACCAATTCATGGAGGCTCTCGATGTCCTCCCTTCCGTGATAGAGCTCTTCCCAGACAAACCCCTCCGTGTACGTGCATGTCCTTGTGTTGCAGCCCCTCCGGCAGATGAACACCTTGCCGAACTCATTGGACTTGCGCGGCACCTTGCCAGTCGGATATTTGGCCATAAACACGGCCTCGGACATTATGCGTGCCTTCCCGTTAATGGTCGTCAGGGAATTGACATCGAACGTGGGGGTGATGTAGAGCTCGTTCTAAATATTCAAGCCAGCGGTTAGTTGAGCTGCAGGGCGGTGCAACGATCAGAGGTGCACCCACTTCGAGGAAGTCCGTCCGCTTCTTGGGGTTGCGAATTTCCTGTGCGGACGAAAACCACATGAAATTGGCCGCCTTGTCGCCATCCTCGTCAACCTGGAAGTCGCATATTATGCCGACCCAGGCCTCGTTAGATCCCTCGGCCTTCAGCAGCATGGTATCGCCCAGATAGCACTCGAAGCTGCCCATGCGGGCACCGACGATCTGGGTCTGGTGCGTTGTCGGGCGCTTGCGCTTCCTCCCATGCTCGGACGCGGACTCAGGCTCGGCCGGTTCGCTCTCGAGAATCCATTCCCACGGATAGTCGTCGGTGCCGAGTTCGTCATCCGAGTCTTCCCTAGCGACGCCGGGAAGGGGGCGTGTCGCTCGACTCGCGCGCCCGACGAGGCCGGGCATGGCTAGAAATTGCCGAAAGGGGACGAGACAAGGAAATGGGAACTCTCCACTGCGTTGATATGAGCGAGGACTGTCGTGTTTTCTTGGACGTTGACTTGAAAGTTGAAACGATCCACAGCTCACTGAAGCACGCTACTGTGCCTGCTGACAGTGTTCGGACATGCCAGAAAGTGCCTGTCGCGTATTGAACGCGTTGTTAGCGTGTCAAATTAATTAAAGAACCCCAGCAACCGTGCCTCCAGGACCAGTGGACAAACGCCAAGTCCTGAATTGCGAAGCCCCGCCATGCGATCCATCCGTTACGTAAGCCGAGCGAGAACCGATCCCCTTCGTGGTGTTGATTTGATCCCTTTGCCGTTACAAATCCATTGCTGTGAACCACCATGCTCTCTTCATACTACGAGGTAATCTCAGACCGACAATTGGGATCTTTGTGAATGCTGAGAAGTGGGTGCTAGTCTAGGTTCGTGGTCAATGATGCATGGCTCCGGTAACATGCGATAGTAAACAACAAAAAAGGGGCGAAAGGGGGCGACTGTTGGGGCGCACCATCTAATTAGCATCCGGTGATGTTATGATTACAGCTAGATTGTAACATACAATGTTCTCTGAATTGCAGTTTATGACAAGCTTTCATGCCTGGCAGGGCATTGGCAACCCAAAGGACTCACGCAAGTCGAGGCGTCTCTCAAACAAGACAAGACTCTCTCGCTGCGTTCATGTCCATGTGCATCATAAATCAACCGGCAAACAGCCTTGTTTGACCTCACGTTTAGAATGAAGGGGTACGCACCTATTGGGTATGGCAATTCCATGCTTCCTGTCACTGTGTTTGCGATTTAAACTGGTTGTGAGACTGCTATTGCTGTCGTTGTTTGCGCCCCAAAGTTGCAAAGTAACATGCAGTCTGCTGGGCAAGTCTCTCTCATTTTCCACATCACAAATTTATGTCAAGGTTCCTCTTCTTTTGAGAGGTCGGTCTTCATCTGTGTCGTTCTGACTGTACGGCCCCGCTTTCTTCAATGCCCAAACCGGCTCGGTTGACTGCATGATTTTCCTCGCCCACCATGACCCTCCAAACCAACCCAGACTTGTCGTATGAACACTACCATTGACTTCACTGTTTGAATCTTTAACTCGCACTGATCGGCCCAATGATTGTTCCATCTTCCAGATGCTCAGTTTCCTGAGACTCAGTTCCTTCCCTCCCCCTTCTACGCCCCTCTCTCCTCCAACTCCAAACAACCGATCTCTACAGCAGAAAGTAAGCCATTCCTCATCACCACCGCCGCAACAACAAGTATGACACAAAGCCGCTAACAAGTCTATAGCACAAAGAGGTTTCCGAGATGGCCCGAAAGGGTCGAAAGAACAATCGCAGTCGCGGCGGGGGCCAACGAGCCCGAAGAGGAGCGGCCGCGGAGTCCTCCTCGGCCCAAAATCCCACCGCGTCCGGGTATGCTTCTCAGATATTCGCGTGTCATTATCAACCGTTTTCAACTTTCCGGGCTCGGTTGCGCTTTCATTGCCATTTACCTACGTCTTCGAATTGAGCTCTTTCTAGCACTATGTTGAAGTATTGCTCATCGACTTCGGTTGCGGAATCATTCTCCAGCTGGGTTTGTTTATTACCTTCTTTAATTCCGCCTCCTTTTGCTGTTCTGATAAAAGCAGCCGATGACCCTTCCCAGAAGCTTGACTCTTTTCATGACACGACTTCTGTTTTTTTTCTTCTTTCTTTTTGGTTCTTACGTTGAACGTCGATTGTGTCTCTATGGCACTTGTTCAGTCCGAAATCGCATTGGCAACGGCTAACTCAGGTGTCTTAGCAGTAGCGCCCGCGCAGCGATCGGCGCCTCGCTTCCCACCAGGTATGTGTTTCGAGGACATTGCTGCCTGGACCTGTGCGGCCGGTTGCTCTTGCCCGACTGGACGCCGGTGAACTTATTCTTACCCCACGAGGCAAGCGCGTTGGGCGGGCATTGTGTGGGTGGACTTGCGGAGTTACTGTCAAGTGCCCCTCGTTGCCTTCCGGAATTCGACTCTAAAGCCCCGTTCTCTCACTTGTTCTTCAAATTCTGTTCCCAGTTCTGATTGACTGGCTCAATCTCAAAGCTGGGAACTTGGGCTCTCAAACTGGCCCAAGTTCCTGGCTTGATTTGATTTCTAATCCTAACTGGTGTTTTAAAATTTCAGGAAATCGGTGCCGGAAAGCGCTCCTGCTGAGTCGGTCAGGTCAGTACCTCTTTATGCCTATCTTTATCACCTCCTCCCTCAGACTCTAACTTTACACTCTCAACAGCAAAGCTCCTAGCGAGCCACAAGCCCAGAACGCCGTGCGGATTTTGCCGGTGCAAATTCCGGCACCTCCTCAGGGACCCAGCAATCTACCGCGCCGCGAAATACCAGTTGACGGTGCCCAATTTGCGGAGATGAGAAGAATCTTCACATCCGGGGCCGATCAGGTTCTGGCAAAGCCACCTCCGAAACTCAACGTAACAGTAAGTCTGGTTGCAACCAGTGCCGATAGACCTTTGAAGTGGCTGCTAACAGCCTGTAGGTTCACGTTGTTCTTCCTACGCCAATGCGCGGTTTCAAAGATGTCGACCCTTCGGATATCGACACCAAGACCTTGTTCGCACGGGTTGCCAAAGAGAACGAAGCCCAGATCGAAGCAGAGGAACATGACTCCTCCGTCATAGTTATTGTCAAAGCTACTCACAGAGCAGCTGCAAAAAAGATCATCGGCATCCTTCGGGAGCGACTCTTGTACCAACCCGGAGAAGAGGACGTGTGGTGTGCTCGACTGCTGATCGACCCTCCGAGGGATGGCAAGGTGCTGATTTCGGCGGTTCTCCAACCCAAAGAGAGAGTTCTCGGCCGGCGCATCGTCATGAAGGACTCGAACCCAGTGGACTCAAATGGCGTTACCACAATCAAGCTGGACTACTTGAATGAGATGATCGAGAACATGGATAGCATGGCAAGAATTCTCCGTCAGCACCCTGGCGGAATGCATATGAGAGTGCAGTTTGGCATCCTCATGCTCGAGGAATGGAAAAAGGACCAGACCAGCTACAGACTTTCCGAACTGTCGAGCATGGTCCGTCGGGCGGGAAGCAGGGGCACTACCCACATGTTGAACGGGTGAGTCGTTTCTCCAACTTGATTTTTTTTTCTTCGACTTATGATTGGACTCCACTAATGCAGCGCCAGACTGAATGAGGTCAATGTGAAAGCTCTCAAGAAGCGACTCTCCTCGCTCAACACCGAGCTGCCAGATGCGGTGCGAGGTTACCTGGACATTGAACCAGAGAAGACGTACTCTCTCATTTTTGAGACCAAGAATCTGCATGTGGAATCGACCTTCGAACCCGTCAGGGCGCAGGAAAAACGACAGGAGATTCCCAAGCGCGCTCAGCAATACATGCTTAGTCCCTTGACGACGTACCAGCAAGAGAAGAAGCAAAAGAAGGTGGAACTGGTGACTGTGTGCCCGCAGAGGTAAGTGGCTTTATCCTGCACTTATCAACCACCACTCACAATAGGTCTAGTGGTCATGATTGGGTTCTGGAAATCTGCCAGAGAATCTCCGAAGAGGCGAAGGCTTCAGCTCCTTTTACGGTTCAAGCTCTGCACAAGAACATCAAGTTCACAGGCGATGCATCTCGGGACGATTTCCCCAACATCACCATCCCCGACACATTTCTTCGCAGCTACGACATTCAGAAGATCCACGGCAAAGAGACCTGGCGATACATGGTCAGCATGAAGTACATGGTCGAGATCAACCTGTTTCACGAGTTGGGACAGAACAAAGCAGGGAAGGGAGACGCAAAGACCTCTGCTACTACGGGGACCGTGGCGCTCTACAGCGAGGATTGGGACGAAGACATGCGTTCGGGCGTGACGCCGCCGCGGGAGTGGGACGACAGCTTCGCACAGCAGTTCCTCCAACAAGCTGCCGGGGAGACGGCCCCGGGCGAGCGGCCGGACGAAAAGGCGCCACCGCTGGAACACCTCCTCTACTGGGTCAAGTGGATTCAGACGGCACTGGACGAAATGTCCGTAGAGAGCAACGAGTCTTCAGATGGAGCGTGATGATTAGGTGTTTTGATCTGGGAGGGAAGGGAGGTGTACGGATATCTTGCGCTGTCTTCGTCTGCAACTTTGCGATGATTTGTCTCTAATTTGTTTCTCCGTTGCTTTTGCCTACAACGGCCTTGAGATAACTCGGCTCGAGCATGACTGTTCGGAAGAATTGGTGGCCATTTGTGTGGGAGCAATCGAAGTTGTTATAGACAGGGATTGACGCAAAACGGGAGCATGATAAAGCAAACCCATAAAAGCCATCTTGCGCTGCATCACTCGCACCTGAGACATATTCAACGCGCGGTGTGATGATCAGGAGGATGGAATGCTGATGGTAATGGGGCCATTGCTAGCTGAGAGCAGCTCTGGTCTTCATCTTCGTCATGTCATTGAGCTGCCTGCGCCCCTGCGCTGGGCCCTTGTGTCAGCACCTTTTGTCGCAGCACTGGAGAGATTATCGTCAGCAAATTCCGCGAAAGACTTCAAGGGATGGGTAGTGGAAAGATGGGAGACGGGTCAGAAAAAGGGGCAAGGATGTAAGGGTTGTGCAAGGGGGAGGGGGAAAGGGATCAACTGACCTTCTTCTACGACGCGCAAGTTGTTGGTCTTGGCCTGCACAATCCCCTCTAGTCCTTGGATGTTGCCCGCCAGCTCCTTGACCTTGGCCTCGTAGAAGTCTGCTGCGGATTTGGTGTCCTACGGAAAGGTTCAGTTAGTTGCCCAGAAAGCAAGCGGAATGGTGGTTCCAGAGACGAGGGGGGGACATCGAGCTAACCTTTTCCACATAGAAACCTGTCCCGACGTCAACGAGAACCCTGTCTGGGTCGGCAAGCTGGCCTTTGACATAGAGGGAGTTGGTGAGTGGGACGAGGATGGGCTTGGCTTCTATTGGGTGTTCGTCAGCTGGGCCGTTTGTCCGTAACAGTCTAGACAAGAACGTAGAGGAGCAGTAAAGAATGAGAGATGGTAGACGACGCACTGTCAAAGGACGAGGACCCCGACTTGACCACGCGCAGGCACTCTTTGAACTTGGCCTGGGCGGCGGCAAGCTGGGCGTACGACCCTGAGAGGTGTTCTACTTCGCCGTCGAGCTGCTTCTTGACGGCGCTGAGTTGTTGAGCGCTAAGCGTGGACAAATCCACTGTGAATATGTCAGTTCTCACGGATCGATGAGTGGAGTAGGAACATGAGAAGGCTGTGAGTGGCTCCGAGGACTGACTGACCTGCCTCTCCTTGTTGCTGTTGTGAACTGCCGCGGCTGGCCATTGTGGAAACCGTCGGCGGGACTTGCAAACCGAGGATTTGAGGAGCGACAATAGCAGTGACAGAGCGGGATATTCTACGCCTCGCCGAGTTCAGATTCACGTTGATCGTCGGGTGTGAGAGAAACGAGGTAGAGCTGCCCCGCTAAAGACCGCTGAAGCTTCTGGATGTGGGGTTGGGTGCTGCTGTAGCTCCCTCGGGGCTATCTCGCAGTCTGGGAACGTCACACTTGGTGGGGTTGTGCAGAAAGCGAGAGATAAGATTTGCACTTAAGCGATCAGCTCTACTGGTGAAGGCAGAAGTTATCTCGAACCTGAGAGGTGTCGTGACAGCTGATAAATTCTCTTTCCCTGGGGTACATGTTCTCACTGATCGTGTGAATCGAATTGAGATCACATTTGTGACCCTTTGTGGTATGGGGTTCCTTATGAGTTCTGCTGTCGTTCGCTTACAGGGATAGTACCGATTCATCAAATCGCACACACTCTCACGCTGCTTCCGGGGTTGTTCAACTTGCAGCGTCCATGGTTGCCTGCTAGGTACCGCCTCAACACACGCTCTGCAGCAGATAAATTCACCTATCTGGCTTCCTGCATGCCTGGCTCTCAGGTCCTTTCTCATTGGCGTTTCTTAACAACGTGAAAGAATCTACCACCAACTATCGGCTGCTAGACGACACACCACTTCCCACAACCCTCCCACCCTTCCCACCTCAACCATGCCCCCCCAACTGCCCCCCGGCATCCGCATCCACCATGACTCCTCCACTCCAAAACGCCGCTCCCTCCTCGCCACGCGCGCCTTTCCCGCAGGCAGCACCATCGCGACCTTCCCAGACCCGCTGCTGGCCCTCCCCGACGGCGCCACCATGCGCACGACCTGCAACTACTGCCTCCGCGTCGGCGACAGCACCACCACCAGCAGCAGCAGTTCCCTTCCACTGCGCGCCTGCACGTCCTGCAAAGCTGCCGTGTACTGCGGTGCGGCGTGCCAGCGCGCCCACTGGCGGGCGGTGCACAAGGCCGAGTGCGCCATGTTCGCGCGCGTGCGCGCGCAGGCGGGCAAGGAATGGCTGCCGACGCCGGTGCGGGCTGTGGCGCAGGTGATGATGATGCGGCTCCGGAAGGGGGGCGGGGACGGGGCAGTGAAGGAGGCGTTTGATGGCGATGTGAACGGGGCTGGGCTGGAGGGAAACGTGGACGGGTTCAGGGCGGACGAGGCGGTGTGGCGGGATTTCGAGCTGCAGGCTACTGCTGCGGTGGTGTATGCTGGTTTGTTGGATGGGGAGGAGACGCTTGCCAAGGCGAGGGAGGTGTTGTGCAAGGTAGGAGCTTTCGTCTGCTACTTTCTCTTTGCCGGGTATGAGTGAGATTGAACCAGGGTAGGAGATGCTGACGGACGGGCAGATACAAACGAATGCGTTCAATCGGTTAGACGCTGACACGGGCATGGCGGGTATCTTTTTGGATGCTGGCCTGGCCATGGTCAACCACTCTTGTGTGCCGAACGCGTTTATAGGGTTCGACAAGAGGACCGCCGTGTTGAGAGCGGAGCGGCCAATCCAGGAGGGGGAGGAAATCACCATATCGTACATTGGTAAGGCGGCATTCCAAGCTGGAGCCGGGAGCGGTTTGCTAACTTCCTACAGATAACACATTGCCGAGGTCGGCACGACACGAGGCATTGCGACTCTATCATTTCCGCTGTGACTGTCCCCGCTGCGAGAAGGATCTCGATGTCTATGAGGTCTGCCAAACCTCTCCCGACATACCGCTGAATTCGTTCAGCCTTCAACCCGATCTGTCAAAGCTGCGCAGCCCGCCAATTGACAGGTACAATCTGTCCAAGGCGGACCTCGAGGCTGTCCACAAGAGATGGCAAGCCATTGCCGAGCCAGAGAGTGACGATGAGGCTGAGCACCTGAGTGTTGCACGCGCTCGGTGGGAGCTGTGCAAACCACTCGTTGAAGCCAGGATGTGGGCGGTGGAGCCTCTACCGACAACCGTTCTTGAACTGGCCACTCGCTGGCAGACAAGCTACAAGATGGTCGTCTACGCCCTCCCCTTGCTCTGCTTTCTCTGCACAGAATGCGACCCTTTCAAACTGGTAGCACCGTTCATGCCCTGGAGGATCAAGGGTATCGTGGCCATCATCAAGTTACTGGCGGTGACAGGGGAACTCACGGCGAGCGGCGAGCTGGCGACGCGGTGCTCGCATGAGGGGCTGGTAGGAACCTTAGCTATGGCAGATCAGGTCAGCATGTGCGAAGCTCTGCTACGTCTTGCTGTCCACCAGGGCTCCATTGGCGCAGCGGAGGATTGGGAGGTGCTCAGGCAAGCAAGGTCGATGCTTGAGGACGTCGAGAGCTTGGAGGGCCGGGATCAAGAGTCGGCGTTGCTTCGAGCATGGGCAAGAGATCCCGAAGACCCGGAAGGCGCCGCCTTCTTTGAGAACCAAGTTCTCAAACATGTCAACACACTTGCGTCGTTTGCAGTCGAGATCTTGGAAGCGGTGTTGGGCGGGAACAGCTTGGCGCGGAAATGAGGAGGAGAATGCGTTCAAAGGGCATCATCGTCTTCTAAGGCGGGACGAGATCCCACCAATTGGGCCTATCGTCGAGTTCCGCAGCGGCTTTCTCCCTCTCTTCGCAGAGTTAGCCATGGCGTTCTCGCCCCCCGGTGCATGTTCCGAGTAGGTGGTTGGGGGTGAATCCGCCAGCCAAGTCGGCAGCGTGGTATACCTCCCATCCACTGAGTGAGGATAGCCAACGGAGGATGCAGGTCTTTTGGGCACAGGGTCGAGGCCGGGCGAAGCGGCTCGCTTGCGCATCCCCGCCAGGAACTCAGAGTACGTGGGCAAACCTCCGGGATCGGGCACCCGACCATGCTGGTGATTGTCCGTTGGTGGCCTGCTGGTCTCCGCCCGCTCGACCCTACCCTTCAGAATCTCCAACTCCATCTGCAAAGTCTCAACCTGGCTGGCCCGGCTGCCAATCTTGGCGATATTGCTCGTGAGCACCTCGAGTTCCCGGGAGGGGAATGCTCTTTCCACCGGCCCAGCCCTCGTTGAACAAACATCCTCCATTTGGCGTCTCAGAAGTACCAGTTCGGATCGAAGGCTCGCCATGTCCTCCGCGTGCTGTCCAGCGGTAACATTGTCTCTGCTCTCCAACCTTATATCCTCCATTTCCTGCTGTTGTCGGACAAGATCGGTCTTGAGCTCGCGTATCTCCTTCTGGAACTGAGAGGTCAACGTAGTGAGTTGTTGCCTCACATCTGCGAGCGTACTTGATACGGAGGCGAGCCGGTTCTCTAGTTCTGCAATGACTGCAGGGGTTGGAGCGCTCTCTCGTACCGCGCCTATGTCGGCCTTCACTGAGACGAGCTCCTGTCTGAGTTCTCTGATGGCGGAGTGCGAGCCATCAACCGTCCCTTTCAGCTTCGTGACCACGCCCTCAATGCGGCACGCTCGCTTGTCCAGCGCCGAGACTATTCTGAAGCCGTTGCTGTCGATACGCCGGATGTCTTCTTTTTGGCCTTCGAGATCAGCCTTCAACTTTTGAAACTCGCCAGCCTCGGGGAATGCGGACGCAAAGCCTGCTCTTTGCGCTGTGTCCGGGCCCTGTGTGTGGCTCACTTTCGACGGTTCCGTAACGCTTAGCACTCGCTTGATTGCAAACTCAATCTCGTGCCCTTCACTGTCGAGAAAATCAACGGAAGCGAGCCTCAACAGAACCTGGTTTCTGAAAGGCGGATGTCAGAGTGGAACGATGAAGGCAGCAAATCGCGTATAGCGTACTCATCCAACACGTGGTTCACCGGCGTCTGGCCGCACTTGAGGCCGAGCAGGGCAGCGCAGTTGGTGCACACAATGTCTTGCAGTTGGCTAAATAGCACGTCAGAACTACAGCCCAGACACGAAGACAACATGGTAAATCTCACCATTTCTCTACCAGAGTCCCTCGCTCACCGATGCGCACACCTCCTTGACATTGGACTGCCAGGTCGTCTTCTGGCTCAACGACCGGGCTGAAGTAGCTCTTGCCTATCTGTGTCCACAAGTTGGCGAATCGGCCGATGGCAGCGTCGCACTTTTTGCACTCGCAAAAGACCGTCTCCATGATGACAGCAGGTTGATATCGGGCAAGGGGGATGCCAAGTCATCCTGGGTTGCAGAGAGTACGAGTGACCTTGCTGAACTTGGAAATGGTGTTGAGCATTGAAGGTGGAGTCGCAGCCTTTTCGCAATGAAACAACATCATAGGTAGTTTAGCGCCTTACCTTAGGTGCTTTGGCAGAAGTGTCACTGTACGGCGCTCACACAGTACTTTGCTGAATGAAGACGGGGAAGGAGCCTTCAACAGCACTTCGGTGGAAGGTGTAGGTCGTTCACCGTTGACCTCGTCCGAACTCGGTTAGCGTAAGGCAGCCCCCCACTACTTCCGGCTTGGCATCTTGTACAGTTTCCACTTTCCGTCTTCGCCGTCTCAAACTTTCTTCACCTTCTTCATACGCCTCAGCATTTTGAGCTCGCCTCTGTTCATCCCATATTGGCACCGTACTCATTCGAATCTCGGTACGCACGTGAGCGGTCGCGGCGTTGTCAAAATGGGAAGAAATCGGAAAAATAAGACTCGTGGCCTGTCTGCCGCCATGTCCACACTGGCGACAGGGCCAGACACTGTCAATGCCGACGGAACTTCCCTGGAGAACGCGGCCACGGACCCGGCTGGCTCGCCCCAAACGCATGCCTCGGTTGAGTCCTCAGCTGGAAGTTTGAAACGGCCCAGTCCTCACGATGCCGAGGGTGATGACGGGTGGCAGACCATCGAGCGCGGGCGGCCCGTCAAGAAACACAAGAAGATTCCCGGGGCCGACTCGAACAGGTACCCGGCCATCTACTTCTCGCCACAGGCGAGACTACAGGCCAAGATTAATGTCTCGAATTTGCGCGACTTGGTTTTGTACCTCTTTGCAGACGGGCCCGCCCCGCAGTGGGTGGCCGTCAAGCACCGTCCAGAGTTTCGGAAAGTCGTCACCATCATGATTCCCGGTCTTGAGGAGGCCATGTTCAAGGAGAAGGTGGATTTTGCCACATACAACAAACTCCTGCCAGGCCAAGCGGCCGACCGGATTGCCACTTCACCAGATGACTATTTCCCTCGCGTACTCAAGAAGGAGGCGCTGCCGCCAGCCCTGCACCCGTTCGCCGACATGTTCCCGCATCTGTGGCCAGTTCGGGCACCGGGAGACGACAAGTACTCCAAGCTCCACTCCCCGTTGCAGTCGATGCTTACCGTTCCCCTCCCGAAGGAGAACAAGGGGGTTCAGCCCGTCCTTGATCCCCGCGGTTGGAAAGATGAGCGGACGCGCATCACAGAGTTTCTGGCCTCAACAGAGGAGCTGATGGAACATGGCTTCCCGACTCATCCCGCCACGCTTCCTGACGAAGTGAAGCGAGATGCTTTCAAAGACCCGGATGGCTTCGTCCATACTAGGGTGAGCAAACTCGAGGATGGCGATGTTCCCGAAGCCGAAATCGAACAGGGAAGCATTACTGCTGGCCGTCAGGTTCTGGCTCTCGATTGCGAGATGTGTATGACCGGAGAGAAGGAGTTCTCCCTTACCAGGATAAGCCTGGTGTCCTGGGACGGCGAGGTTGTCTTGGATGAGCTTGTCAAGCCTGACAAGCCCATCATAGACTACGTGACGCGGTTCTCAGGCATCACCAAAGAGATGCTCGACCCTGTCACGACGACCCTGAGCGACATACAGTCTCGCCTCCTCGATCTTCTTCATCCCCGCGCCATCCTTGTTGGGCATTCTCTCGACTCGGACCTGAAGGCGATGAAGCTATCCCATCCTTTTATCGTCGACACCTCCATCATCTTCCCCCATCCCCGCGGCCCGCCGCTCAAGTCGTCATTGAAGTACCTAGCGCAGAAATACCTAAGCCGCGAGATCCAAAAAGGCGACGGCACAATCCACGGGCACGACAGCATCGAGGATGCCAAGACCTGCCTCGACCTCGTCAAGAAGAAGTGCGAGAAGGGCAAGGCGTGGGCGGCGGGGGATGTGCAAGGCGAGAACTTGTTTAAGAGACTGGCTCGCGCCGGCACCGCCTACCGCGCCACGGCCGGGCCTGAAGCCACGGGCGGCCGTCCCGTGGGCAAGAGCAGCGCAGCCGTTGACTGGGGCGACGCCACAAGAAGCGCCTGCAACGCCGCCACCGTGACCATCTCGTGCGACTCCGACGCCGACGTCGAAGCCGGCATCATCCGCGCCGTCAAGGGCGATCCAGACGGTCTCGAAGTCCCCGGCGGCGGCGTCGACTTCGTCTGGGCGCGCATGCGCGAACTCGAAGCCATGCAGGGCTGGTGGAACCGCAACAAAGCCCTCGCCGACAGGCCAGGCGGGCCGCCCCAATCACCCACCGCTTCCTCCGAGGATACTACCGACATCGAGCCCGCCGCGAGTCCCCTCGAGAGATGCCTGACCGGCCTCAGCCAGCGGCTCAAGCGCATCCACGCGGCCCTGCCGCCGTGCACGGCCTTCATCGTCTTCAGCGGCACGGGCGACCCGCGCGAGGTGGGCCGTCTGCAGGCGATGCAGGCGCAGTTCCGCCGGGAGTACAACACGCCCGGCAGCAAGTGGGACCAGCTCAGTGTGCAGTGGACCGACAAAGAGGACCAGGCGCTGCGCAAGGCGGTGCGTGTTGCGCGATGCGGCATCGGCTTCGTCGGCGTCAAATAGGGGTGCGGCTCGTCGCCGTGGCACGGGGGCCATCGGTGGACGAGGCTGAGTATTCATTACATCCGGGGTCGGAACGCTGTGCGTCCGTTGTTGGCGAGATGCCGGATTTGAGACCCTGTGCATGCATTTTATCGGAGGTATGACAGGACTGGGTACCGTAGCCACGATGCTACCCTACCCAGTCAGGGTGTACATGTGGTTGGAAGATGGAATCTGCAACTTTGATACCCGGAGCATTCCACCGCATTGTTCAATCTTTGATGCCGGCACTTAAGTACTTACAGCTCAAATCTCACGTACAGGCCACCGTTTCAAATCCTCAGAACCCGCTGCGTTGCATGATTTCAACTCCCGTTTATCTTCTCTATGTGTAACCCAGGCGCTTCGAACTGCGCTGTCTGAGCCGTCCAGTACATGAGCCACGTCAAGAGGCGACGGCATACACTCTGTTGCCGTCACGTAGTCCTTTCCTGTGCCACTGATGCCGAGCCGACGTGTTCGCCCACACATGCAACCCCTCATATGCTCAGCGGAAATAGAAGAGCTCTTTAAACACAGACACCAAATCAGGCCCTCTTGACTCAGAAACACGAATGATTTAGCTTCAACACTTCGCCTACTTGGGTGATACACTCATGCCGTGGACGGGTCACAGGATCAAACTCCAACACAATGAACGCAGCAGGACGACAAGCCAGCAACGAAGTTCACCAGACGACCCTCCTCTCCCAGAGCGTCCTCCCGGCGCCAGTCAGATGCCACAGCCGGCGGCGACGGCAGCGACAACCGCCTTCGGAACCATCGTTACCGAGACCGCGGTCGTGATCGTAGCCGTCACCGCCCGCGTCAAAAGTCAAACTCGCCGCGGAAGATGTCCGGGTCGACGCCCACCACAACCTTCTCGGCCAGGTCGCGGCGGCCCATCTGGGTGAAGACGCGGCGGAGGGTATCGTACAGGGTGGTACTCCGGTTCTGGGTGGTCATGGCCTCGATGCGGGCGTCGGCGGCGGGCCCGGCGTCGGCGCCGAGCAGTTCGCGGGCCTTGTCGCGGCCGCTCTTCTCGACAGCCTTGTGCATGTCTAGGGCGGCGAGCAAGTGGCCCGCGGCCTCGGCGTGGCAGCCGATGTTGATGCACGAGACGCCGAGGTTGTAGCGGGCGCGGACGAAGTTGGGATGCAGGGAGAGGGCCTTCTCGTAGGCGGCGATGGCCTCCTCGGAGCGGCCCGAGTTGGCCAGCGTGGCGCCGAGGCGGTTCCACAGCAGATGCACCTGCTCGCGCTGGTTGGAGGTGCCGAGCTCGGAACTGTGCAGCGCCGCCTGGAAGCAGTCGACCGCCTTGTCGTACTCCTCGGCGCCGTAGAAGAGCACGCCCAGGCCGACCTGCACGTCCGGGTCCATGTGGTCGCCGTCGGGGGCCAGCCGCGCGGCGGACAAGAAGAGGTCCGTCACGCGCTCGTGCAGCTGCGCCCGGTCGGTGAAGCCGATCTCGGCGTGCGATGTGAGCTCCGTCGGCGCGATGATCTGCGGGTACTTGACCGACAGCCAGCGCTCGAGCGTGATGTAGGCGGTGCTGTCGTAGCCTTCGTTGGTGTACGAGACGGCGAGAGCCATGAGCGAGGCGAGGTTGTTGGGGTCGAGTCGTAGGGCGCGTTCGAGCGCCCGGATGGCGGCTTCTTCCTTCTCGTTTTGGGCTTGGGCGCTGCCGAGGTAGACCCACGCTTCGACGTGATCGGGGTTCTTCTGCACGGCGGCTTCGAAGGCAAGGGCCGCGAGCGACAGGTTACCGCCCTCGTGCATAATGCGTACTCCCTCCTCAAAGGCACTGGGCTGGTCCTGGAACAGATTCTCCTCCTCAAAGAGATAGGGCTGCACGGTAGGGTTGATGCCGAAGCGGTTGTTAAGGCCCCAGTCATGGACGTCCTCGCCATCGAAGTTAGCACCATCAAACTTGGAGAAATCCTCCTCGATCTCGTCCATATCGTTCAGTGCCTCCTGCTCGGCCTGAATGCCGCGCCATATCGACTCCAGATCGCCGTAGCCAGTCTCGGAGTGCAACAACTTCTCGTCCATCTCGTCCAGCTCGGGCTCCATGGCCCGTGCCTCGTCCGGTTCCTCGCGCAGCTGCCGGTCTTGTAGCTCCATCTGCTTGAACTGCTCTTCCCACTTGTTCTCGTCCAGCTCGACCACCTTGCCTTTGCCTTTACCCTCAACCTCCTGCTGCTGTGGTGGTGGCGCCATGTGCATCTGTGACCCGTACATCGGCTGGAACATGGGACGCATCATCATGGGATGGCTCATGCCGCCCATCATCCCGGGCATCTGAGGTTGCGCCAGCATGCTGGCGGCAGCGCCTGGCATGGGGCTAGCGCGGGCGGCGGAGGACGCGGAGCCGTTCATCTGCTGAAACTTGGCGAACTCCTCCGGGCTGAAGTGGGTACCTGGCGGCACGTTGAAGGCGGCTTCCATCGCGGCCTGGGCGTCGGGCGGGGCCCAGCCCGGTGTCATAGGCGAGCCGGTGCGGGCGCGGAGGTGGACGCCGTGGTTTGAGTCAATGTGGATCTGGCCCATGGGCCCTTGTTGCTCGAGTGGCATCTCGGGGAGGCCGGGGTTCTGGTGGAGGAAGCCGTTCACCATCTGCAGAATAGGCACAGGAGTTTAGCGTCCAGCCATCTACCCCGTATCTTGCTCTCAACGCACCTCGTCTTGGGGGGCGTTGTGGGCGGCGCTCCTGAAGCCGCCACGGACAGCGCTTGGCCCCCGGCCCGCGAGTCTGTCGTGTTGCAGGCTTTTGTCATCTTGGACGTGTTTCGTGAATTGGCTGAGCGGATTGCCCGCCGTGGAGCATTCGGCGCCGCCTAGAAACGACATAGCTACTGCAGGCGGCAGACTCCGGCAAGCGGCGCTGCCAGCAAGGAACCTGACAAATGCGATATCTACGGGCTTCGCAGATCTGGAACGGTATACAGTGGTGGAGCGTGAGGGAGGAGAGGGGGGGGAGGACGAGGACGTTGATCGGGTTGAAATCAGGCGCCTTGGGTAGCTTTGTTGCCCGGGGACCTGGGATCGCTCGGCCGTTGTTGTGTGTTGGGTTGAAGTAGAACGTCGGGCCGTGTTTGCCGCGTTTGGGTCTTCGTTAGGTTCAGGTTCAGGTGCAGATGCAGAGGTCTGTCCCGTCAACGCGGGTCGCTGTTGGGGCCCCGCCACCATGCAAGGTAATGCCGAGGCACCAGCGCCGGCTTGAGCCGCCCCACGCCGAAAAAGGTGCTGGGGGGTTAGCTCCCCACCGGCATTTCGTGCCAACTCCTTGGTCGGTGCAAACTAACAGGGGCCGTTGATAGATCGTGTCACCCGACGGCGTCGGCCTTTTTTCAGCCACTGCAACCTGTAAACCTCACGTACCCGGGGGCCACAGTACTGCTTGGAGAGAAAAGAGTTTGCCCAGTCCGTAAATAGTTACCTCTATGATACACAGATTTCTACATTAGAAAAAGAGAAGCAACCCCCCCCTTCCACAACTTTGTACAATACATCAACCCACATAATGCACAAATGCTAGCATCCCAATACAGACGTCCAAGGCCGCGGCAAGGGCCAGACAGCACACTACTCCTTGCCGTCACAGGCATGAAGCCCCTCACAGCGCAGCGCTTCACTCCTGCCCCTCAGCGTTGTTGTCCCCCCGCGACGACAACCTGCCTCGCTGTCTCTGATAGCCGTGCGCAAAGTCAAACCTCAGGGTCCTGTCGCCGAGCATGGCGCCCTGCAGCCTGTTCTTGGCCACGGTGGCGGCCTCGACGCTCGCGAAGTCGGCGTGCGCAAAACCGCGGGGCCAGCCCGTGGTGCGGTCGACCGCCACACGCACGTCCAGCAGGTTGTCGATGTTGTGGAAGATACGGTTCAGCTCGGCGTCGGTGGTCTCGTAGGGAATGTTGCCGATGAAGAGCTGTGCGGTCGGCTCCTTGGGCCCCTGGGCTTGCCTGTCCGGGCGGGCCGGGCGGTCTCTGGGGGCCCGGGGAATGCAGGTGACGCGGCGGCCGTGCCAGAACGAGCCGTTCACCTGAGCGCAGGCCTCGTCTACCGCCTCTTTCGCCTTGAATTCCACGAAGCCGTATCTGCAGGCGGAGGAATCAGCAATCTCGTCAGTGACCGAAGGAGATGAATAAAGCCATCGATGCTCACCCTTTGCTCAAGCCGCGAGGGTCACGCGCAACAAATGTGCTCGCAATCTCGCCGTATTTCGAGAAAGCCTGCTGGAGATGCTCCTCCGTGACTTCAAACACAAGGTTGCGGACAAACACGGTGGTCTCGACTGTTCGTGGTCCCTGTCAGCTGCTGTCGAGCGCACGGCAGGATCTCGAGGCAAATTTCTGCTCACTGTTGTCTTGCCCCCTTCGGACCCGCCTTTCTTGTTGAGGCTCCTCTCCGGAAGCCGACACCTCCTGCATGGCTTCCTGGATGTCCGCCTCGGTCTGGGCAACCGACTCCTGAAATAAGGGGAAGAAATGTCAGCACACCCGCGGCGTATGCAAGCGCGCCAGTACGACGGGGAACATACCTCAACATCCTGGCGAGCATCGACCGCAACCTGGTTCTCAAGATCTTCCTCGGTCTTGCGCTGCTCCTCCTCCAGGTCCTTGTCCGTGGCCCGGCGCGGCGTCTGCGAGAAGAACCGGATCGCCTGCGGCAGCCGTGTTCTCGTAACGTTCCATTCCGCGGCGGCCCTGATAGCGAGGGGGGCGGCGGAGGTCGTCCGCGGGCATGCCGCCTTGGAGGCGGAGAGGGCGGACCTCAGAGCGGCGCGTCGCAGCGAATGCCTGAACCGGCAGCGGTTAGCAAGGCTTCAGATTCAGAGACCATGCAAATAGCGCGCGCCAAATGAGCCAGACTTACATCTTGAAGATGTGACGGGGATGGATGGTGGAATGGGTGACTGAGAGACTCGAGCTGGCGAATGTCAATAGCGATGTTCGCGACAGTTGACACGAGTTTGATGTACAGCCGTGGTGTCCGCGACTGTTCTCTGCTAAAAATTTCTTGCAGGCCCAATGCGCGGATCCCTGTCGGCCGATCGTGCTTACGTGAACCATACTAAGAATGACCCTTCTTGCTCCTGCTCTCAGATGCTCTGTTTCCGGGCGGCCCATTCAACAAACCAAGAGGCTGTGGGGCGTGTGGCTCAGTTGGTAGAGCGTTCGCTTAGCATATCTTCTGCGAAAGGTCCTGGGTTCGATTCCCAGCCCGTCCAGTCCCTCAATGCGCCAATGGTCTAGTGGTTAGGATTCAACCCTTCCAAGGTTGAGGGGGGGGTTCGATTCCCTCTTGGCGCAAAGAAGCTTCCTTCGATGGAAGCGTATCTTTTGCTCCTCATGCTTTCTTCCTGTGTTGTTGTTTTTGTCTTCTACTCCTTCTAGGGAACAGACAGGCTACCCGGTTGACAGCTCAATGTCGACTCAGAGCCAAGGAGATACTTTGGCCCTGTGGACAGCAAGAGCTATCAAAGCGGAGCGCTGATGTCTACCACAGCCTGTGCACCGCCCGTTTTGGACTTGCACCAATCTTGCATAAAGGGTTCATTCAGCAAAGTTATCGTCGCGTTCAAAGTGAATTGGCCCGAGTACGGCACTGCGCCTTGAGAACTTCTCAAGAATAATGGATTGCCCTGTCCGAGGCGTCACGAATTAGTTGGTTCCCCTGATGGTCATTGAGAATCGCTAGGTGACGGCTTCCTAATGCTTAGGACGTGTAGCAGTTACACAAGTCGTTCATTGTTCAAGTCACTTAGGTAAAGAGCACTGCGTTGATGCACCTCCAGGGCTTGAGCAACGCAAATCGAGTCTGCTTGTTTCTCTCATCATGGCCACCGCCTTCATCCACCCCTGGGCCGCTCAGCCTGGTTCAACGTGACTCTCCATCTCATGGTTGTGAACAGTCGCACGACAAAGCGAAGAGTGAGGAAATTCCCACTATCTCCGCCCCGACCCGAGACACAGCAAAGTCCCTACCTGCGCGTGCCTTGCACGCCTGAGGCAGGGTGCCTCCCCATCCTTACTGAACTCTCACGAGCCACGAGGCGAGGTCACTTCGACACGACATGCCACCGTAACCGTGAACCATCTGTCGAGGGTGTACGGATATTAAACCACCAACCGATGCGGCAGGCCTCCCGAAGACGTAACAAACACCGCCTCGGAGGTTTACCAAGGCCACCAAGCCGGCAGTCTTCCCCGTGCGCGGGCCGTGGCATGTCAGCCTGTTGCGCTGCTGAGCTGCCCAGCCAGTGTTGGTCAACCCAGCTGGGCTGCTCCCGCCTTACGTGCGAGTACTCTCAGGTCATGCAGCGCAGCATTTGCACATGTGTCGCCCTTGGACAGACTTTGGACGGTAACTGACCGGTGCTGTGACCAAGCTCGTCTTGTCGCCGTGGTTCCGACGCAGGGGACAGGGAGTGCAGGAGGGAAGCGGGAACAGCAGATGATGGTGGAAGCATGGAAGGAAGAAAGAGAAAAGGGGAGGGTGGCTGGGGGGAAGGACCAAAGGAAAGCAAAATGATGGAAGGATAAAAGGGGGGGACAAGAAAACACAGGATCACTGACGCCTCCATGTTTCGCGTTTGTGCTTGTGTTTGTGTTCCGTTCCCTGCCTCAGCAGAGCAGGCCTCGACGAAAACCGATCTTGCCATGGGGTTTCAGCGCGCAGAGTGTCCCGTTACGGAGCACGAGTGCCACAATAACATCGTGGGCAAACAACGCGAGCCGCCCACCCCCTGCGTACGGCGTGAACTCGAGAGGGCACGTTGAACTAGCGCCTCCCTCCTGACCCGGCGTTCTGGGTCCACGAAACGATTTCCGTGACACACCAGTCACTGGTCGAGAGGGTCACCGCAAAGTTTCAGAGGAATTGGTTGGGCAGGAGGCGGACGCATCGCCCGGAGTTTGTACCCGTTAAGGTGGAGAACGCATCGAGTGTGGCGCATAGCGCCTGTCGTTTGCTTCTTACACTGCAACGCGTGATAGGTGGCTCGACGCCTGAACCCCATTCAGAAGCAAGTGGGCAAAGGACGAGAGGGTGGGATGGAATACAGAAGAGAAAAAACACTGGCGCAATGGTTGGGAAGAAGGCTGCCACGGGCCGCTCGATGTGTGTTTCAGCGGCCTTCATGTGAGGCGACAAAGCGCGTGAGCTGGGTGCTTCCATGTGTTCTGGGAGCATTCGATAGTATATACGTATCGGAGCAGAGCAGGGAGAAGAAGATCAGAAAAGAAACTCGGACCAAGCTCAGGTTCATACGAAAGAAGAAGCAACACAACTATTGGCACCCTCGGAGTCGGGCCATGTTCTGGCTGCAAGCCTCGCCATGCAAGACATGGTGCCGTCGCAACTAGCGCCCTGTGACACGCGCGTGGCTGGTCCAGAGTCAGTCCGGCCCCCTTGAGAGAGACGCAAGCAATGTGTTACCTACCAAACCCCTCGTCCCACCATTTTTTGCAGCATCGGGAACTACCTAGGTACGCAGTAGGTATATCAGACGAAGGGTGTCCGTGCTTGCGCATGGCGGCGCGGGTCTATGTGCGCTGAGAAGAAGGAACCTCGGACGCAGTGGGCCGGATCGGGAGAGACCCAACCGCTGTGGCTAGCCGTCCCGGGGCGGGAAGTCAAGACGGGAGAGAGCACTTGCGCAGAGGGGGCACCGACACCGTTCGGCCGCAACGACATCGCCCCCGCCGCTCGGGCTGCCAAAGCCGTTGGGGGACGCAGCCAGTGCAACAGCCGCAACGTAATACGTTCGGCCCCGCCAGCCGGCAACGGGGGAGGGGGCGAGAGAAGGCGTTTGATCATTCAACGGCCCATGCCCGTCTGACTACCGTCAGCGTGGATATTCTTGGCTAGAATCTAGAGCGTGGGCGATCGAGAGTCAGCCGCACCATAGGGTAAAGATACTGTGTAAATCGCCCGGTGCACTGCAGGTTTGCGCGCGGTAGCTGTCGTGAGCTACCTTGATGGCTGCGTCGAGGGACTGCAGGCCGGTAAGCCACCGGCGGAGGGCAAACTGTTGCGACTCGACCATCAAGCATGCCCCTGATATCCTGCATGAAGCCCCCCCTTCCTTACTCAGTAGACTTCGAGGGACCTACAGGTATTGGTACACCGCAGTGCCTTGGCGGCGACACAGACATCATGGAAAAAGATTCGAAGGCAGCCGCAATCTCGATCCGTGAGCGACACTGTACGACCGTGTGTACCTATATGGGTAACGTCAAAGGCAGCCGCAAGCTGCGTTCCGACAGTGAGCAGGTGGGGGCGCTGGTTTGACCAAGGTGGTAGGCCAGGGCGCAAGCGATCAATGGAGCGCGTTTTGACGGGCTCGGGCATAATACACACGGTATTGAGGACTATACCTGGTACGACACCTGATCACATTATTATCTGCAGGTACGGAGGACGAGCAGCGTCACCGAGTCGGGTACACTACACAGTACACAGTCCATTGGGAGGAGGCGTGGAGCGGCCGCTTTTTTGCGGCCGCCGGGCTGAAGCAGGGTGAGCGACAGCCCATAAGACCCTTAGACTTGTGAAACCCGTCGAGAGGAGAGGAGAGACAGGGAGCACGTCATCCCGAAGCCAGGTATAACGGACAATTTCTTGCTGAAACAGCGTTTGAGGCGACCAAGAGGGCGCGCATCGGTCGCAGGCAGGGTGAGGTGATCGAAGAAGCGGCTGATATCCCAGGACTGCGTCAGTGGAGCGAGATACGCGATGGCCGGGGGTGACAGGCTGCTGCACACAGGGCAACGTCAGCAGTGCTCCGTGCCCTGGGCTGGACAAAGTTGGGCATGGCCAGTGGTTCGGAATGTGTTCGCAGCGGCAGATCCCGGCCCTTCGAGGCGGCCAGCTGTGCGTGGGCGGCGAAGTGAGAGAAGCAGCAGGGAGCCGCTGTAGGAGTCCGGGCCGCCGCCGGATGTTTCTGGTCGCGGATGCGATTTGTCGAGCGAAGTCGAGTCTCTGTTACAGTAGTACACAATATAGTAAACGTATACAAGTAATCAGAAGGCTGATAGACCGTGGTTTCTGCCCACCTGTCCTGAGCAGCCCTCCGACCCGTGCGGAAGAGGTTGATGAAGCAACGTGCGAACTTTGGGGACGGAGCCCTCCGCACCCCCCTGCAAGAGCTGGGCGTGATGGGGTGGATATTTGGCCGAGACTGGAGATTGGGGCGCCTCGACGACACGTGTGAGGTGCCAATCGCCTGGCCTGGCGGAATGTGGGAGGGTGTGAGCGTGTTATGTGGGGTTGCGTCGTTGCGATCTCTGCTGTCACCGCGCTAGTGGATCGCCAGCTAACGTTACAGTGTGCACATGTACGGAATAGTTCCACGCTGCCCAGGGGGGGGTGCACTGTGTACGGAGTCCCGAGTAAAATGTAAGGAACCTTACGTGCATCTTTGGGCTGGATTCCGTCCCACGTATTCGTACAAAGACAGCTCCCAGTCGAGTGGGGAGTGGGCCATGGACCTTCCCTTGGAGAGTTCCGGTGCTGAGCGATCATCGGGCAACGACGCCGTCTGTCAGATTGCGCGCGTCAGTGCGCTGTAACGCTGCGACGTTGGTTCAAGCTTCTCGAATATTGATGAGTGCCTCTGCAGGCAGGAGAAGCCGCGCTGAAGTCCTTCACGGATGGTGTTCGCCCGTCCGTCACCGTGGCCAGCCGAAGTCGGGCCTCGCGGTCCTGGGCATTCCCAAGAGGCCGGGTCAGCAGAATCGATGCGCAGATGTGAATCTGCGAGCGTGAGAGGCGGGTGTCAGGTCAGACCCAGCCGTCCCACCCCCCTTCCCAAAAGAAAAAAGAAAAGCGAAATTGGGCCGGGGCGCGGGCGGAATGCAACCTGAGAGACGGGACTGGAATTCCTTGCGACTGAGTGCCACTGAACACCTTGAGTTCACCGCACTCGTCAATGCCGCAACGCAGGACAGGACAGCCTGAAGACGGGTCAGACGGGCTGGGACCGGCTGCTCGCTGCGCAAGCTGACCTGGAAAGCACCTGCCCGATGCGCGATGGCCTGGGATAGGTACAAGTAGTGAATCTTGAGCTCGCTAGCCCTGCGCCGTTCCGCTGCCTCGTGCGCCTCATTCGAGCGTGGGTTGCGCCGCAGGAATTCCGCCGAAGGGAACCAGACCAGCTGCTCCAGGTTACCGAATACCTGTCTTATAGACTCGGTTGCGCGGTAGGCTAATGATAAGTTTAGGTACGGAGTACTGTAGGCCCCTTTCTAGACCGAAGGCGCACCACACGGGGGTTTCTAATTCCCGTCCCGCTCGTGGCTTGTCATGGTCAGCAACTTCCAGGGCCCATGATATCCCGCGGTCAGGCGCCTTCTGTTAGTTCTACCCTGGCTGCCTGGCTGCTGGTGACGAGCGGTCTAGATGATATCTCCATCCATGTGAATGCACCTACTCACTTACTGTGTGCCTTGCTACCCCGCAGTCCACATCATGGTCAGAACTGAGGACCCAGACGCCCACGCTTGCTGCGGACCATTGCGCCGGGGTTCCGATAGGCCGCAGCAGCAGCGCGAGAAAAGCCGCTTTCGCAAACATTCTCGACACACTCCGCCGTACTAGTACACCGTTTACGGCACCTAGCACACGTGTTGCACACGCTGCAGGCGGGGTCGGAACCATCAAAAAGTTCGTCTGCGTTTTTGCTCCCCTCATGGGATTAGTCCCGCTGCTTTGGATCGCGACAGTGCGCTTGCTCCACATCCTACTGTCGGCTGAAGTCAGCCCCACCCGGTCGTCCCCCTTCGCGCATTCCTCTTCAACTCCGAATCCCCCATCGGCCATGGGCACCCCATCCCAGTCCCGTCGTTCGGTCACCGTCCTTCTGGTCCTTCTGGCGGCCAACCGAGGCGCGGCCCAGGCAGATGCTACTGTGTATCGCAAGACCAGGGTTCCGGGCGTTTATCGCCGAATCGCCATAGTGCACACAGCCCATCCTTCGAAAGTCGAGCACTCAAAGATACAATCCCGGAGCTGGAACTGCCTGGTTGAGCAAGCTCGCTGACGGCTTCTCGTCACAGGCTCGCCGGGACCCGCTCGCCGCTTATCGCGTCTCCGATACTGCCCCCACGGCGATCCAGCGCTCGGCGCCGTCCCCTTCCCGGCAAAGCACCCTCCGATTTGCACCAAGCCGCGACAGCAGCAACATAACCGCTAGTTATGCTGGGTTAGCCCTTGTCCTGGCAATAACTACGGCGGTGCTGCACGCTATGTATTGTTGGTATGTTGTCTTGCCTACTTGTACTCCGTACGCCGCGGTATCCTCTTGCGTTCCCGCCAACAACCCGCCAACGTGCCACGGGAGCATCGCAGCAACGTCAACTCGCAGGCCCATCCTAGTAATGTCCGGGTGTGGTTCGCAGAGCCCGCGGCCCTGTGGGCTCTGTGGTCGGCGCGCTGGGCCATGGCCACACAGTTAAACTCCTGCCGTTTTCGGCACGCGGCTGGGACCTAAAGCGGTCGGTTGTGGTACGGGAGTACCTCCCCGGACCGTGTCTGCGTGTGCTGAGGAGCGGATCTCGATGGACTCGTGCCCTTGGCGTGCCCGTGCTGGGTGCTACTGTGCCCGGAAGCACTGCGTACTGTGCAAGGTACGCACCCGCTCGACGTGCCAAGTGCGGGTGCTAACCAGTGCTAGCCAGTCCAGCCAAGTGCTACTGTACACTAGGCCCCTCGCAGCATGCGGCAGAGGCAGAAGAACCATGTGGCTGCGAAGGGACGGGACTCCACTTTGCTGGCCCCGGGGTGGATGCAATGGCCATCAATTCCACCCTCCCAGTGCTTGGCCCTCCCGCCGCGACCAATCCGCGCTGGTGCTGCCTCCAAGGGTCCCACTTGCGCCTGCGCATCCGCCCCAGCTTTCCACTTGTGCCAGATGCTGACTGCTTTGAAAAACGTGCTGGCCCGTCCTGACGCTTCGAGCTCTGCCGTTCGCTCCCGCCCCCCCAGTCGCCCTCCCCCTAGGTTACCTACATACTAGTAGTACCGCGCGAAAGCACGCCGTCGCAGTTGCGTCTGCCCTCAACCACAGCGGCCGCCCACACACCACACGCTTGCTCACCCGAGCAATTGTATTTCTTCCCGTTGTGTATGCGCAAAGCTTTTGCCCGCAATCTGGAAGCCGCTTTGCGCGAGCCGTTTCCCGACCGCTGCGCTCACTTGCGCTGATGCTCATCTAAAAAGAAAGAAAACCTCGATAACGTTACCTGCAGCAGCGGCCAAGCGTCGTGCGCACCGAGTCCCCGATCCCGATCCAATCACCCGACCCCCAGATTCTCCGCGGAGCTTCCCGTCCAAAACTCGCCCTGAGCCGCCACACATTTCTCTCTCAACCTTCAGCGCCGCGCCTCTGTTTCGATTTGCGATTCGGGGCTTGCCTGGAACAGCTGCTTTGCTCAGAGCGCAAGGGGTGCCAACGAGTCCGGATTCTGAGGGCTGCGCAGGGCCGTCCACTCCTCAAGACAGAGAGGCCCGCCTGCCTCAATCATGGACCAGCAACGGCCACAATCGCAGAAGTTCCCGGCCGGATTGGCGGGCGTGCTCAACTCGCCAGAGGAGAACCGGGACTCGGCATACTACTCCAGCACAGATGCTTCAAGCAAACGTTCGCTCTCCCCCAGCCCCCAGCTTGAACGGCCTCCCTTGGATCAATTGGCTCACTCACGTCTGGCAGACACGTCGGCTGCGTCTGGCATGGGCGTGCTGAGCCCTCCGCACTCTGGTTTCCAGCCCTCCCCCGTCGACAAGACGCCGTCCCCGACCGCAACAGCATCTCATCTGCTGCCGCAGCCGCTGGTGTCGCCCACGACGAGCAATGGCAACATGAGCGTGGCATCGATGGTCTCGCCAACGACGCCCGGAAGCGCCGAGCCTAGGCGCTTCGACCGCCCCCAGTCGCTAGACTCGGCTCCCAACAGCGCCACGTTTCTGAGCGGCGAACTGCCCGAGGCGATGTCGAGGAGGGAAAGCGTGGATAGCCGGATCAACCAAGGTTTCCACGATATGAGGCTGGGCAACTCGCCTTATGCGAGCCACAACCAGTCGACAACGTCCATCCATACCACACTGCAGCAGCAAAGGAACCCGCGGCCCGGTCTCGAGAGTCTGTCTGTCCACCGCATCTCCAATGGATACCAGCCGAGCGCCGAGCGCACCCCGGAGGGCCACCCCAAGACCATGAGGATCGCACCCGCCATCACTGGCCCAGCGACGAGCCAGATTGCCCGAGCGGCCGAGCCGACCAAGGGACAGGCATGGGCGTTCCCTGAGGAAGAAATCCAAAGGCTGCCGTCCGCCGCTGCCCAGTCGCTCATTGACTCGAGAAGGAGCAGCATTGCCGAGTCGCTCGCAAGCAGCCAATACACAACCGAGTCCAGACTGCCGCCTGGACAACGGCGGCTGGAGGATAGTATGATCGGCAGCCCCTATCAAAGACTTTCCAACGCGTCCGGTGAATATTCGACTGTCCACCACCACACGCTGCAGCATAAGCAGTTGGGCGACCTGCGGAGCGAAGACGCGGGCGTGCACGCGGGCACCCAGCCCTACAGCAGGACGCCCGAGCTCCGTGTGAGCCACAAGCTCGCCGAGCGGAAGCGGCGCACCGAGATGAAGGAGCTGTTTGACCAGCTGAGGGACCTCATGCCCCAGGAGAGGGGGTCCAAGGCCTCGAAATGGGAGATTCTCACCAAAGGTTTGTCGCCCCACGTGCATCTTTCGCCCCCGCAGTACGCTCCCTCTACCTTGTAGCCTGAACTGACACCCTACCAGCAATTTCCGAGCACCAAAGGCAGAGCGACCTGATCAGGCAACTGCAGGCCCTGAACTCGGCGCAGCAAAACGAGATCGACATCCTGCGCCGCGAGCTCCAGGAGCGGATGCATGGGGCGCCCCCGCGCCCTGCGGACCCGTACGCCGGGGACCAGTACGGCCGGCCGCGGCCGCCAGAGCTGCCGCCCCTCCGCTCGCTGCAGACGTCCGCCGGCGCCGGCGCTCCCGGACCCGCCGAGTCGATGACCGGCGTGTCGATGACCGGCGTGCAGTACGAGCCCACCAGGGTGAACGGCTACCGGCCTACTGAGCCTGCCAGATTCTAGGGCGATTTGGGTGTACTCGAGGACCGGGAGGGAGGGATGTCGCGAGTGATGGCGACAGCAATGGCAACGGCGACAACAGCGCCACCCGCGCCGTTGGAGGCAGCAATGACTTGCGTCGTCTGGCATTGGGCTCATTGGACGAGGCTGGATAGCCGCTCCAGGGTGACTTTGCCCTCACTGCGTGCTTGAAGATATTGGGAGGGAGAGGCGGCTACCTGGAGTTGATCGCAGATGTGTGTTCGGCCCGGTGCCTACAAACGCCCACTGTCCTGCACAAACACCCTCACAGGCAGTCGACAACACCGACCAACCTCCCACTCACCACAGGGCGAAAAAGCAGCACCGGTCCCTCATCGACATCAACGCGCTTGCGTCAACCGTCAGAACCATCTCTCCTCCCTCACCAACCCGAGCCGGACGAAACCGCGGGGACTTCAACAACACTTCGCACACATCAGGCTCCGCCGTTCTACCCACGGCCAAACCACAAACCTTCCCTCGTCCGTCTCGCCCATTGCCGGGCCGACTCACCGACCACTTGATAACGCGTCTGATGACGCCTGCGAACAACCGCATTTCAATTTCCTAATGTGTCTTTTGTGTTCTTCTTTGGGTTCTGCCCCCCCTTTGTCGAAACCTGCCGTCCCGGCCATCTCGGTTCGGCCTTCCATCTCATGTGTGCGTCTGTCTGTTTATACCAGAGAACCCCTCAAAAGCAATTTCTCTTTTCCTTTTTTTTTTCTCGCCCTTCATCATCCTCCTTCTCGTGTTGTTGCTGAGGGCGTGTTCTGCTGCTTGCCCTCCTCTGCTTTACCGAGGAGGTGTTGGGGGAGTGGGCTTGCGGTAGGGGGTTATTCAGCTTCTGGCAGGTAAGGAAGCTACCTCATACACACCGTCGGCCAGTTAGCACAGCTGGTGCTTCTTTTCTTTTGCTCGTTGGTGGGGATGGGACACCAGGGAGTTGTGTGTTGGGAAAATTGGGGGGCTTTTTCTTCCGTTCTGTTTGATGATGGCTGGGAATACCATATCTGTTTGCTATCTTACTTGATGCCTGCCTGCTTGACTGGGCTGAGTTTTCTTTTTCTTTTTCTCTTTCACTTTCTCCGGCATCTCGTATAGCCATCGCCTCTGCTGAGACGAGTTCTGTTCAACTTAGATGGGGAGGGGGAAAGGACCAACGATGGTAGGCGGGCATGATGGGGCTGGGGCGACGGGACTTGAGCTTGAGCTTGGGTTTGGGCATAGGAAGATCCAGTGGAAGGTCTTCAGAATCTCGGCTGTGTGGGCTGCACGGCGGGGGTGGGTTGTGGGTTTTGGTGTGTAGAGATATATACCCCGTGTTTCCTCGCGTAGCCCGACGTTGACATTAGCACGCTAGGGGAACAGGCGGGGCAATGTACGAGGACGATCTTGGCTATGAGGATACCTTCTCAACCGACGTGTGTGCAGGTGTGTGTATGTGTGTGTGTGTGACAGAAAGAATGAGAGTCAAGAACACACGTCCAAGTTGATGCCGACATGACGCGGTTTTCGCACAGGTAGATGGCCGACACCGGAGAGTACCCACTGACCACAAAAAGCAGGTATACCAAGCTGGCAAGACGATTCTGATCTACTCTTGTCAGATATCAGAGAAAAGAGAAGATAGAGCTACAAGAGAAGGGAAGAATAGAGACAGAGGGAAAATCAGATGAGATAGGAGTAGGATAAGGTAATGTAAAGGATCTAAGAGAAGAGCACGGCTTAGGGTCAGCGCTTGGTGTGCCCACTGATTTGACCATGGGGCGAAGAGTCAGCCTTGCCGGGGCACTGGCACGGTGTGTATGTACGGCTTACCCTCGCTCGCGTCAGTCAAGAGAGTTTCCAGTGGACGAGGCAATTGTTCTTTGTGAGCAATCAGTGACACAAGACGGGGTACATTTACAGTGTTGTTTCAACCAACTGAAAAATTGCGAAAGTCATTGGACGATATCTTGAATTCTACCTAAGGTATAGAATTACCTGTACAGATTACCGGCTCCGTAATCGAGCAAGTAGGCAACTAAACCCGTAGGAGGCTACGTCGGGACAGCAATGGAAGGCACGACGTGTGCCTGATCGCATCCATCTATCATCACAGATGCGCCTTCCATCGCTGCCCCATTCGAGAGCCTACCCCGGTTCGCCTCATTCTCCCTCGCAACGAGGCGGGTTTCCAGTTTGCTCCGTACCTGCCGCATCGCGTGGCTTCGATTTCAACTCTCCAGGGCTTGCCAGCTCGTTGCCCTCATTCTCGCAACTTCCCAGCGCACTCTCGGCCAACAACGATGGACCGTTCGCCGAACACTTGCTTGGCTGACAGCGCCGGTCGCGTCCACCTGCAAGTTCCGCATCGAACGGTCACGCAAGCATCACATATTTCACATGCTTCCATGAGTGCATGGCAAAGCGGCCCGCTGTATGTACGGGTGCTCTGATGCAATTTCGGTCACGCTCTTGCAAGCATGTGCTGCGTTTGTTGACTTAACCCGCACTCTTTTTGCCACAAGGCCACATGCGCGCGCAAAACGACGGTCTCTGCTCAACGGTTCTGCTTCTTTTTCGCTCGCAGCCTGCCACGGAAAGAACCCCAGCAAAACTCAGGAAGACACGCACTAGGTGAGGCAGGCAGTCTGCGAGTCGGGCTGGGTCGGGCCAGACTGAAGCAAACTCCGTGGAACCTGAACACAACAGCGGTCTCACGCAACACCCGGTCTCACTGGTCCATCGAAGCGGGATAGTCGCTGTCCAACCACCAACGTCTGGCGCTTGCCCGTTAGTTTACAAAGTCTATTCACTCGTAACAGAGCTATCAGGATGTCGGGCAGCAAGTTGGAACTCGCGTTGCGGGAGCTGCAGCCGAACAAGAGCCCTAACACCCGGGATGTTACAACCTCGAAGCTGTCCACCTACTCGGCATGGCCAAATTCGCACCAGTCGGCTTCTCCATCCGTGGACTCACTCTCCGGCCTCGACCCCGCCAAGCGCCAGCAGAGCCGAGCCACTTCCCCAGATGGGCCGCAGGACAGCTGGACGGACCGCGACTCGGGAATAGACACTCTATCTCGCCCGGCTTCTTCTTGCTCAACTGTTTCGAGTCCCACGAGCTCGCCCGCCACACCAATGTCCAGCCGACCGGATTCGCAAAGCCACCGTGTCGCCGCTGAGGTAGAAGACACCATCTCCCAAGCGGACTCGGCCGTCGACTTGCATCCCGCCCCTTTGCAAGATCAACCAAACTCAGACGTCGGTAATGGCTGCAGATCCAATGACGAAGAGACACAATGCCCGGCACCGATGGAGGTGGATTCCTTCCTCCGGGTCTGGAAGGAGCACACGAGCCTCGCCGGTCAGGCCGGCCAACACAGGGCAGTCGAATCAAGAAGCCGCGCCGCCTATTCCCGCTGGCTGGAATCGGTCTACTTTGACGAGTCGGGCCGCCTCGGGGTGGTGGAGGAACTGAGGAACGAGCAGCATCGGCAAGCGATCAGAGACGAGCCCAAGGTCTATGGCGCCCCAGCCTGCCACTGGCACAAGACTAAGGCGCCGCCGCGGTCCAGGAACCAAAAGCGGTCGGGAGAGGAGCAGCAGGTGCTGCCAAGACTGGTGCTGACCGACTCCGAAGGGAATGTTTGGTTTCTGAGTGATCTCCGCTACTATGCTGACAATGGGGGGGATATTAGTGGTGAGGAGGAGGGGGAGGGGGAGGAGGAGGAGGAGGATGAAAGCGTGTACTGGTAATTCGGGTTACCTATGTGCTTTTTGCGTCCGGTGGGACCCTGTCGAAGTTGGGTAGATCACTCATTTGAGTATGAAGATATTTTACCAACCGGCGGCAGACAATGGCCTGAGATGGGCATGCACCTAACGACCAAGGGAGTTCCACCTGACAATCTGCTTTGATTCATCTTCTAAACATTCTTCTATCTGCCTTCATCTTTATCATATTCCTAGCTTTACCTACACTCTTCTCATAACACCCATAATTTTTCTTTCTATTTCTCTCATACCTGTTTCCCTGGATGACCCTTGGTTGTGCGGGGTCAAGATTCTAAAGGTTCGTAGCTCGGCGATCGACTGGTCATGACTTGCTGGCTGTGCATAGCAAAGGTAGGCTGTTGCAACCAGAACCCGAGTCAACGTCAGCTTCGCCTGTCTCACGGCACCTGGTGTCGTTGGCGCCGGTTACGGCTTCCAAGATATGGCCAACATTGAATTCGGGCGCGAGGCAAGCCGCGTTACCCCTTCCTCCCCTTCCTGGCAGCTTGTAATCAAGAACCACCCCTCGCTTTCGGCATACGTCACATTGAGCATAATCGAAGAGCAACATCAGTACAGGCAGGTATCCACAAGTCGGGCACTGCTTCCGTCTCTCCAGGACGGGGCGGAGAGTAAGGATTGCTTACGGTGTGTTGGAGACCAAGGCAGTACTAGTACTGGACCTGTACCACAGCTGCACTATTGAGAATGGCGGACCACGAGTAGCCAAGCTCGTATCCCGCTGGTCATTCAACGCCCGATCAGGGGCTCATGCATATCTTATGTAAAGCCACCTGGGAAAAGTTGGTTCGCTAACAAAATCTGGAACCTCTACTATTCAAATATATATAACTCGACCAATACTGAACCGAATACAACTAAGTCAGAACTAGTTAACACTCTTCTATTGATATATAAGTCTGTTGGTTTGGCCCTTGAAATGAATGAGTTACTACTCTTTGCATGTGGCGTATTTTGGTGTGAAACAGGGAGGTGTGGACCAACTTTTTCGAGGTCATTTTATCTACCTACCTACCTATCCTTTCTCTTGCCACGATGTAGAATCGTGATGAATCACCGGTGACATAAGTATGGTATCAGGGTGTGCAGGCTCTGTGGATCTGGTTGCTACGGGCCCATCCGTCGAATTCTATATAGTTACCTACTCCCTAGCTTGGACCGTGGTGCGCCCTTCTGTCCTGCAGGCCGGCCCGCAGACCTCCATTGTCTCTGGACGATCTGTCCACGTACCCACCTACCGTACCCTATCTATCATCTCTAGTTGGTTTTGTCACAAAGCCGCGGGCGTTCCCGTGGCCGAGACGAATACACGACAATGGCGGCCGTGATGCACTTCCTGAGCTACAGCTCGCTTCTGGCCCACAGAGCCCATGCTTTCACGAGAGACCAGCTCAACAGCCCGGGAGCCAGAGGAAAGCCGGAGAGCTAAGGATACGGTACGTCTGGCGAGTCCACGCCGCACGACACGACACGGCATCGGACCAAGGCTCACACGTCGCACCCCCAGGCCATGGCTACGCTTCGACGTTGCATCTCGACGCTCAAGGATGGCACACGCAGCTGGGAGCAACGAGGCAAGCGCACGTCGCGTGGCGCGAGAGCTAGGAAGAAATCCGCCGGCCGCGCCACCCCCCGTGTGCTGCGTCGGCAGGCGGACAGCGGCATGTCCAAGCCGGGGCATCTCCGGGAGGCTATGGCCATGCGGGACACTCACCTGGCCGGTGTGGACAAGAGCCCGACCGGCCAAGGAGGGGAGCACGCGGGCCTGGGGGGGGGGGGGGGGGGGGGACGGTGCCCCCGAGTTTTATTACCACGGGCAGGCAAGGA